>CAUWAG010000006.1:4200000-4776308 GCA_963556695.1 Anthostomella pinea | reverse complement strand
TGTGACTCTGTCACATACGTGGCCACATAAGGCCACGTATCCTTTCCTTTAGTATCTTGGATATATAGGGCCACTCTGGCCGCTCCAGAGTAGCTGGAATTCCTCTCCTTAATAGAACACTTTGAAATCTCACACCACTTCGCGCATGGCTTTGACGCGTTCGGAATGATGAGTGTTGACAAAGGAACGCCACTTATAAAGAACCCCTGAATGGCCCCCTTCATAGCATTTACCCCGCACACTGCATCTTGTCGGGAATTATGACACGGTTAAGAAGAGCTGTCCCTACCAACGACGGTCACCGGAACCCGACCGTGGTCGGCGTTCAGCAGCACCATCGCCGGAACCGGGCCGCAATGTCCGCACCCGTCCGTACCGCCCGAGGGCACCGAAGAATAGGGAATTCGAGCCAGATTGAGAGCCTTCTGGACACGGTCGTCTAGATCTAGTCGGTTTTGCCTATCTTCTGAAGGCTGTGCCTGGTGTCTTGAAAACCCAACACCCACCGGTGACAGGTTGCTTTCAAAATCTACGCAGTTTCGCACTACTGTTGCGCCGTTAACCCAGAGCTCCGTATCAGAGGTGAAGAGGGGAAGCACAGCAGTCACACGAAGGCTCGTCTAATTACGAGAGTGTAGGGTACGAGAGACTGGACCTCAGCGGCAACGCCAGATCTCCAACATATTTAATACATGGATTAGGTATCGAATCGAACCAAGGGTTCCGCTTTGGCTGTAGGTTGTGGTACACACAGTCACCGAACCACGTGATGGATAAAGACGGTTCTCGTTTTAGAATTCAAATCGAGTCCGCGGCTACATTGCAGTCTATCGTACAGCTATCATTGCAAGTCCCGTCTTCAATCCAAACTGCAGCTATCGAAATCCAAGCTCTTCGACATCCTAAACAGGCCGAAGCAAAATCCCTACGGCGTCAGCCCTTCACATGCTTGCTGGCTGTTCTGTAGATTGTCCGAAAGTCACTGACACTGATATATCCTTCCGTATGCCTTTAGGATGGGTGTCCCCAGGAGTATCAGTGCCGCCCATCTCGTATCCGGTGATCTCGTTGTGTAATGTAGACTCATGTAGAGGCTCGAATCGACCGTTGTTCTCCCTTGACACGTTGCCATGACTTCGATGCCACCTAAGGAATGTGTTGGTATTGTTAGAACTTCTTCGGTCTCGCATTATGGACTTCGGGTTTTTGAAGATGGGACGAATAGTCGGTATCGAAACAGCAATGAGGACGAAGTAGGCTTCGAATCTAGTGAACCCGTCAATATCACAGTCTTGGAAGCTTGTTTCCAAAGCGTGTTTACGTACGTCCACCAAATGGCAAGCTTAGCCATAGCATCTGAAGTGATATCATAGTTAGCTTCGGACAGTTAGTGTTAGGCTGGCTTCTTACATGTCGGGTCATCCGTTTGAGTGATTGCTCGAAGCTGAACTGTCTTGACGATTGATGCAACCATGGCGCTAGAAAGAGTTGAAAGTCAGACGTGGGGCCAAACCTCGCAACAACTGGGACCACAGGCAACTCACAAGATTCCCAGCCCCATTAGTGCACTGAGAAACGCTTTCTGCTTCCAATGCATGTTCAAGTTCCAAAAGAGACTGCAGGGGAACAGTGCAAGGAACAAGTCCACAGCGGAGCATACAGCTATGGTTCATCAGCCAGCTGTGTCTGAAGAGGTTAATGATGGGGACGCTGTCTGTCTACTAACATCCTTGGAAGTAGCCCGTGTATTGCTGAACGGTAGGGTCCCAGCAATCCGCTTGGAGACTTTTGTCCCAGAAGCCCTCTATGGGTCTGCATTGGGAGAAGCTGATGCAAACTGTGCCTACGTCGACCACGAATTGGATACCGATAACGGCCCACAGAGATCTTCGCCTCGCTTTTGTAGGTGGTGTGATGCTCAGGAGGAGGAATGCGTAGGAGATTCGACCAAATCCAGGACACATGATAGAGAAGAATTCGCAAAGATACACCCATTTGATGGTATGCATGACGCGCTCGGGAGTAGCTGCGAGGGTACCAATGTGTTTTCCTAGTCCCCAAGACGCAGATATGGTTAGAAATATACTGTTGCATAACCCAAGAAGCTAACACATAATAATCAGCGAACTGCGGGTCGGCATAGCTACATAGACACACGCATGGGGATAAAACTCGCCAGGGTGAAGAGAATGATGCAGTCATCGACGCTGAACTTCCGTACAATTCGGAGGCGCACGTAAAATCGGGCTATAACGATGATGATCGAGATCCCAGCAAGAGCCCAGGCGACGCCTAGGACGGCAAGCCCAAGGTCGTCAGAGCCGTTATTCTCCATGGTAGTGAAGCTCTGGGACGCTGTGTAGTAGAGGAGGGCGACGCGTTCGTGTAGTTCTTTGGGGGGGAAGGGGGAGAGGGCCCCCTAGAGACGCTCGACACATATATCGCCAGCCTGCCTGCAGAGAGTGGTCTGACACGCATGAAGAACATAAGGGGTGTGCTGCGGCTATCCTTGTCGGACTACCAATGTGTCTATTGTTGGTGGCGCACCTCAATTGCCTTACAAGCCACCTCCTGCATCCACCACAGTGTTCCATCCACCCGCCCAAAGTTGTCACACAAAGTAGGCGGGATTTGACGGGACCCCTTGTCGTGGAGATCACACGAGCCGAGCCTTGCAGTGTACGGCGGGTGCTCTACGCGAACCCCTCGGTGTCTCTTGAGTCAAGCGAGACCAGTGGCGGAGCAAGGAACAGCCAAGTTTTGGGGGTCCTGCGCGGTCTGCGACTGGCCAGACGGTCCTACCCAGGGTCGGTGCCCCCTCTGCTTCGTCCCGTCATCTCTTTGCTTTCCCAATTCTGGTCTTCTTCTTCCTGCTCGTCTATTAGCCAGAACCAAAGTTGACGACTGGTCCGGCCCCCCGCAGCTCTACCAGGCCCTGAGAAGATGGCATCCAACCAGGCTGCCGCGCTCATAGCGCAGCTCAACAATCTCAGCGCAAAGCTCTCCAGTGATGACCAGAGCGCAAGAAAGGAAGCCCTGCAATTGAGCAAAAGGCTTGCGGGAACGCTTGAACAGCCGGAGAATGTGGCTGTGGAACTGGCATTCTCGGTATGTGCTCCAAATACTTGTTTGTCCTGTTGGCACCTACTAAGATCCAAATCACCGATCAGCCTTTCGTCGCTATAGCCGCCAGAATCGCCGTGGATCTTGACCTCTTCAAGATCATCGCGAACCATGGCAGCGCTATCACCTCAAAGGAATTGGAATCCCAGTCGGGCGGGGAAGAACTGTTGATCAGTATGGCAGCCCCATGGTTCACAGCGCATTTGCCGCGGGATTATTGACGGATCTCGCAGTTCGGACATTGAGGCCCCTGGCCTCGATTGGTTTCGTCGATGAGGTTGGCGAACGAACTTGGGAAGCCACGCCAGTCACCAAGGCGATGGCTACAGAAGAGATCGCTGCTGGACATAGAATGGTGTAAGTCATAGCATCCATCTCGAGCTCAGATGTATGTGTCTGGATTACGAAGAATCATGTTGACGGTGTCCCATCTAGCGGTGAAATGCTTGTGGGGGCGGCACACAAAGGGCCTAGATATCTTCAGGAGGCCGGCTTCTGTTGCCCTGTCGATCCGCACGATGGTTTCATGCAGTACGCATACCAGACGAAGCTGAACACGTTCCAGTTCTTCACCACCAAGCCGAGTGTCTTGAGAGACTTCAATCTATTCATGGGGAATACGATGGGTGCCCGAGAATACTGGGTTGACTGGTTCCCTGTCAAGGAGAGGCTGCTTGAAGGAGTGACTATCGACAAAGAGTCAGCCCTACTCGTGGATGTAGGTGCTGGGAGAGGCCATGACTTGCTTGCATTTCAGGCACGATACCCGAAGCAAGAAGGTCGTCTCGTTCTCCAGGATCTGGCACCTATCGTCGACAACTTGCAAGACATTGATACATCCATTGAGTGTATGACTTATGACTTCTTCACCGAGCAGCCGGTGAAAGGTAAGGGATTCATAGTCCAAGAAGAATGCATACTCACCTTCAGCAGGGGCGCGATCATACTTCTACCATCACATCCTGCATGACTGGTCCGACAAGATCTGCTTGGATATACTGAAGCAAGTCAAGGCAGCCATGAAACCTGGCTACTCAAAGTTACTGCTACATGAGATGATCATACCTGAACAGGGCGCGTCAACTTTCCATGCCATGCTAGACATGACTATGATGGCCTTCAACGCAGGCATGGAAAGAACCGAAAACCAGTGGCGATCACTGCTCGAGAAAGCTGGGCTTACTGTTGTCAAAGTCTGGCCACCCTTGCAAGAGGATGCAGATGGGATCGTGGAAGCAATGCTCCAGGAGTGAGGAGACTGGTGAGACTTGGGACTGCACTCGCTTACCGATAGTCAGTGGATGATCATAGGTCTGGGACTCATATGATAGCCGCGATTATTTTCCATGAAAGCATGGAAGTTCAATCACATTCACTTGGGCTTAAGATGATTTGACGTCGTGATTTGTGCATTGATAAGTAGATGTGAGACTCCAAGTCTTCTCATAACGCCTGATTCCACCCTCCGATAGCTTCAAGTTCTTGATTGTTGCTGATCTGTCACTACAATCGCTTGCTTTGGTCAGGCTCTGGCCTTTTCAGCAGATCAACCTGAAAGAGATCAAACACCCGCTCCCCGGCCCATGTATCAAGCGCCTGCCAGTCGGCACAAGTATGGAGTGAAACGTCGAAGTTCGTGGGATAAAAGGCAGATTTGTCTTCATGTTGTGCCGTATTGTTGATCCACCGGAAGGTTACCATGGAGAGATCAGGTTGGCACATGAGACTCTCGCGGATGTATTCAACGCAATGGTCTATGTACCGTTAGTTCCCTCGATGACAATGTCAAGGAAGGTGAGTTTTGTTGAACTCACCGACGTGTTTGGCCTCTCTTGCCATGGCCTCATCACTTTTCTCATGGTAATAATACTCCTTGAATAGCATCTTCTTCACTTTTTTCTGTGTTGGTCAGTGTCATGGACTGGCCCACCATGTCGCGGCGACCAAACGTACGAGACAGTGTAATGAGTGATACGCGCTGAGTGACGCAATGCCCTCAAGTCCATCTTTGGTATAGACCGATGTCAAGTTCTGCTCGTCGAGATAGGACTTCGGGACCCGGATATTGTCATCTGGTGATGAACATTAGACTATACCCGGGGGAAGAAACAATAGGTTATACACCAGCGAAGAGGTCACGCACTAAGCAGAAGACGATGCCATGCTTCATCTAGCTCTGGTCGAGGAGCTCCAGTAAAAGGATTGTCAACTATGTTGGTCGGGAACTTGCGTTCCCCCCATTGGAGACCTTCTCGGGAGGGGACTTTGTGATGTTAGAGGCACTGTTCTAGTTATGAGAGAGCAATATGGAGCTTACGAGGGCGGGTGAGGTTTGCAGGACGTGATTGTTCGAGGCATGATGGCTGAAGTTTTGAGAGAACCAACAGCAGATAGACACTGGAGTAGACCAAGAGCAACAATCCATGGAGATACCATGGCAGCTGCAGTGGTGATTTCCAGCATTTCGCCATCTGTCGACCTTTACCGCAACGAATACGTTCAGTTGCGAGCAACGGTTCCCCAGTATCATTTCTCATGTCGTCATCGTCCTTTCCATCGGCGTCGTGAAAGTCGAGCATGATTATGTGATGTGATAAAGTGAGCTGGTGGAGTGGACCGCAAAGTCACCTAGTCATACGACTCTCGATTAGTGTATCTTGTGGTGAGAATGATTGCTCTGATACCACTGAAAGTAGTTGGTTCAGGACTGCTGTACGGCTGGGCCATAGACACTAGGAGCACCACGGAGTGCTTGTAGTGGAATCTCAACCCACCTTGGTTGGGTAGCAAATTCGACTGCCGTGAGTTAATATCTACTAGGTACCTTGGTAGCCATTCTAAGTTATGGTGCGAGACTCGGTAAACATCTGATCAATATTACAAGGGAAGCTGCAAGGTGACGACGAGAAGCATGGTGACATAGGTAACCATGTACGTGTCGTTGGGGTAAGGCTCGTGGGGTCACCAACGTCTTGCATCGCACCTGGGGGCCCACCGACCCGCGAAGATAGTACTCGAGCCAGCCTGCAGAGAGCGCCGTGATGAAGCCGATGTAGGTGAACTTACTGCAACCTTGGTACAGGTATATCCACCCGGATACAACCTGAGAATCGTCGAGAGTGAAGCTCATCCTTCATCATCACCATCAGCAGGCAGTTGCACCTACTTAGTCACTCTAAACAGCAATGCGGGCATACAGAAGAATGCTCGGTTACTCCCCTATCCCAAGCGACACGGGCGACATAGGCCCAAGCCCCCAGAGGAGCATGATGACTCGAATCAGTGGCATGCTTGTACCAGTGGCTGTTATAACGCTTTCGTTCATCCTAGGGATCGCGATAGGTGCCAACTCCGTCAAGGATGCCTCGGTACCCGGAGTCTATCCGCATGTGATGCCTGGATCGGAGTCAGGCCCTTCGCCCGATATCAGCATCCAGACGATCAACTTGACCTTCACGTACAATCGTACGTTTGGCGCGGATCCACACGATAACGTTGCCACCGAGGAGGCATGGCAATCTATCGTACCTCGTATGTCACTATCTCAATGTACATGCAGTTTTTGCGTGGACCAGTACTCCCGGGAGGTCTACTATGGCTAACGAGACCGACGGCGACGGCAGTCGGCCAAGGATCAGTACGATTTCCTCCGAATAGCCAACAAGTCTACACATTGTCCGTGGTTCACCAACTGCACTGTTTGGTACGTGCCACAGTCCAACACATCTTCTTGGGGACGTGGCAGCGGAAATCACTGATTAAGTCCATCTCTAGTGGTCAATCCACCGCAACTACTACGCTGCACTGCGCTTTGATTCCGCCCATAGGGACAACATGACCTCTCCTCACATGCGCCACTGTTTCGACTACCTACGGCAGAGCCTCACTTGCGCAGCTGATGCGACGATGGAGCCCGTCGATCCAACGCTGGGTGGCGTGACTGGGTGGGGGAACGGCCGCGTCTGCCGGAATTACAGCCAATTGGCTGGTTGGGCAGAGGAGCATCGAGTCAACAACCTACGAGGCTTCCTTGGGTCACATTGACCTCCAAGCAATATTGGTCAGGGGCTTGGAACCGAAGGAACCGAAGGACCAGCGGATCGCTTCCGTCCCAATCAGAGAGGAATCTGCCTTTTGAATGATACTCCACTGGGGTGTGGGATTCAGAACGTTGGGGAGGGTTACACCAAGGAGGAGAAGTGACAGATTGATGCGACGGAATGGGCGATGTGCATATGCAGTTGGTGGTTTGGACCATGCAGATAAAGGACTGTGCACCGATTCAATGTCAGGTTTCTGGATGCGCCGTAAAGTGGAATGATCTTCACACCACGAGAGGAGGCTACCAACGTGTGGAATGACTTGACGGAATAGTACCACCTTACTGACTCGAGTGCATCGCGGGATTGGCTATGCTCTGCATCACGGCCAGTGGACGTGTTGAGGATGGTTCTACCACATGAAGTGTAAGGACTGGCCCCTGGACATGGGCATATAAGATTCGTCCCATCCGTGGGTGTAAAGTAGATCCACACCCTGGCTCACTCTTCTCCAGCAACCGAAAACTACAGCCAGTACTTCTTCACTCAAAGCCCGTTATCAACCACGCCAACATGAAGGCCATCTTATTCATGGTTCATGCAATGGCTGGCATGGCCGCAGCTGCCGCCATCCGCCCCAATGCACGAGGCGGTAAGTATCACGATGGCTACTCTGCTATGAAAAGCTACTAAGTATTACCAAAGCTGCCGACTCTGACGAAGCTGTCGTCTATCCCGCCAGTGTAGACCAGTCGTGGGTCGATGCTCGCTCTGGTACGTTCGATGAGGCTCTGCATGACTCCGTCTTAGCTTGGTCGCAAGGCACTAATAATCTTTGTGCAGACACGGACTCCGACGAAGCTGTAGTCTACCCAGCAAGCGTTGATCAGTCATGGGTAGATGCAAGTGCCGAATAGACAGGGTATGCACAGTCCATGCATACCCGTGGTAGCAAGGGTGCTGCCAACGGTGTTCGTTATCTATGGTGGAAGTGCGAAGAACATATGTTTGTTTGTTTGTTTGTTTGTTTTGTATTTAACGTGGATGCGAAGAACATAGTTAGCCGGTCGTTTCACAGAATAGTCCTGGTCGCAGGAGCAATACAAGTCTCGCAGCCTACATGAACCTTCATCAATGTGTAGTAGCATGACAGCGCCCCTTGAGCTGGGACGCATCCCTCCAATATGCACGTCGGCCCGGCGTTCCCCGCCCAAGGGCACGGCTTGTGTCACCTGCCTTAGGAAGATGTCCTGTTCGTACATCATCCGTCGCCGACATGAAACTCTTCTAACTTTATCTTAATTACATGTGTCTCTATTCATTCAGGCCAAGCTGGCTTCCACACACCTACAGATGGCACCAGACCTTAAGGAATATCGACCGCTTCGACGGGCTTCTGTAGATGACTTGGTCGACAACATCCACCAAGACACCTCGAAGGGCCCGTCATGTTCACCATGGGCGCTCATGCTCCTCCTAGTCATTTTATTGATTTCTATTGCAACCAACGTCGCTCTTACTGTTGGTCACGGCCAGCATCCGTCTCGACAAGAAGGAGACTGTCCATCGTATTACGGCTCGCCCCCCTTCCCACCACGCCACCCATGTCATGGCTGACAATTAGGTAGCTGGCCTCAAGCGCAAAGTACCTATTGAGATCAACCCAAACACTGCCTACACTGGTGATAACCTCACCATGGTCACTGAGCTATGGGAGAAGTTCAGTGGTGATGCAGGTGTAGTGGCGCTCTCGCAAGACTATGTCACAGGCAAGATGTTGCCCCATGCTCTTCGATTTCCTTGGGACGAAGACAAAGGCGTTTATTTGTTGCAGGGCTTCCACAATCTCCACTGTCTCGTAAGTCCATGCTGATCAATGAATGAATCAGTGGACAGTCGCTGACGATACTTGTTGACGTCCAGCGCACGTTGTTTCGCTACGTGATGTATGCGGAGCAGAAGCTGCCTCAGCACATTGCCCTCGTCCACGCCTTGCACTGTCTTGATCAGTTGCGGCAAGACGTGATATGCAATGCTGACGATACCCCGCGCTACGCTGGCTTCCAGGCACCTGGCACGGGGGCCGGACAGGTCAGGTTGTGTAGGGATTGGGGAAGTCTGGAGAAGTGGGCTCTAGAGCGGACGGCCTGCTTCAAGCACGAAGATGAAGTTCCCGGGCCGATGATTGAACGATTCAAGTCGTGCCCCGACGGACGTGTGCTTTGGCCGGTCGAGACAGCAGGTGCATAAGCTATTATTAGTCGTAATATTGGACTCTGCTGCATACACAGCGGGAACGGGATAACTATGTAATACGCCATGGGGCCTTATTAATAATTAGATTGCATCACACATGGCTCCGAAAAGGGGGTCCCTTTAAGAGGATTGGACGATGATCATGCAGTGATGAAAGTACCCAACCCAACCGTATTGGATGTGAACCGTAGTGCGAACCTTAAACCTACTTCAAGGGTTGAAAATCCAGGGATCGAGATGGAGGGGAGTTGGGTAGGGTGATCGTGAACTACGCTTTTATGGAGTATGCCAAGTGGAATGGGGGTACTGATAAAGTTTGGACGGGCACCGTGTGTATTGATGTTATCTAGTTCTGTCTTTGTCCTGGTACATATACCACCACCAGTACCTAACCGCTAATGTGACGACCTGCTTGAACTGTGTTGGTGATGACAGACCGGTGCATGGCCATGCAGACTCGTGAAGCCAAGCAGCGCTGTGATTGCTGTAGGCGTTGTGATGTGCTGTAAATACTTTATCGATGCGCGACTTGGAAGCCCGACGCGACATCAATGCGACTCTCTGGGTCTTGGAATACTACCCCGGAGCCCGCATGGTAGGCCTGATAGAGGACCTCCCGCACACCGTCTCAGGCTGAGCCTGTTGGAGTACATGTAGGCATGTCCGGGGTACCACCAACGACTGAAACGCTACACGCCAGCAGCGTTCCAACTGCGTATAACAGACGGCACGGGGCGCTGGCTATCCGCGGTTGGAGCGCAGCTTCTGGCTTCGACTCATCGCGCGGGTAACCCTGGGCGAGCTGCCGGATGACCCCAGGATTGCCACAGCCCTGGCAATAGGTCCATTCCCGAACGGCAATGGGTGTGACGGCGACTACCGGCCGGCAGCTGCAGGGCTTATCGCTGTGCACCTATGTCGCCGGGATGCAGCCTGACTTACCGTCCCTGACGCCATTCAAGAGACGTGCTTCTGGCGTGCGAAGCCCAAGCCTCAATGACCAAACCTCAACGCGGCAACGCCAGCCGTGGATGGTCGCTTTTAATCTAGGGGGTGGTACCCAATTCTGTTGGAGGCGGCGTAGTATCCTTTCGACCTACTACGACCCAGAAGGTAGTACTCCGGGAAGACACTGATCACGACATGAGAGAGCCTTACGCCTCCCGAGGTTGTTCGGCGAGGCTTGTAGCACCTACTGGCTGGGGGCATTTGGGATAGACTGATTACGACGTTGGGGTTCACGCTCTGCGTTACACAAGTGAAATTAAACACCGAATGTCCAGCGGGTACGTTAGGCGCCTGATACAGAGGTCAGATGCATGGTGTACCATCGTTGAGTGCTACCATGTCGTGTTCGTTGCGACATGAGCCTATGGGCCGTTGGAGACTTTATATTGAGACCGAATCAGACTGAGCTTAGCGACACGGTGGCTAGACCAGTACCGGTGATTCACACAACATTGATAGCCATGCACTTGCAATCCTTCACACCCACGATCCGGCTACCAACATTCGCAGACTGATTACACACGTCGAATCACGGTCAGGCCTTCCAGACAGCCTCGCGACCGCTTCCTTCTTGGTTCACAAGCTGTCACATGCATAGCGCAGCAATTCTAGTCTAACAAATGGTGATGGCGACAGAGACAGAGGCCACCATGGCGAGCGAGAAACGCGATGAGCAACCCAGCGCCGTTCAGCCTGTGGGAATCGACGAGCAAACACAGGAGTCCCCATCTCCCCCTAGAGAGAATTTGCTCTCGTGGGTGCAAGTGCTGGGAGCCTTCGTCCTGAACCTCAACACATGGGGGCTCATGAATTCGTACGGTGTCTTCCAGACCTTCTACCAGTTGGACATGCTGAGCGGGAACTCGTCGTCGAGCATAGCCTGGATCGGATCAACGCAAGCATTCTTCCTCTTCCTCGTCTCTCTCGCCGCGGGACCACTCTTCGATGCCGGCCACCTCCGCTGGCTCCTTTGGGTGGGCTCTGGCCTATTGGTGGTTGGCACCTTTCTCCTCAGCATCACATCGGCCTATTGGCAGGTCTTCTTGACGCAGGCGTTGGTGACCGGCCTTGGGTTTGGCTGTTTGTACCTGCCGGCTCCCGCTGTGGTCTCTCAATACTTCCACAAACGCATGGCCTTAGCCATGGGCGCCTCATCCACAGGCAGCGCAATCGGTACGTGCCATCACTTCTTGACGCTTAGTATGCACTCGATTCTGACAAGTAATAATGATACAGGCGGGATTATCTACCCTGTGATCTTTACCCGACTGCAACCGCGAGTCGGGTTCGGCTGGGCGACCCGTGTGCTAGCTTTCATCGTACTGGCGACATCCTTGGTCCCCGTATTACTGATGAAGTCCAAGGCCCCTCCACGACTGACCCGAGGCCTGGTTGACCGCTCCGCCTTCCGAGACACGCCATACCTGTTTTTCAGCTTGGGGCTCTTCTTCGGCATTATGGGCTTTTACATCATCTTGTACTATGTCGAACTGCTCGCCCTAGCACGGACTGACGTCTCAGCTAACCTGGGTGGCTACCTTCTCGTCATCATCAACGCTTCCTCGCTGCCTGGTCGCTTGATCCCGGGTTATTACGCGGACCATGTAGGAAGCATCAATGTGCAGATTACTGTCGTGCTTGCCAGCACCGTTTTGACCTTCGCCCTCCTTGCCATCAAGGGTACCGCTGGACTAGTCGTCTTCTGCGTGCTGTTTGGCTTCATGAACGGCGCCTTCTTGGGGCTCCCTGCTGCCGGAATCGTCAGCCTATCGTCTGATAAAAGCAAGATCGGCACGCGCCTCGGCATGACGCTCGCATTCCTAGGCTTTGGCGTGCTGATCAGCAACCCCATCGCCGGTGCTATTCTAGGAGGTGACGGAAACTGGGTTGGCTTGATTGTGTGGTGCGGTGCGCTGCTTGCGGCTTCCAGTGCGAGTCTCGCTACGAGTCGCCTTCTGAAGGTTGGGCCAGGGCTTACCAAGGTGATCTGACTTGGCACCTTGCTGTCAGTATGGATAATGGAGGATTGTACCTAAATCAGATAGCATCTGTGTCTCAGTCTTACAAGCTTCGCCTCTGTAAACATCTGGCGTCATCTCAATCAGGAGATATCACTTCTTGAGTCAAACGGTGGTCCGGAATGCCTGCAACGCCGCTTGGAACCAATGTTGGCGCCACCTCTCATCCCAATGAACCTTGTAGAAGAATTCATTATAGATGTACAAGACCGGAACTACCTGCTACGGTGAGAATCGCAAGTTAGAGCTACAGTATTTGATAATAAGCAGCAACTCGAGGAGGTGAAATCAAACGGCCACAGCTTCTTCTCCGGGGACCGCCGGTAATCGCCAGATGCAGCTAACGATCAAGTATAGAGGGGATGCACCGTGAACGTTTAGGACAGGAAGTATCTTGTGGCCAGAGTCAGAGTACATTTTGAATAAGTGAAGGGAAGCTGCCTTATGCTTCAATCTGCGAGCTAGGCGATCCTCCATAACATGGTCATCTGGCATCTTGAGAGCAAGTGAGAAAGCCGAATTATCCGTGCGACATCATCCCCTCGAGAACCATGAAATCATACCGATCATGGCCACTATATGCCATTAATCCCCGGGCTGTTGCGTTCGGGGAGCACCGGTAGCTTCCTTGCCCATAAACCCCGCGTTCACCAAGTCCATGGCCATTGTGAAAGGGTCCCCGCCCTTCTTCTCCGCCGGCTTGAGTCCCGCTGCTGCGAAGGCCTGTTCAAAGTCACGCTTGATGTCCACGAAGTCTTCAATTCCCACACTGACACGCAAGAGATCGGCTGCGTGGATGCAACATGTGAGAAACACAGAATCTCAATCGAGCGACATGGTGTAATGTTGAGCCACTTACGCGTAACACCGCCTTTGATCTTGTCATCGTCGGGCAGCTGCTGGTGCGTTGTGACCCATGGGTGAATAATGAGGGTCTTACAATCGCCCACGTTCGCGACGTGGCTGCACATCTTGAGGTTATCGACGACAGCGCGGACCTCGTCCACCTTGCCAGCCTGTGAGGAATGATGGTCTGCGTCAGCACTCGCCTTATACGGACATTCTCGTATATCATTCAAGTTGAGGTCATCGTGTACGTACCACGCCGAATGTAAGGACCCCGCCTGCTCCTCTAGGTAACAACTTCTGTGCCCTTTCGTAATCCGGGTGAGACCGCAACCCAGGGTAAAGCACCCAGTTGATATACGGATTCGCTTCTAGCCACTCTGCCAACCGCTGGGTATTCTCGACGGTACGCTGGGCGCGTAATGGTAGCGTCTCGAGGCCCTGTAGGAACAGCCACGCATTGAACGGGCTCATACAGGGGCCCAGGTCACGCATGCAGTCCATTCGAAGCTTGGCTGATAGCGCTCGCGGTCCGTATGTCTCCCAGAATCGCAGGCCATGGTACCCAGGAGCCGGCTCCGTCAGTCCAGGGAATTTGGCCGCTGAGAGAGCGGAACCCCACTCGAAGCGCCCCCCATCGATCACCACACCACCCATGCTGGTGTTGTGCCCACCGATCCATTTCGTGCACGAATGCGTCACTATGTCGGCTATATGACAATATCAGGTCATCAGCAGCTGCTCTCATGGGAATTGAAGTGTAGCTTCGTATAGTCGCCCATACGAACTCGTCAAACAAACTTTCGATAATACCCTGGATGGTGTCTCGATGATGAAAAAGTTCACTAACCTCCAAGCTTGATGGGCTGGCATAGATACCCTGCCATGCCAAACGTGTTATCGATGACGAGAGGAATGCCATGCTTGTGGGCGACAGCTGCGATGGCTGGGATATTAGGCACGCATTGTTTGGGGTTGCTGACGGTCTCGATATAGACAGCACGCGTATTCTCGTCAATGGTCTTGTCGAAGTCGACAGGGTCGTTGCCCTGAACCCACTTGACCTGGATGTTGAAGCTCGGGAAATAGACCCGAAATTGGTTGAATGTACCCCCGTATACTATGAGTCAATCAGGCAGAGCAGTATACTTGGCTTGGGTAGGAGGGGATGGCTGGTTGCGGGGAGTCTGAGCAGCAGTGGGGGCGGGAGGGGGGGCAGGGGGAGGGACCTACGCCAGCTTGTGCTCACAATGTTATCACCCGGCTTGCAGCATTGCGTCAGGGCCATGAACTGTGAATGCATAAATCAGCTGTGTTGCAATTGACGTTGCATTAATGCCGTCGGCATGGTGTGGCTTACCTGTGCTGAATGTCCGGACGCAGTAGCTACTGCGCCAACGCCTCCCTCTAGCATGGCCATTCGTTTTTCGAAGACGCTGTTCGTTGGATTACCTAGACGGGTGTAAAGATAACCATCTTTACTCCATGAACATTTCGCGGCACCATCTTCAGCGTCATCGAATACATAGCTCGCCGTTTGGAATATCGGCACTGCTCTTGATCCGTTACCAGGATCGGGCTCCTGGCCACCGTGCACTGCCACGGTATCGTAGCCAGGTTCCCTTTCATGTCGTTTTGTTAGTAGAATCCGAGGTTTCGGGTGTCTCACTTACCAGTCTAAGTTGCTGATGGAACCTGGAGGCATGATTGAAGACGATGTTGTGGGTACTGGGCTCCCAGGAAATTGATGCCACTGGACGAAATCGGTTGGCGGTGAAGTAGGAGAGTGATGTTGGCTTTGACT
The DNA here is from genome assembly GCA_963556695.1 of Anthostomella pinea. Lineage (NCBI taxonomy): Eukaryota > Fungi > Ascomycota > Sordariomycetes > Xylariales > Xylariaceae > Anthostomella > Anthostomella pinea. The sequence goes on along the minus strand of CAUWAG010000006.1, from coordinate 4,761,213 downwards.
TAGACGTCACCGTAATATTATTGTCTTCAATTCTTGTGAATGATATGAGGTGAAGAGGCTCGATGCCTTGTGAATAAGCTGAACTCTATTGGCATCTTGACTGAGCAGGTTTATATACTACATACCAAGCAGGTATTCAATTGGGTCTCATGGAATAGGATGACACATAAAAGCATACTTCTGCCTTTTTCGCTGGCTGTGCTCGTTCCACTGCATTACCTATGCAGCAGACATCCGACATGAAGTGTGCCATACTGGTGCAACCTACGTCACGCAGCCCCTATGGGCACGGCGCATGACATCTCGCACAGTTGAACATTATTGGGAGACTACAGCCAGCTCAGGACCGACTGCAACCCCCTCTCAATAGCCATTTGCGAAAGAATACTGCAGGAAAATAATGGAATGAGGTAGCATTGATATGACCACGCCCATGTTACCGGACCCCCGCCCAGATCGGCTGATTGGTGTCATTGCCCCGATTCGTAAACCTCCTCTTCCATCAGGCATAGTACAGCAAAGATGAGGTGTCCTTTTAAGCTGGGATCGATGCTGCTGGCTGTGGGATCGACGTTGCTGGCCTTGGGATCGACGCTGCTGGCTCTGGAGTCCGGGCTCGGCGCTGCGGAATGTGAGCGCGCCGTGTGCTAGTAGTAATCGTCCAAGGACGTGATGTTGCTTCCCCTCACATAGGCTTCTTGTGAGCCTGACCGCGGAACGTGGGTGATGTTGCAGGCATACTGGCTCCCTCAAACAGCGGGCGACGAGCGTCTCGAGGCTCATTGTGCCGCATTGCATAGGATATATAGTTGATCGATATGCTATTAAAGTACAGCTGTCCTCGAGGGTCAGCAAGACGTACGTCCCCGAGTAGAGAGACGAAACTCACCTTCCACTAAACGCCTGACAGTCGATTGGGAAACTCATATTCTGTCGCGAAGCTTCTCCAAGGCTGTCGGGAAGAACGGGGCCGCCACATATGTACTGCGTGTACTCCGCGAACTAAATTGAGGATATGAGTTAGCACTTGTGCAGTACCTGGATGGACCGAGCCCCGGGCTATACTCACGCGATACTCGGGGCCTTGAGAGATGTCCTCTCCTGTGGAATACTCCCAGCGTCGCCCTCGTAACTTTCCGTGCTGGAGCTGTCCCGTACACCACGCGTATTGTACTCCCCTCTCCGCTGCAGATGATCCGAAGCGCCGTTTTCGTAAGTTTTCGGCCGGGGGACGTCCCGGATCCTATGCGTGTTGTCGTATCTCCTCCGCTGCGAACAAGAACAGTCCGCAACACCGCTGTCGTAGCTTGCTGGGCGAGGGACGTTTCGTGCTTCCTGACAAGCACGAGCCGAAGCTGTGAGTAACAGCATGTCGGAGAGGTTGGACGTTCCGCTATGCATGTTGTGTGAAAAGTCTATGGAAATCCGAATGAGGTCGACGAAGGAAGATCAATGACGAAGGATGAGATGTGTGGTGGTGCTGTCATGGGTTGCAGGGCTGGTATTCCTCTCCTTATACTGTGGGATATCCATGCTGCAGCCAGCGTCATGTGGCCAATCTGGGGAGTGCCATGTTGGCAAGTTCAACAAAGTTGAGAAGCGTACACGCTAATTAAAGCCGCCGGACTCTACTTGCCCGCAACCTATTTTTGAGAAGAGACTACGTAGTCATCAATAGTGACAGGGATGGGGGCAAGCCTACTACGTAACCAAAGACAGCGACAGGGATGGAGGATATGGAGATCACAAACAGTGACAAGGATGGGCACGAATCCTGATTTCCAACTGGTTGCCAGAGGTGGCTCGGTGCTTGCCGTGGGCGGTACGCACAAGGGACTGATATCCGTTGTTCCGTGGCAATGTTATCGTGAGATGGAGTCGCAGGTGTCTCTTACTCAGTGACTGGTGGTCTTGTTGAGAAGGCTGAGTTGTGCAAGTCTGAGAAGTGGAATACTGACTCTTAAAAAGTGGAAGCCTGTTGTGCAGCCGCACCGATTGTCTGGAAAAGTGGTAATTCTCGCTGTGTTGCCACGGGAGTGCCATCATTGAACGTTAGAGATGTCAGCACCTCTGAATCCGTTGGTGATGATGGCTAATGGTATCGGCGTGAAGGAGCTGAGAGCTGCTCGACAAGCTGTTGGTGACTGTTTTCCAGCAGCATTGTTTATAAATACTAGCGAGACGCCATGGCAGCCTGAGAAGGTTGGCATTACAGTTGTAAGGCAGCGGGTAATATGGGCCCGGCACTGAACCTCTATAGCTATCGCTAATAGCTTCTTGGGGCTTTGGCTCATAAATCATGAAGCCAGAGAAACGCCCGAACTGTCCCAGTACTCCTTCACAAGTCCAGGTGCACCCTCTGAAACCTTCCGCGCCAATTCCCAAGTCGCATGTGGTCCCAGTGCGGGGTAGCCAACCCATTGCACCAGAAACGTTTTAACTGTAGCACTCCTTGAGACCCGGACAGGGGCGTGGGCTACGATCTTGAAGTAATGGAAGCGCGAGGGTGCTATGCCCGTTCTCTCCTGTATTGCCATGCAGCGCCCTCCTCTGTGATGCCAAAATGAAAAGAGAATATCCGGACATTGAAGTTGCAAAACAGACTCATCCATTGGACTCGGCATGTAGCCTTCGCCCCATTTGACGGTAATCTGGATTCGAGTCGCATCGTTGGCGTCGAAATTCCACCCAATAAGGTCGTCTATCGTCCAAGAAATTTCCCCAAGTGTCTTATAACCAACTCAGCAACGTGATCTAATCCTTCAAGCATCACTCTTCTCTACCTGCCGACCGGAGTTGATCAGGGGATGGAAGATGCCCAAGCTCAATCAAGCTCTCTAATTCTGCCTTGTCACTCCACTTCCCGTAGCATTTCAGGTATTCCTCAGGAAGGAACTCCGCTATTGCGCCGGCAAGATAATTGCCTCGCTTATAGTATACGTCAGAATCTAGCGTCCCAGCCCATCTCTCCATGCCTGGTGGGAAGAAGCCAGCATATTCCCAGTCAATCAAAGCCTTGACTTGAAGGGTCTGTGGATTCATCATGATGTTGTGAGCTGCGAGGTCGCCGTGTTGGAACTCGTATATGGGCACATCAAGCGGGAGAGTCTTCCAAGATCCAACGTTGCCTTTCCAAGGAGGCTGAACATCCGGGCTTAGCCAAGAGGGTGGCATAACAAAACCTTCGATACCCCGGTTTCCAGATTTCAAGTCCCTAAGCTGGGGTAACACAGTGCCTTGGATAAATTCGAGAGCATTCGTATACGCGTGGTCTGAACATGGCTCGCATGGTGTATTGTCTGTATGCTTCTGTCCCTCTGGCTGAGAGCAACCCCGTTTCTGAAAGCGATCCAGAGTAATGCCTTCGATAAGCTCCGTTACCAAATACCGCCGGCCGTCCGGATGAATCCCATGATCAAGTAGTTTTGGCACGGGAATCGTCGTTCTTCGCCTGACTAACTCCAAGGCTCTGGCTTCGTTGGTAATACGCTCATGGTTCCTGACAAAGACTCATTCAGAGGTTAGTAATATTCCATGATCTTGGGATAAGAGAACGGCATCTTCTATACCATGATCTGAACCAAACGAAGTCGGTGCCATCAAGCCGCTTATCATTAAAGGCAAGTCGCGAGGTTTTTGTAAACGTTGTACTGGTGAATTCGTAGGTTACATCATTTGATTCGTAGGTTCTAAGGACCGTGTTCCCTGGAATCAGTTTCAGCAGGAAGGTATGGAGAGTTAGAATGCCTGCTAGTAGTAAACTCACCAAATTGGGCGTCCATAGTAAAGAACTGGTCTTTTGTGGACGAGGTAACGAGTCAACGGTGGGAAGTAACAGGAAGGACGATGGGCATCAACAAATGTCAGAAGGTGTTTGATACCATTAATCTAGCAGAGTATGTGGGGCTAGCCGTCCAGTGCTGATGCATTTGCCGACAACTGCAGCATGCATGGGATGGATAGGCGAACGATTTGGGTAGTGGGGAATAGTTTTGTGGGTAAATCATTCAAAATCCAGGCTGCGCCCGCCCAACCCCCCGCAAGCTACCTATAAGGGAGACCAATCACCCCACAAACTAATTATCCCCATAGTATCCAAGTGTGGCCAAGGGGCTTATGCATATTGCTACAAACGACAGCAGCTCCGACGTTGGCGTCGACGATTTCGTGGCCAGAGCGCATTATACCCTGACTTGTCATTTTATGTTGCGGCTTAGGAAGACAACATACAGGTTAGTACTCGACTACAAGGGATCTACGTGCAGCTACGAAGCGCCAGTATTATTTTGGCTGGGCTGGACTCCGTCCGGCTAGATCTCGACTATTGCTAAAGGTGTGACGGTATTACATAATACCTCTACATATCTATGTATATATCCTAGCTTCCCCTTTTTTCCTTCGATATTGTCTCTTCTTCCTTAGGTATAATCGAATCTAGGTATTTCAAAGAGTGCGAGGGACGTGGTGATAGTGCCAGCCGCAACAAAGTGGCATGCTAGACGGGTTGTGGAGTTGCTGCTGCTGAGGAAGCTAGTTAGCAACGTGGGCATGTGCAGTTCGAGCGAGCGGGAAGGCCGGGCTTTCAGATTTGGCTTACAGTCGCAACAGAAAGAAGCCGAGTGATAATAACCTGCCGCTGGGAGAGAAGCATCAGTCGGCAGACAAACAGTGCATGTCGCATCAACAGAGGAGCAGCAGCTAATGGCCGTGTGGGTAAGGGGCTTAGGCGACCTGCTTGATTGGGAACGTTACGGGGAAAAGGGGGAAGCGGGGGCAGGGGCGGGGCAGACAACCCGTGTCGGATTAAAGGTAAGCCCACAAGGCACCTTTATAGGTAGACAACGGAACCTAGTTGTTCCGTCCCGATCCAGCCCCCGTCTGGCACAAAGCTGCCACTTGCTAGCAGTAGTACCCGCAGAATGTTGTCGAGGCGATCCACCCGGAACAGAAGCACGGACTTCAGTTGTAGCCATCACGCTTAACGTCCGTGCACATAGGTCCGGCAGTCTATTCTGTACAGCTGGATATAGCTAGCACTGACTGTCACAATGGCATCCTGCTCACTTGATACCTTACTAAACCTGCCGACATACTACTCTGTGTGGCCAAGGACAGGGAGACATTGGTAGGGGTGAAGTAGTAGCTCTCGGAGTTTAAGTCGAGGCATATGGCGATGTGACATTAGAGCGCACGAAGCCAACCATTTTGGGAGGCCAGTTGGTGCGGTCACAATCTTTATGCGCCTTGGCAGCTGCTTGTTGCTTTTTTTAACTACTTCTCTCAACTGTCTTCTTAAGAGAGCGACCTATGCGGTACCTTAAATAGTACTAAATCTGTTGGATCCACCTATGAACAGACCTACATGTATGATTAGATAAGATAAGATAGTGGATTGAGAGGTCACTTAGGCAGACCTTCGAGTCCAGCTAGATTCGTTCAATCAATCCATCAGTAACATCATGACCTTGACCCCATACTCGAGTACCATGATTGATCGATCACAAGTCTGCTCCAACAGAATGACATAAAATAGGTCCATTGTTGGTGCCTTTCCGTATGCAGCTACTGTTGCCACACACATTCCGACCAGTCGGTGCACCATATTCGCCAACTCCGTGACACCTTCTTAAACGATATAACCATCCTCTGCGCTTCGCATGTTGCCTGCAGCAGCGACGTGTCAAACCTGCGTATTGTACACCAACGCACACCGTCGTCGATGTTTCTGCCGCTGTTCGACACACTTGATCCGACCACATACGCCGAGCAGGATGACGAGACGACTGACTGGATGCAACGCGAGCGGGATGGTGCTGCCTGTCTCCTGAAGCAAACCGTCTCTCTGCCGATCTAGTACCCTGGGGTCCAATCCATCAAAGTTTCAGTGTTGGCTCCCGTTTTGTGATCTATCCTCAGCCTCTGTAGGCCACAGGGGTAAACATAGTCTATCCTCAAACCGCCCTATGTGTTCCTTAAAACCAGGTACTTCGCCCAGAGGCATAACACGCGCTTTCCAGGTGGCCTGACATGCCTTGATAAAGTTTGCATGAATCGTCCTGAAACCGTTCGAGCTCCATGGCGACGCTCCCTCCGCCATCAAGCGGAAAATCCGTCCAGTGTTTGGCATATTCTCCGCTATCTTGTCGCATATGTCGTCTAACGCCAACATTCTGTGGGACAGCGAAGTGAGGGTGACTTGGTCCACCCCTCCCAAGCCACACGCCATAAAGGCGAACGAGAGTACGAGTTTCTGAGAGAAAAGGATCACACCCTGCAGTTTAAGGCTGGCGGTATACCTGGACTTTGCCTTGGTGAGTGCGTCTTCCGAGGAGGGCGAAATCCCAGCGCGTCCAGCCAGTTCTCTGACCGCAGCCAGTGCTCCGCTCCCGGTCACTCCTCTTCTTGCAGCCAGTGCTGCCTCCACGTCCCACTTCAATGTACCCAGTGCCTCCGATGCTGCCGGCGTTCTGAGTACATCCAATTTCCCCACTGCTTCCAGTGCGGCCAGCGCCTTGGTCAGCACATCGTCCAGCTCTGTCTCGCGTCTGAGTCTTCGACTTTGCGCTTCGTTGGCCACTTGTGAGGAGATAATAGTAGCTATTATCTGAAACGCCGACATCAGGAAGAACTTCCAAGGGTTCCCAAACGCCCTGTAGATTGTAACGAGTGCTGTAGGGATCTTCATCACGGATTTCACTATCCCATGTAAAGATTTGGACTTTTTGCTCGTCTTCTTTTCCTTGGGATCAAGATCGACTTCAAGCATGACTGACACGCAGCTTTCTAGAATTGGGGGCACCAGCGGCCCAAGGACTACATATAACCAGTCATTGAATATGCCAGACTGAAGGTAGAATGCCATGGTCTTATTGGGAGGCTTAAACAGATCCACAAGTAGCGGGATAAGGTTGCTCAGGAAACAGGAAATAATAACCAAGCTATATAGAAGATAGGGGTAGCAATGACGTAGGGTCTGGTAGACTCCTAAAAAGGGCGAGCGTTCGATTAGTGTCATGGTCGCAGTTGATATTTCCGGACGCCTAGAGCCGATCCCGTCGACGTTCTCGCAGCTATCTTATACGTCCTCAAGATACTGTAATACTCTGAGCTGCTGTTGCTTGCAATCAATTGCGTGTTGCACATGTATGCTTGATCCCGGAACGTACAGCCCGGTTGGAGTATCGGATAGACTCTTCCAGCCAGATGTGCATGCAATATACACCACGCAGGACCTAGAAGGGAATCCGATAGACAGCCTAACCTTGCATCAGCACCTTTCTTGGTGGCCCCAAGACGTTGTCAGGTACTATAGTTTGTCGGGAGGGTGCCAATTCTCTGAAAATGCGAAAAACCGTTTCTCGAGGGATCTTGCTTAATAGCTGCATGTACACAACCCATCTGATGCGCTTTGAATGATCATCTCGAATTGTTATTATACTCATATCAACAGTGATTCCATCCTGGAACCGCGCTACTGACAAGTCTCAGTTCCACATATTGGTTTGTTGCCTGTATGTTATCGGATTGACGATCCTCCGGCGAGTCTTACGATGCCAAAGGCAAGGTAAGGTGGCGTTGGGTTGGGCGTGGTAGGCTCATGGGGGTCCCGCTTGTTCCAGCCGCTGGGGCACGGCCCGGCGCTCTTCTGGGAATAGGACACGGCCCGTGCCGCGCTGACCCACCCCCGCTCTCATCGGGAACGCTAAGAGATCAACACAGATCTGGCTGGCCGTATCCCTGCTCATGTCGGGGACGCTAAGAGATCAATATTGCGGTGCGCATTTGGCTGACCTTATCCTTGCAATCATCGGGGACGCTAAAACAGGATGAGCTCGCCACATAGCTCGCTGTGCTTACTTGCACGACTACTAGAACATAACCTAGTAATCCTCGCTACCTCGCCGCTCGCCTGCTTCGTTTCTAATAGACAACATGGATCCCTCGGTGGAGAACACCTGGCGACCTGGCCCCAGGCTTCGCACCGAGCATCAAAGGCCGAATTACCTGACATTCACAAAACTTCCTAGGACCAGCGACGTATCAGCTCCAAACAAGTACCAGTTGACGCGTTCCGCTGCTTGTTATAGATGCTCGCGGGACAAGAAGAAGGTAGGGCCGTTTCCCCTGGACCTGACCCCAGAAAGCTAACTTGCTGTGGTGTGTGCGATTCCCGAATGTTTTAGTGGAGTGGTGCCAGCGCTGTGCTTCAAGTGGCACTCCGATCCGCTGCGTCTTTCCTACTGCGGTCATTAGGTCGTTTGACAAATGTATGGCTATCCGCATACGATGCACTTACCTAGTACTGAAGGCGATCTAGGGAATGACCTCAAGTATGGCGCGGTTTTTGAAACCACCGCAATACCACTGCCGAGCAGGGTGGCCGTGGTTGGACATTTCGTCCATGGGCCCCGACTGACTCTGCCCTGCCGACCGTTCGTCCCCAGAGACAAGAACCAAACGCGATTGATCACGAAGGATGAACAAGGCTGGGCTTGCCTGTCGACTACGGCGTACTGCTTGGAAGCACCGAACGCGGATATCTCCCACTATATACAGGCATGTGTCTTCAGCGTGTTGGTAGAGGGTAGAATTGGCCAAGGCCCTCTCTCGGCCCTCTTGTCGTTGGCGGAGTCATTCATCAAGGTACCTCATCATTACCCGTGCCATCCAATGCTGACGAGGACAGAACCCGATCGTTTCGCGATCGCTCGAGCTGTATACATGTCTGCGACTTCTGATGCGCCCACTCCAATTCCTTGGTGAGGACACGCTCGATATGCAGCGGGTCGCAGACATAACATCAGCCTGGTACGGGAAGACTCCCGTTCCTCGCATGGTACACAGCCAGTTGAATCGTATGTTGGAAAAGCATATCGTCTCTCTTGATGCTCAGCTCCAGGCTGTTAGGAATAGCGCAATGAGTCTCCCGGTTCAAATCTTGCTGTACTTTTTCCTTATCCATGCGAGAGAGTTAGATGCTGGTCGCAACATTTATTGGAGCAGATATGCAGACCCCGTAAGGAGCAACTCAATTGACCTGGGCAAGTGGCTGTCCTGACACCTCTTAGGACGAATTCTGGCAGCACCCCTCTCATCCACGGTATCTCCTTGAAGAGGCCTCCGCGTCTTGCAAACAACGCCTACTTGATTTCCGGCATCGAGTCGGATGGGACTACACGAAGGAGACACAGTTCAACGATACCCTGGTGGCACAGTACATGGCATTTCTTCAGGTGCATGTCAAATCATGGGGTAAGCCATCTTCCCTTGCATAGGTCAAGACCTGGACGTGCTCAACGGTTTACCTAGATGACCGTGGCTTGCTTGGCCGATCTGCAGCGACAGAATATCAAGATGGCAGACCTTTTACCATTGCTTTCACGCTGAGTTCTATGATGTTCCTCCCAAGCGTTGAAGTGTCGGACTGTGTGATCGAGTGAGGGTCGGGGTGGCCTGTTATGCGTGTACCTTATTGTAGACAGGCTTATCTGGATTGGATCCACCCCGTTTAATACCAACCTATACAGCCTGGTGAGACTGAGAAAACGCCTGCAGGTGGCTGGCAAGGGCTTTCGTTGCAGTTACCCCGCCTCCGCCTCCGCCTCCGCCCCCACTTTGAGGTGCCTTTTAAATACCCGCCGTTCTAGTCTTCTAGACACGATGCGCCCATCCATTCTGTCTCCTTGGACTCCATGAAATGGAATCCAAAATTTCAGCCTTGGACAAAACACCCCTCTCTTTTCTACACCTGATGGGAGTCCTCAAGCACCTACCTCGCACTGGGTGGCTGAGGACGATTGAGAACCCCGAGACTGTGGCTAGTCACAGCTTCCGCCTGGCCCTGCTGGGTTTGTTTGCGCCGGTTGGTCGTCCATCATACGTCGACTTGTCATAACTAATTCTTAGCCTCCACTGGACCGCGAGAAATGCATGATGATAGGACTTTGTCATGATCTAGCCGAGTCAGTAGTCAGTGATATTCCGACCTACGCCAAAATGCCCAAGCGTGAGTCCGCGCAAGCCCCTTGTCATCCACATCTAACGTCCCCAAAGATGAGAAGCACAAGCTTGAATCACTTGGCTTCCGATATATCTTCGACTTGATCAAGCCATGCGACATAAAGGTAGCAGAGGCAATCACAGGTGCTTGGCTGGATTATGAAGAAGGCCGAACGCCGGAGGGTCTTTGGATGAAGGAAATGGACAAATTTGAGTGTTTGGTACAAGCATTCGAGTACGAGCAGATGACGTATGGAAAGAAGAACCTGGATGAGTTCCAGGATCTGACAGCAAGAGTCAGCTCCGCTCCAGGGACTGCGTGGCTCGAGTTGCTTCAGGCGGAACGAAACAAGCATACTTTGCAACGAGCCCGACGCATCCCTGTCGTATTCTTGGCCGGTAAGTCGGCTCCTTCTTCCTGTTGTGCAAGTTTCTGACCCGTCCCAGGCAGTCCTAAACTCAGTCTGGAACAATGCACTCGCTTGTCGGAAGACCTGGGATGCCGGTGCTTCTCTCTAGAGAATGTGCTGCGCAAACATTCCGACGATCAGAGTCGTCACCATGCTGGGATCCTCATGTTTGTTGTTTGTTTTGTTTTTAACGTGGGGGGTAGCTCCTCAGTAGTGCAAACCACGCCTCCCAGAGCCTCTGCATCGCAGGGTTGTGGAGGTCTCAAGATAATAAGTACAGTCAGTCCCGCTTACGGGCCCATCCCCGTTGTTGCGGCGGTATGACCTTGGGGTCATCCATCTGGTCCTTCAAGGAAGGTTATCTATCAGGGGCAGATTGTTAAAAAGAACTTGCTCTTCTCCACGAATTTTGCCCATTCTGTGCTCCTCTCTCCCAAGTATTGTAAACAGGCTGTCCTAGGCGAGTACCTAGGCAACAACCGATTTTTCCCCAGCCTCCTACAAAAGAAAATGTGTTGTGGTGTTTTCTTTTCACCACAGCTGCAGTGGTTGTTCGAGTCTGTATGCCCAAAGCGTTCGTGGTATCTGGCAAAGTCGCCATGTCCAGATCTGGCCGCTAGAAGTCTGTGTAGAGTGCTCCTCTTAAAAGATATAAGGCCTCTTTCAGTTACTGTATGTGAGTATACTTCTTGATACTTAGGTTCTGATTGGTCTTTCCACCATTGATTGAACTCTTTCTTGCCCTTTTTCTTGAGATCTCTCTTAACCCAAGAGATTGTGGGAAGGTTTGTTGTGTCTGTTTCTAGCATGGCGCCCTCTTTTGCTAGTGTGTCAGCAGCCTCATTACCATCAATATCTCTGTGTCCAGGAATCCACTTGACGGTCACTCCAGGAGTGTGTGCTGTGGCAAGTTCTTGAAACCGTAGAAAAATGTTCTGTGATGTCTCGGGTGGAGTCCCATTAAGCCCATCTACCACTGATGTGTTGTCCAGGCAGACATATAGCTGTTTTCTGTATCTAATTGCCCTGGCTGCTGCAAGACCTTGGAGAGCACCATGGACTTCAGCATCCACTACTTCTGCTTGTAGAAGTCTGCCCCTTCCCCGGTATACTTCTTGTGCAGTGCCGCCTTTCCTGATGGTATAACCCCATCCAGTGCGGGTTGTGCCTTGGTCATCCAATTGTGATCCATCTGAGTAGATGACAAGGTCAGTGTTCGTATTTCTCTCCTGTAACCATTGCTTGAAGAGCTCTATTTCTTTGTCCTTGTCTTTACGGACTGGGGCCTTCTTCCATGATGGCTTGGTGAGTATTGGTCTCTGGAAGTCAGGGACTAGTTGGAAGCTTCTTTGTAGCCTTGTTGGTTCTTTGCGAGCTTGTATTTGGAGCCTGCCAACAAGAGGGTGTCTCTGGTCTACTCTTCTGAGTCGGAAGCCGTGACGTCTTCTTATTGACTCTGCAAGAATTCCTGCTGGAGGAATCTGTGATTCAAAGTGTAGGATATGTCCAGGGTGTGTTTTCCAGACCGGCAGGATAGCTCTGATTGCCGTTCGTAGTACAGCATCTATCGTTCCAAGAAGCCTTTTAATGCGACATGCTGATGTCCCACCTAAGCTCCCAATTTTTTCCATTCCTGGGTACCAGGCCTCCAGGCCGTGTGTAAGAATAGGAATAACACAAGTTTTCACAGCCCTCTTGGTTGACTTTACTGGAAGTCCTTTGACTGTGTTGCATAGTCCTCGAATGTGGTTTGCTACCCTACTAACTTTCTTGGCCCAGTAGGAAACGTGATCTTTGAAGTTCAGTTTTCTATCCAGGAAGACACCCAGCCATCGCATGGAGTTCTTTGCTGTTCTGTTCATTGTCCCGTGGCGGACCGGAGGATTGTCTGAGTTCTTTTTCCGTGAGAAATGCATGATCTCGGTTTTGTCGGGATCAAATTCAATAGCGTTGTCGTGTCCCCATTGGTTGAGCAGGTAAAGATTTTCAGAAGCCTCTTTGGCTATTTCTTTGAGGTCCTTTCCAATGCAGAGAGTTGCTAGGTCGTCTGCATATCCAAAGCGTCTTCTTTTCATCCCGAGTCGGGCACAGATTGGCTCTGTATATAGCATATAAAGAATTGGAGAAGCTGGTGAGCCTTGTGGTAGCCCACAAGTGAGGGCTTTTATATCGGTCACAATACCTTCAAACCGAACTCTTGCGGATCGTTCAGACATGAATGACTGGACCCACCTTATAAGAAAGCCTGGCCAGCCCTGTTCTCTCATGCGAACCACCAGCCGTCCCATTAGGGCAGCATCGAAGGCCCCTGTCACATCTGCTGTGACTACCGTTGCAACGAGGCCTTGGTCAAGGGCCTGCTCAATATCGTGTATGAGTGCAGCTACCAGGTCAGTGGCAGAGCGCTTTGGTAGAGCTCCAAAATGTTGTGGAGCTAGAATTCCAAGTTTGATAACAAACCAGGCAATTCTTTTTGCAATGAGTCGTTCTAGGCCTTTGCCAAGACATGATAATAGCGATATTGGTCTGTAGGCCCTGGGGTTGGAGTAGTCTTTCTTGTCTGGCTTTGGGATCATCACCACCTCAGCTACTTTGAATGGTTTAGGGTGGTGTCCAATCTGTAGGCAGGTCTGGAAAAGGGCTCTGATATGCTCCCCAATGACTGGCCAGCAAGCTTTCAGAATCCGTACTGTGAGGGTGTCTACTCCCGGGGAGTTGCTCTTAGTCCTTATAGTGCACCCTTCAGCCTCTTCTAGTCCGACATGGTATTCGAGGGGGATGTGTGGCTTGGCTTGTGTGATCTGAACAGACCAGGGGTCGGTGATATCGTTGTCTGGGGTGCTTCGTTCAAGCGTGGCTAAGCGTAGTGCATTTGCTTTGCTCTCTTGTGACTCATAGATTTGGTCCCCAATAATGATTGGTGGGGAACGTAATCCTGCTGACAGCTTGTGCCAGGAAACAATTCTGTACAGGTCTTTTGGTTCAGTCGCTGAATCAATTAGAGTCTGCCAGTACTCTCTCTTAGCTTTTCGGACCACACAGCGAAATTCCCGTCGGGCTGAATTTCGCCCTTCTTGGCTTGTGGTCTGTTTAGAAAGGGCCCTGTATGTCTGAGCAGCTGCTTTGCAGTCATCATTCCACCAAGCAGTGGGCCTAGATTGACCGGGCTTCTTGCCCACTGTCCTGATACAGCCTTGAATCATGTTGATCAAGCTTTGTGTAAATCTATCCACCTGGCCAGGGGATACACCTAGCTGGGGGAGTTCATGAATCCTGGTTTGGACATTGTCTGCCAGCTCTTGTAGTTTGTCGTCCGGTACTATCCAATGATTGGCCTTGGGAACTCGGTCCCGATCTCTCTGAATTGGAATGACTATTCGTAATGTCTTATGATCTGAGGTGCACTGAAGTGCATCATTGACTGAGGCTTCAGCCATGGGGACATCTGAGAACACCAGATCCAGTACATTTCCATCGTCATGTGTTGGGACATCTGGTTCAGAAATCAGATCCAGTCCGTGGTCTGCCATAGTCTGTGCAAGTATGATACCACCGTGATATCCTGGATTGTTCGAGTCCCAGGATGTGTCGCCAGCATTAAAATCTCCAGCTATAACACAGCCAAAAGGTGGAGTCCATACTTCTAGAATGTCATCCACTTCCTGTGGGTTGTAACATGGTCGGTAGACACTGGCAAAAGTGATGCCTTGTACCTTGACCCAGGTGATGTCTCGTGTAGCATAGGGCCGAAGTTGATCCGCTTAAAGGTGTTTTCTCACATAGATGAGAGATCTGGGCCGTGTACTGTCGCTGTCCCAGGAATCCATTGGGGAGTATATATTGTAATTGGGGTGTGTCTTTACTCCCATTCTCTTGCTTGGTGGTATGCCGACCCAGGGCTCTTGCATCAGAATGATGTCTGCTTGTTCTCCTTTGTAGTCAGCCAGGTTGATGGCTAACTCTGTAGGGCCTGCACTCTTTTGTCCTCCTGCTGTATTCACAGAATGGATGACTAGGTGCCTGTGTCGATGTGTTTTGTTTGATGTACCTAACATTGACTGACAATAATGGTATCGGCATCTCTGGGATGAGTTGTATCTGTTGTGTCGATTTGCATTGTGGTGTCTTTGTTATTGTTGCTGGGTGTGGACCCAGCTTGGTTTCTGCCTGCTTCGTTGAAGGCCTTGGATCTGGCTCTTTCTCCGGCTAGCCTTATTTCCTGGATTTGCTCCCATGTGTGCTTATGGATGGTACCTTTCACAATCTTGGGGCGGGCAGGGCATTTGTTGAAATTGGCAGCATGAGGTCCTTTGCAGTTGACACACTTTAGGATTGGTTTTTCGCACTCTCCCTGGTGTACTGTGTTGGCGCAGTGTGCACATACTTGCTTTTCGCATCGGTAATTCCTACCATGGTATCTGAAGCAGCTTGCACACTGGTGAACCTTGGGGGTGTGTTGAATATGCCTTGAGGTCATTGAGTGGGCAAAAAGCGTGAATGGTTTCCTTGCTGCACTGGGCAGAGAGATTATCCACGTGGTTTCTGGATCAGAATCAATTGTGTTCTTTGAGAGTATGCACCTCAGAGGTCTGTCGCCTGTTTGTGCTTCAACTTCATCAGCAACAACAGTGTCGGTAATATCGATTGTGAACCCTTCTGTACTGATGACCTTTTTTGGGCATTTATTGACCTTGTAATGATGCCAGACTGTGTGGGTCTCAATCTTTTGTGCCTTGAGAATGTCGGCAATTTCTTCTTGGAAAGCCAGAAGCTTAGCCTGAGTTGGCTTGTCCCTTGGGTGTAAGGTAAATCCAGAAAGACACCGTGTCACTTCTCTAAGCTCCTGGGGGTGGAGCTTGAGTCTTCTGTTCAGTGTAGACTTGATTCCATAAGGCTCTAGATGGCTATTATCCATGCGGACAAAGACCCGGAGATCATCCTGCTTCTTCTTCAGTTGATTGGCAGTGATAAGGGTGCCAGGCTGCGTTTTCTTCATGGTAATGTTGACTGTCCATGGATGCTGTCGTTGGCCAGAGGAGACAGCTTGGGCAAAGGTCATGATGGGCTTCCCTGTCCCTATCCCGCCAGGAGTGGTCTTTCTTTTGGGCAGATCTCGGGTTTCCAGCCACTCATTCAGGCATTTGGAAAAGAAAGTGCTGAACTCCTTGGCATGAGAGTATAGTTCGGTTCCAGCTTTTTCCAGTGTCTTATCGACTGCTGCAGCACACTCCTGAAACATTGTCATCCTGGCTTCATAGAGATGCTTGTCTTTAGCCAGTATTTTGGCAACTTGGTCCTGGCACTTTGAGGAAGAGACCTTGTTCCCTGTATCGCCTCCAATAGCTTGGTCTGTAGAGATTTCGTTTGATTGAGGTACTTCCATATCAATGATGCTGCTAGTATTAATATTTCGGGATTTTCCTTTCAGAGGGGAAACAATGGTGAAGTCAGCCTCAGAGACCTGTGACGGGCTGCTGTTGATGTCGTCGAGCAGTGCCTGGCGGAGCTTGCTTGGGGTTGCCGGGCCATATGTTCTTTTAGGGACCGGTGATTTGAGCACGCTGCCAGTAGTCGTCTTTGGGACGGCCACTGGCGTATTTGGGGGCCTATCGTGAAGGGGTGCCATCCAGCTTGTGAGAAAAAAATTCTGCGCCTTGGCAAGGATAGTCAGGTACTGAAATAAATGCCTGTTTTAGTGCAGATATAGAGGTTGCGCCCTAACAGCGGGGCGCCAAGAAAAATAGTTGTTTTTGGTAAGAGTGTGTTTGAAATGGCTGTAGGTCAGGTGCGCTGGCAGGTACCACGGTCGCACGGCGTGCTGGGATCCTCAGGGACTGCCTTGCGGCTGGTATTGATGTGCCACTGAGCCTCTTAGTAGACCTACTGGTAGAAGAGCTCGATGCCACTCGATGGACTGTTGTGTATGGATTCCCCAAGACTACTGAGGAGCTGATTGCTTTCCAGAGAAATGTAAGTACCTACCCCTTGTTTAATGAACCTTTGCTTACTTCAGTTAGGTACAAGAACCAAACTACACGTTGTCACTTCCCATCAATAGCGATCATTTTGCCTCCCGCTCAAGTGATGCTTATTTCACCGAGGTAAGAAGGTGATCTGGCACCCCCATGACGAGAAGCTAAACATCAGTAGGTAAGCTGCGACATGGCTGTGAAAGATGCGTGCAGCCTCGCAAAACAGGCGATTATAACTTTTATGGAGCATGATAGAACCAATGCTAGCTCCTAAACAGGCTAAGTCAATTTGAGGTCAAGGTTGATTTGATATTCCCTAAAGGGGGCGTGATGAGGCTCTTCTTAAGAAACTCTAAGCCAAATACGAAAAGTCCAAATCTATAAATGCCCGAGAGCGTGTCCTTATCTCTGCTATTGCTGACACTAGCCGAGGCCTTGCCGGACGCTGTCGGTGTGTGTAGCAGGTCGGACCTGGTTCGTTCGGGGAGGAGTCGGTTCGCTCAGAGAGTCGCGCCGTCGTCGTGGTTGTCAGAATCGCGTCTTTGTCCACCACTACTATCACCTCCACCTGATCCCTCACCCTCTTTGGACTCAGCTTCTTGCATGCGACGCCGCTTGGTTGGGCTCGGAGTGCGACCTTTAGACGGAAGAGAGGACATCTGGACGGCAGCGCGCTTTCGATTGACGTGCCGATGCGTCAGGGTTTTGCGCTCGCGGCCAGGTGCCTGGTTGTCGCGATCCACGTCGAGGACTGTTTAGTGTTGAACGAGGGCAAAATTGGATCTTCTAGCATTTCTGCTATGATCATATTTGACATTTAGAGCCAGTCTTCGATCAGTTGGGAGTTAGCTTCTTCTCGGGAAGATGAGAGCAAAGCGTGACAGCGACTCATTGGTCGCTCGTATGTGTGTGTGCTTGTGTTTGCTTGCAATACGTCAATTTTGATGCTTGTGGTTGCGATTGTGGTCGTCGTGATGGAGATTGGAAAACGAGGCTGCAACACTCTGTAGCTTCGAGAACCACGAGATGTCCAATCGTCTTGCCAAGTCATTGGCACGTTTTCTGCTGTGGAACTGCAACTTTACAGGCGCATAGAAGTGATGCGGCATAGCAACATGCACCGCTAATGCCGATGTTACAGTGAAAACTGCAAGTTTCGACCCATACCTCACATTGCTGCCTAATGGCGGGATTCATTCTGGCCGAGGTTCCATCCCCTCCTATTTCTTACGCTTTTAAAATCCTGCTGTGGGCTAAGTGGCCCAAAAATGCTCCTATTAGCCTTGTTGGTGCACTGCCACCTCCCTGAACGCCACGGTGGCTTGCGCGCTATTTAACACATCATGGAAGATGACGTTCCAATGGATTGGACCGACCCGGACCAATTCGCTCAACATCATGGCTTCTTATGGATCAGCGAAAAGCCTGGGGCCGGGAAATCAATCTTAATAAAGTTCTTATACTTGCATACAAAGAAGAACACAAATAACGATGCTACCATCTCTTTCTTCTTCAATGCGAGAGGAGACGAGCTTAAAACATCAACAGCAGGAATGCAACGATCCCTTCTGGTTCAACTCGTGGAGAGGTTTTCGGATCTTCAAGTCGTACTTGACAATCTGAAGGTCAGCCGTATCGGTAACATTGACGTGCTCCGGGACGCCTTCTCTGTGGCAATATCCAGACTTGGTCAGCGTCGTTTAACTTGCTTTATAGATGCCCTCGATGAATGTGATCAGCACCAGGTCCAGGACATGATCACCTACTTTGAAGGTATCGGAGAGTACGCTATTGGTCAGGGAATCAAATTTCTCGTTTGTTTTTCTAGCCGCCACTACCCCTATATTTATATCGAGAACGGCATCAAATTGACCCTTGAGGACCAGCCTGGCCATGGACACGATCTGGAGAAGTACATGAGGAGCAAGCTACGAGTCGGGCCAAAGAAGCGCATCGAAGAGATTAGTGGCGAGGTATTACAGAAAGCCTCTGGCGTGTTCATGTGGGTGGTCTTGGTTGTGAACATCCTAAATGATGAGTTCAAACGAGGCCGTCTATTCGTGGTTAAGAAGAGGCTAAGAGAAATACCCCCTAAACTGAGCGACTTATTCAAGGATATTCTGACCCAAGATAGCCATAACCTGGCCGATCTATTACTATGCGTCCAATGGATACTCTTTGCGAAACGACCGCTTCGGCTTGAGGAGTTTTATTTTGTGGTCGTGTCTGGATTGGATGCAAGCAGGCTGTCAAAATGGGATCCTGAAGAAACCGCTGCAGATGATATGAATTGAATTGTATTAAGTTCTTCCAAGGGCCTTGCCGAAGTCACCAAGTCAAAAGCCAGAACTGTTCAATTCATCCACGAATCCGTCTGAGATTTTCTACTCAAGGACAACGGTCTCCGTGATCTATGGCCCGATCTTGGGGATAATTTCGAGAGTCTGTCCTAAAATCGACTCAAGCAATGCTGCGAGGCCTACAACCAGCTGGACATATCTGGTCTTATACCTTCCGACCAAGAACTCCCGAAAGCATCTTTTGATGAAGCAAAAACTCTACGTGAACAACTATCAACCTCGTTTCCATTCTTGACATACGCCATCCATCACGTGCTTTACCACGCCAATACCGCCGGCACTCGACTGCCACAAAGAGATTTCCTAAAAGCGTTTGATCTTCCAAACTGGGTGACGCTCAGCAATGCACTCGCAAGGTATAACACCCACCGATATGATCCAGCTATCCACATACTGTACATCCTGGCAGAAAACAATTTTTCAAGCCTGATAGCGACAAGCCTCGACCATAATCCAAAGACCCATATACAAGGCGGTCGATATAAATTTCTATTCTTTGCTGCCATGGTTAATGGCCATCGAGATGCTGTAAAATCGTTATTACGGCAACATCACTATTGGCCAGATCAGAACGATGTTTCTGTACAACTCGAGTACGGAACAGAGCTTAAGGCTATCACGGCTCAAACACCAGTTCATTGGGCACGTGAATGTTGTCAAGCAACTGCTCGAGAAGGGCGCCGACTACGAGGCCAAAGACAGTAATCACGGCCAGACGCCGCTGTCGTGGGCCGCCGAATAGGGGCACGTGGATGTTGTCAAGCAGCTGGAGAAGGGCGGCGAGTGCAAGACCAGAGACAAGGGCGGCCAGACGCCACTGTCGCAGGTCGTTGCAGACGGGCGCGGGAACGTCGTGACACTGTCAAAGTTCGATAGTGGTTCTTAAGGTAATCATTATTCTTTCTCAAGAAGACTCGCTGGTTCATAAGACCACTGATCTTCTCGTGTTAAGCTAAGTATCTAAACTTACTCGCCTATGTCAGTATTGGACCTTCTTTTTAAAATTATTTTTCTTGGCGCCAGAACGGCTACAACCCTTCAAATAGGGGCCGCGGGAACGGCAGAGACAGGGGCAGAGGCCGCGGCAGACGCCCTCAGCAGTCTGATCACAGCAACCAGAGTGGTATACGTTGCTACAACTACAATGAAACGGGCCATATTGCCAGGAACTGCCTTAACAAACAGAAGGCCAACAATAACGCTGCACACAGGGGCAGCAATCATGATGACAAGGGAGCAGGAGACTCACAAAGAGCCTCCCACCATGTTTCATAATTACAGCCGCAACCGCCAGCAGGGCTTGAAGAGTTTGCTGGCGCTCCAAGGAACGGCTGGAATAACTCTGTCACGGGAGGCAGCGCCATGATCGACCTCCAGAAGTGGTATAATGAAGAGATATGTGCCAGGGCTCTCGCTGATCAGGAGTGTTACAGCACACCTGACCAGAAGTACAATAGCAGATTTGCCTGGATTTTAACTAAGGTTAAGGCCACGCTGGCAGACCTTAGTAGCAGCCTTGTCAACTGCTTCCCATACCCTAGGGAGAAGGCGTTCCCACAAACCAGAGAGAGAGTGCCGCAATGGGGCCAGATCTCTTCAGCAATGCCAGGAGTGGCTGTTGCATGTGCCAATTATGCATTTAGCAGCAAGGCAATGTCCCCTCGCCAGCTCTTGCTATGGGACAGCGGATCAGACGTTCACATCATGAACGAGCTTACTGACTTTGAGCCCAAAACCCTTATGAATCTTAGGAACAAGCCGTTTCCTGTACAGACAGGAGGAGGCATTGTGTATGCCACCCATATGTGCACTGCTGTCCAATAAGTACAATCACTAGAGGGCGAAGCACTCAACGCAAGATTGCGGTGGGCTTTGTATATAAGAGACTTCCCAATCAAGACCTGGTCAGGAGATCTCTTCTACCAGCACGGGGGCTATCTTGAAGGCAACCTGCTCAAAGATCGGGACGGCAACTGGTCTACTGAGCTCAATGTGCCAAAGAGAGGTTTTCTTATCTGGAAATGGGGTCAGAGAGAGCCTGATCTAGGCAGATCACAATGAGGGTACGCGCCAGAGGGCGAATGTGAGAATGAGGAGCTACGCAAGGTGCTCCTGACCTCGCTCTCTGGCACAACTTATCAAATGACAGATGAACTACTTCAAAAGCTCATCCTCTGGCACCAACGACTGTGTCATCCAAGCACTGAAAGACTGCGGATGACAATCAGGATGATCACAGAGATCAACCTGAAGCCAGAAGACATTGTTGATATCCCTAGGCATTATTCCCAAATCAACTCTACTAGAGTTGATTTGCGCACGGACCCGCACGCGGCGCAGGCTGGCGCGTGCACAGTGACAAAGGGGGTAGAGTTGATTTGGTTCCCGGGCAAAAATTCGGTCGGCGTGAACGGGTATTTAGAGAAGACGAGACGGCGAATCTGGCCGTGCTGTCTGCATGTCGCTGCGATCATTAGAAGGGGGCTTTCTTTGTCAGTTAGGGTTAGGAGGAAGCTTGGGGTTAGGGAGGGAAGCAGCCGGGATGCCAGGCTACACAAGATTTCCGGTAGGCGCTTCTGGTGTGCACGCACATCTGGGGAGGGCAACCGGGGCGCTGGCCGGACATCATGACAATGCGGCACTGCGACACGCAGCAGCTGCTGCAGAACGTATTTATGTTCGACGGGGACGTGCTGCTCATGACAGATCGGGACAAGAACAAGGCGATCCGGGGCATTGGGCGCATGGTGGCGTAAGTGGCGTAGGTGCTGCCGTTCGAGAAGATGCTGTACACGCAGGCGGGCGGGGCGGTAGGTGGACAAGCGCTGTTAGTCACTCTGGACGAGTGGCTATGGAAGGACGGACAGAAGGGCCGGTGGGAGACGGCAGAGCTAAGCAAGCAGCTGGCGGCGTTGACAGGGCAACATATCGGGGTGGAGCTGACGGTGGCAGACTATCGACACGTGACAATCGAGCTGGGGCGGAAGATCCGGGGTCTGGTGGTACGACAGCTCGAGGTAGATATCGGGACAGCCGAACAGGATGACATTGGAGGCGGTGGGGGGCCGAGACATGAAGATCCAGCGACAGGCGAGACACGGGAGCAACAAAAGACAGAGTCTATCTGGGATCTGTAGGCAACGCACAGCAGCGCAATAGCACGGCAGCATTACGCGCTTGATGTACGATTCCCGGGGCAGCTGCAGCCGCAGATGATAGCAAACTACCGGAAGATTAGCCGGCTATGGCACGGGTACTTACAACCGAGTGGCGGCGGCGATCAGGACCGAGACAATGATCACAAGAGCGCTGGCAAGGACAAGAAGAGACAAGCCAAAGCAGCAAGCAGGGGCAGGGACGATGACAAAGATAGTAAAGGCAGCAAGAAAAAGAAGGTGGGCAGCGTCAGACCCAGCCCGAGGGCTACGGAGAGGAAAGACGGCAGGGACAAGATCAACAATAGCAGCAGCAACGGGAGCTGCGAGACAGGGATAGACGACGGGCTGCGCACACTGCTAGGGATCAACGCCCGCTGGAAGACGGAGGAGCAGCGGGCGGCGATGGCAAAGGTGATGGCAATAAAGGACGGACAGGCACTCATCGTGGTGCTGCCGACGGGTGGCGGAAAGAGCATTCTCTTCATGCTGCCGGCGGTGACGGAGAAGACGGGGACGACAGTGGTGGTGGTGCCGTTCGTGGCGCTGATGGACGATCTGGTGGCGCGGGCACGGGACTTTGGGGTAGACAGTCTGCGATGGCAGACGGCCGCACAGACGGGGCGGGACGAGCCCCAGCGAGAGGCACGGCTGGTGGTGGTCAGCGCGGACGTTGCTAGCAGTAACGAGTTCATAACATACGCGGACGGGTTGCGGACGCGGGGTCTGCTGCGACAGATCTTTATAGACGAATGCCACAAGATCATCATGGACGCCGAGTACCGGGCTAAGCTAGCGGGGCTTCAAGGGCTGTACCGGTTCGACTGCCCGGTAGTACTGCTAACGGCAACGCTGCCGGTGCGGCTGGAACGGTGGTTCCGGCAAGCGATGGTGGCGGAGGTCAAGGCGGGCAAGGGCATGGTGGAAGAAGAGGTGGTCCGGACGGTCATGCGGATAGAGAAGGGGATGCGTTCGGGACAGAAAGGAGTGGTATATTGCTGATCAAAAAACAAATATAAGGCGCTGGCAGAGAAGTTAAGGTGTGCATTCTATCACAGCAGCATGGCCAACGAAGTACGGAAAGCAGTGCTAAAAGAGTGGGCAGAAGGAAGAGGAGAGACGCATTAAATAGTGGCGACGACGGGGCTCGGGACTGGGGTAGACATTCAGGGGCTCGTGGCAGTGATATATACGGAGCAGCCGTACGGGTTGGTGGACTTTGTGCAGCAGACGGGGCGAGGCGGGCGGCGGGCGGGCGAGGTGGTCGAGTCAGTCATCGTGACGGATGGACGGGCAGGGTGGCACAACGAGCAGAGCAATGACGCGGAGCAGCTCAACCGGCAGGCAATGGCGTGGTTCGTGCAAGGGGCGGACTGCCGGCGGGTGGTGCTGGGGGTGTTTATGGACGGGGTGGGACAAGACTGTGAGGAGGTGGGTGGCGAGTGGTGTGACCGCTGCCGACAGCGCACCGGCGGCGGCGGCAGCAGCAGCAGCCGGGATATCTCTCAAGGAAGGGTGGAGACAGAAGAGGAGCCGGAAAGAGAGCCGGAAGGGGAGCCGGAAAGGGAGCCGGAAAGGGAGCCGGCGAACCGGCTTAAGGAGCACCGAAAAGAACAATATCGACGAGTTCAATGGCTACACGACTGGCTACAAGAAATTGAAGGAAAGTATGCAGTATGTTACGTTATATGGCATTATCACGGACGGCAAGACAAGCAGCGAAAGCGGTACAAGCACACGGCAAGAGAATACAGCACAATGCGGATACAGGAGTACGTAGCGTGGCGGCAAAAGGTCCGATTCAGAGAATACAGCTGCTGCTGGAAGTGTGGGCTGCCACAAGGGTGGTGCGAAAGGACAATGGCAAGGCAAGGAGAGACAGAAGAAAGGACGGGAGAAAAACAAAAAAGAGAAGCAGCATACAAGTGGATAGATCAGATATTACGGGTGGTGATACTGGGGACAAAAAGCAAAACAATTAAGCAATTGCTTCAAAAAAGATTTGAAATAGATACAGAGAAAGAAGGAGACTATATACAGTGGGTAGGGCGATCGCGGAAGGTATACGAGGAAGACGTAACAAACGGGGCAGCAGCATGGGCTTACATAGTAGAAGAAATATGCTATTCATAGTAATCTATTTATTGGTTTATTGTATTGTTTATATTTTATAAAGATAAGCAAGATTTATATTTTAAAGAAAAAAAAACAAAAAAAGGAAAATAATAAAAACATAATAATTTCTTGACATTACTAATAATCATACTATTGGTAAACGTTATTATATTTTTAATTAAAACATAATCATGAATTTCAAGATAAATATGTAATAAAAGAAGATAAAGCTAATCTAACTCATTGTATTTTTTTAAAAAGTCGCATGTTATAATAAAAGACACAATTATATTTTATCACAAGACTAGCCCAGTATTAAAGAAATCAAAGAAATCGTGTTATATAAACTTGTTATATTAAAAAGCAAAAGAAAAAGCTATATATTTCATATTTAAAAGAAATATAATAAAATAAAAACAATACTGTACAAAATAAAATAAAATAAAAGTTAACCAGGTCATAAAAGATAAATAGATTATAATGTTGGACCAGGCTTGAACGATCAATCATAATACTCGAGTATGGGGTCAAGGTCATGATGTTGCTGATGGTTGGATTGGGAGGTCTAGCTGGACCTGAAGGTCTGGCTAAGTGACCTCGCAATCCGGTATCTAATCACTTATCTAATCATACATGTGGGTCCTGGTATAGATGGTTTGCAGGCTGGAATCGCATGGATCCAACATATAAAATATATAAAATAAAATAAAAAGAGTGGCCATAAAAAGTGAGATATTATAAAATAAAAAAACAAAATAAAACAAAGATAGAAAAATAAATAAATACATCATGAAGACTAAAAGATTTAAATATCGAATAAAAGAGACTAGAAAGACTATATAAGAATAAGAATAATCAATATATAATCAATATAAAGGCTTCATAATAATAATAATTTAAAAAAATAAATATAATTCGACTTCCAGCACTTCAACATGCAGTAACCACCCCCCGCTGATCCACTTTGCGTTCCGGCTAATAGATTTCCGTCAACCAGCCACAGCCACCAACGGCCAATGTACCCTTTCAAAGTTTCAATGTACCTGACCCCACCGACTTCGCCCTCACAACCACCACTGCCCGTCGTGCTAATACGGTGAAGGCTTCTTACCATTGGTACAGCATTCAATTCGACTGACCACACATATGGGATAGCTTCAATCCAACGTCCTCCCCTCGTCGTCGCATGCAATGAATTCGTGTGCAACGGATTCGCGTGCAATGGATTCGACAGCCTCCTGTGAGCGTAGTGCCCCACAATTGTCACATTAATCCTCCACTACCACCTAGGGCAATTGACCACTACTACGCCACGGTGCTGCCGATTCGCGTTAAAAGCTTTCACATACGGCATTGACTTGCCCATATGCGATAGCAACAATCCAATGTCTTTACATGCAATGCATTCGACTTCTCTGAGCGTGGTCTTGGTCAGTGTGGTACATAGTGGCCTTATCTTTGCTAAGGTGTTGCTTTACTTTTAAAGAATTGTTAGTTCGCTATTATCCAATCCGGCTATTATCCGATTTTCTAACCTCTCACAGTAGGGGTATGCAGTCAACGTTAGGTTTGTTAGGGGATTGCAAATCAATTAAGTAAATAAGATATACTACATATATCACGTATTAGGAGCGCGCCGTATACGAAATGCTGCCGCGAGAGATGCTGTTACCACGAGAGATGCTGCCGCGAAAGAAATGTTGATGCCGCGAGAGATGCTAGATACTGCTGCGAGAGTTATGCTTCAGCGAAAGGAGATGCTGCTACCGTGCTTCCACGAGATGCCGTGCCGCCGCAAGAAATGTTACCGTCGCGAGAGAAATGCTGCTACCGTAAGAGATACTGCCGCCGCGAGAGAGACGCTGCCGTTGCGAGAGACATTGCCGCACCGCTGCTAAAGATATTTCTATGCCGTTGCAAGAAATAGTGCGATGACACGGTAGGTAACGTAGCAGCTGGCGGGTGGTGGTACATAGTAGTAGCTGCGCCTGTCAAATAAATTATCAGCTACAAAATAGGATAATAGTCGGATTAAATAATAGGGAAATAATAATTCTCTACTTTTACCTGTCTAGGTCATTGATTAATAAGCGTCTTGCCGCTTTTAAACCTAGTACTATCCATACCCTCCTTTCACAGCCCTATTTCGCTTATCTGTGCAACCAACAGCATTATGACCCCAACCAATTAGGCTGTGCTTGGTTCATTGGTAGCATCGTTGTCTTGCTCGAACACCCCTCTGTAGAATCGCGTAATTGGGATCATGATTCCAACAACCAGTATCTTGTTTACCTGAATACCGCTTCTGTCAAACTGTTAAATGTAACCGTTTGATATTTAAAGCTACTGTTCGTTGTTCACAAGTACTACCGGCAGTCCCTTCCGCTACCTGGGTAAGTCAAAATGAGCGTCTCATTGCTTCGCCTGGCCGGGCTGATGTTCCCTTTCCTTTGCTCCCTGGTTGCTTTTGGGCTTGTGATTACCGCGCTCACTGCGGGCGCCGGTTCCTTGCAGCAGCAGCTTGAAGAGTACCATATCCTCGCTGTCAGTTATCCTCTCATCTCTCAATCGGGCTTTGAGCATGACATCAAATACTCTGGTACTAATGTCGTGCAGCTGAACGCGTCCTCCTTTGGACATGCCTTCTCTCTTAACACACCTAAAGATGAAACCGACCAGGACGACAGCTACTTAGACAACGTTCTTGACAACTTAAGCGACGACTTATCAGGTTCCTTGAGTGGCATATTCAATGAACCTGTGGATACGGTTACCAGGCTTTTCAATATCTCACGGTGGTATTCATTGCACTTGAATAGCTATTGCAAAGGCAATTTTTCTCCATCGAGCGCTCTCAATGTTACTAGCTGCATTCGACGCGTCAGAAGTAACACATTCAACCTTACAGATATATTCTTTTGCGACATCAAGACTATCCCGAACGGCCTGGATATCGACTCTCTTCTGCCATCTGGCACTCAACAGGTAGTCAACTATCTTAGCGACTTCTTTCTCGCTGCTTTATTAGCATATGCAGTTGGTTACGGCCTTACAGGTGTCTCGGTCCTACTTTGTGTCATCCTCCCGGTTTGCCTACAGAGAGCCCAATACAGCAAACCTATCATGGTCCAGGTGTTGGTAGCCATATTGGCTTTCCTCATTCTCGTGATTGGAAGTGGAATCACCGTGTTCATTTCGAACAAGAGTGTCAGCAGGATCAACCACTTCGGTGAGGGCATCGGCATATCCGCTTCTTCCGGTACGAAATTCATTGCCGTATCATGGGCGGCCTCCGCGCTTATGTTTATTTTGTGCCTTTATTGGACAATCTTATACGTCGTCCTCAAAGCCCATGACCCCCGTCCAGACGACAGCCACGCCGCTGATCCTGCGACGAAAGTCCCTCGACCTACTGATCTAGATAGATTACGGGACAACCCTATTGTGGGCTTCGGACAAGCCCATAGCATCTATCCAGACGACAGCCACGCCGCTAATCCTGCGACAAAGGTCTTTCGACCTGCTAATTCAAACGGACTACGGGACAACCCTACCGTGAGCTTTAGCCACACCCAATAGACTGCCTCGATTTGCATTCGGAGCAAATGACAATGGGGGTTCATTCAAACCATAAGTTTTGGGCCACTCTGGTAGTGCTGTCCGGTGTCTAGTCTGGATTCAATGTCTTTGCTCGGGGCTTGCTTATGCGAGAAATCTCCTAATCGGGCTTCAGGCATGACATAATAACGAGGCCGTAGTGCCGTTGATTGCCTTATTCATTGTCTCATTGAGTGGTCCCTTTGGGATATTACCCCGTACGGAATTATTATGTGCGGCCTGTAAGAATTACCCCGTTAGGGATCAGCATATGCGGGCTTAAAGGACGGCACATGAGGAATTGCCTTGTATAGAGTTGCCTAATAAGACTAAATTATTAAGTAAGAAACTACATTTATCTCAATATCGAGTCTTTTCTATATGAAGTAATTATTTACGCGATGTGCTAGCGGCTTGTACTTCTAAGTTGTCCACTTATACCGGCTACGGGGATAGTCAGAGCCTTACTAACCTACACACGGTCCCTTTGAATAGTGTTTGTTCTCCTCCAAGACCCCCAACCACCAGAATCGCAGCCCCAAATTGCAAAGACATCTTTAGGGCATACGACCCTCTCAAAAAACAACACAAGCAAGCCCTGGAAGAGAGAGTTAGGTCATCCCGACATGTGTTGAATGGCGCGCAAGCCACCGTGGCGTTCAAGGAGGTGGCAGTGCACCAACAAGGCCAATAGGGCATTTTTAGGCCTTTAGAGCATCGATAATGCGTAGGGGCAGGCATACAAAGGTACTTGTTTCCAGGGGTCGGGGAGCATCATATATACATGGTTTGGTAATACTCTACCTTGTCTATCTACCCTGTGATGTATTTGATAAATCACCTGCATGGTCTGGTGGCCAAATTGTGTCCGTCTTGCTGATCCAGTCACCCGGCTTGTGTGGCTCGGATCGCCCCTTTTTTCATTTGAGATCTTGTGAAGCCTTTGAGTCAGCTCGTGGCTGTACGCTGTCACCTTGGCTCAACGCGAGACAAGAACAAGCTGCCCATCTTCCGCGGTGGTAACCTTGGTACAGTCGTAAAAGGTAGTATCTCTTCAAGGAGGGTACCCCAGCCTGCGAGGCCTATTAGAGTACCCGTGCTATATCCATCACAGCTATTGAGGTCAGCCAGGTCAACCAGAAGCGGCCTTGTACTTACAGCCACTCGTTTCAGCTGGACGAGTTGTGTGCAGGGAGCGGAGGTAGCTATTGGTCTCTTCCCACCTCTCAGCGTACACTTCTAGCAAAGTGGGCAAGGAATGACAAACCTTGTAGAAGCAATTCTGAGCGGAGATCATGCAACCATATTACGGGGGAAATGAGCACTTTCTGTCATCCCTAGCAAGGTTGAAACTTCCCCAATGTCCCTTGGACCGCTGCCTCGTCACTAGCAGTGGCGCATATCGGAGCTGCCGCTCTCTTCCGACTGGCTTGAACATCACCTGTTGAGTAAGAAAAACAATACTGGGCAAAACCTTGTGGTCTAGTCGCGGGTTCTTGCCGCTTTCCCGGCACGGCATGTCAGACGCGAACACACTTGCATGGGATCTAACCAATCTCGTAAGTACTAGCAGCATGGCTTGCTTGTGAATGAGGCGTTGAGAGGCGCTTTTCTTGCCGAATGAGGCCAGTCTAGCTGCAAATGAAGATGTCCCTCCACTTCTGTCTCAAGTAGGTATCTTTGCCACGCTGTCGTCGTCTGTTGGGCCAGCGATCTCAAGCTCGAACCGACTTAGGGTTGCAATTTATCGTTCAATAGTGGCGGCCCCCTTGCTGTGAGTGGAGTGCATAATGCAACCCATCAATGCCCGCCGCAATACTAACAACCAGCCTTGGTGAATCTTTTGACCTGGTGCTTGCCTTGAAAGTCCAGAGGGCCGATACATCTCCGCCCCAGCCTTCGTGGGTGTTGCAATAGGCTGCTAGACAAATTCGGTTGCGCGCTGTGAGGAACAGCTCGACATAGAAGAGTGGAACAGGAAGTCCACGTTGGACCCTGGCTACAGAATGTGATAGAATGAATAAGACACCCGGCTCGCGACTGGGGAGGTGCCGGTGCTAAACTGGTTCAGTAAGCAGCACAAATGTAAAGTCACTCAGAATCCATCACAATTATTGCAGGCAAAGAGTACTAGAATAAAACCCCAAAGGAGATCTGCCAATTTTGTGCGCCCCAGAATAGATACCCCTTCCAGTATCTGGGACGTGTGCTATCTCAGATATAGCGCCAATTGCGAATACGAACTGGGGATCACACGCACTCTCGACCTGAGGGCACCTCATCATGAATTGAACAGCTAACTACTCAGGCAGGTACCTCACCATGATAGACAGGCTAATTGTTATTTATTTGTTATTACTTGGCCAATATTTGCATGATTGTCAAAATAACAAAAGATTATCAATAGGACAGATTCAGTAACACTATATGTGCTTTTAAACAAAAAGTAAAATCCTGATGACTATACGAAGCATATTTAAAGGAACAACACTGATAGGTATCGCACACTTCTGTCCATCTGATTATAGAAACCTTATAAAGAACTTCTTTCAGACCGCCATAAATTTACCTCTTATTATTTCCTGGTAGACTTCTTTTCTTCATACTTCTTCAAAGAAAAGGACGAGCCGTCGGCAATGATCACGTCGGACTTGTGGGACTTGTGGGACTTGTGGGACTGACTCTTTTTGTTGCTGGAGCTGGACACCTTGGTGCTTTTCTTATTGTCCCGCCGGTCCCTGTCCTCGCGCCGTTCCCGGTGATGGGAAGAGAAGGCATGGTGGCCGGAACCCTTGGAGCGGGACGACTCGTTGGCCGAGACGCCTTCCTTGGTATATTCGACCCGCAAGGTACGGTCGCCGTCCTTGTAGCCGTTGAGCTTCTGGATCACCTTGTTGGTCGCGTCCTCGTTCTCAAAGGTGATGAGCGCGTAGCCCTGGTTCGATTCTTGGCCGTTGGACAGGGGTAGGTCAATTTTCTGAAGCTTATCAGCATCGGAGCCGGCCTTCTGGCGGACGAGGTGCTGTATCTGATTGTATGTGGCCCAGGGAGGGAGTTGCTTCATGATGATCTTCCGCCTTCTGGTGGGGACTGTGGCAGTAGAGGTTCCGCTGGATCAGGAAACCCTGGACCCGGAGCAGACGTACCGTTGGTGTACGTACTATAGCCGTTGTTCCGGTAGTCTTCCGCTTGGTATTGATGCTGGTAGCTAGTGTCGTGAGGATACTGGCTCACAGGGATTGCCACGGCTGAGTGGTCATAGGCTGACTGATCGTAATATCTGCCGTTAGAGGCATAATTGTGGTACATAGCCGCGCTGTAATCGAACGGCATAGACACTGGCGCGGCGTAAGTACCGTAATCAATCGCTGTAGGCATAGCGGCAGTGGTAGTTTAGTTTAGTTTAGTTTAGTTTATTTAACGCCATAGGGGCGCCAGGCTCCAGATCCTTGTGGATGTTTGACGTGCAGGTGACTATCTCAGGGGTTAATATACAAGCCTTACTGTACGAGAAGCAGGGCATGACTCCCTATTTCCCACGATAACCTGGAAATCGAACCTCGAGGGCACACATGTTATTCCGCCAGTTTCCGTTGGCCCCGCCATTTGGGCTCGTGCTTTGTGATATCTGGTTCGTAGTCGGTAGTCCGAATAGCGTAAAGGAGCTCCTCTCGCTTTGACAGTTAGTGCCTTGCGTTTAAAAGGCTATAAGCTAGAAGAAAATAAAAACATAAGGAAAGATAATAAAAGTAGTAAAGAGATGTGGTAATAGGCGCAGTTACACCTGGTGGTCGAGGAATTGATGTTCTATAACCCTGGGACAGACTTTCGTGTAGAATTCTGTCCACTTGCAGAAGTCTCTGAATTCCTTTGGGTGCGTTATCAGCCATTTCCAATAGGCTCTCCCTTCTGGTTCGGGTTCTCTGTTGTGTCTGCGGTTTCTTTGTGGCCACCTAGACCATTTTGTAAGGGCTCTATTGCAGAAAGCAAAGTGGGCTTGCGTTTTGATTCTCCCGCAAGAGCAGTTATAGTGTTCCTTGTGCTTGAACCTCCTATGGTACCAGCTAAAGTCGCCGTGGCCAGTTCTAGATGCGATAAGCCTGTGGAGCGTTGGCCTGTCAAGCTTGAGCTCTTCTAGGCACTTGAGTGTAGTTTTCTGAAGGCCGAGACTTTTGTATTTGTTGGTGATGTTCTCATTCCACCATTGCTGGTGTTCTTTTCGAGTCGTTTTATTGAGAAGGCCTAAGACGCCCATAAGCGTGGGTTTGGTCCCGGAAAGGATTAGCAAGGTGGTGCCTTTCTTTGTCTTTTTGTCAGCCTCTTTGTTACCTTGGATATCCATGTGCCCTGGCACCTACCGGATCTGTATGTTGGCGTACGTTTCCGAGATTTCGTGGAATTCTAGGAAAGCTTCTTGGGAGCTCTGTGCTGGTTCCCTCCACAGTCCGGAGATCACTGCTATATTATCCAGGCACACGTGGATGATGGCGCCGCTGCTGAGCCTCAGGGCCTGTCTGAGTATGTGGCGGGCCCCTTCGACCTCACTGTCAAAGACCTCATCTGGGTAGCCCAGTCTGTCACAGCCCGAGGCTACGTTTGTCCGGCCTCTATAGATCACGTATCCATAGCCCACCGCCCCCTCCAGGGATTTTGAGCCATCAGAGTAGGCGACTATGTGTGAAGGTAGAGGCGATTTTAGCCAGTCTGTGAAGACTTTGGCTTTTTTGGCTTTACTTCTTATTATAACAGCTTTGCTAGCGTTCGTTGCATATCTTGGTTCTGTTAGGATTGGTCTTGGAAAATCCGGTGTGAGTTCATACGTCCTTTGGAGCCGTGTCCTTTCGGTTATCTTAACTAGACCCCTCAGGCCTCTGCTCACGGTAGGGTTCCGGGCTGTAACACATCAGACTAACGGATACATGTTATCCATAGCTCTGGTCCTCAGGCTGAATCGCATCCGGATCTTGCTGAGTATGGTTTGTACTGTTGGTAGGCCTGATTCTTTAAAGAGTACCTTCTTTGGTGTAGTTCTCCAGACCGGGAGAATCCCTCTGATGGCCTCTGTAAGGACTCTTTCGAGGTCGTCCGAGTGGCCGTTCTGGTGGGTGTTCACGTCCCGGGCCTGACCGTTTCCTGCTCTCTTGTAATCCCCGGCTCCCCAGACCTCTGCCCCATAGGTCATGGTAGGAATCATACATGTAATTACCGCCTTACGGAGGGCTGCTGCTAGGGGCCTTCTGGCAGTGTTTACAAGACTTCGAATATGTCTGGCCACGACGAGGCCCTTGGCTGCCTGTCTTTTGACATGCTCCCGGAACTTCAGGGACCTGTCAAAGAAAATCCCCAGCCAGCGGACCACCGCCCCTTTCACCGGCTGCGCTGGTTTGATGGTGAAGCCTCCGGGGGTGACTATTTCTGGTGTGAGAGGTCTCCTCCCAGTATCAAAGTAGATGGCTTCAGCCTTGGAATCTTCAAAGGTGACCTTGTTGTCTAGGCCCCAGCATAGAATATCATCTACCATGCTGGCTGCCTTGGCTGCTAGCTCAGTAGTGATTTTGCCCGTTATTTGGACGCCGACGTCGTCTACATATCTGAATCTGTTATGCTTATCCTTTAAGAAGATATCTGCAATATACAGCAGAAAGAGGATCGGGGAAGCTGGTGATCCTTGTGGGAGCCCACAGCTCAGTCTGAATACCTTAGTAGTAACGCCTTCCAGTCTAATCTAAGCAGTTCTGCCCGATAAGAAGGAATCTACCCATTTTACAAGGGCTGGTGCCCAGCCCAGCTGGCGGAGCCTGAGGATCAATCTCCGGTGAAGTACTGCATCAAACGCCCCTTGTACATCCAGGGTAACAAGAAGCGCTTTTTGCCTGGATTTCAGGGCTAACTCGATGTCGTGTGTGACTGCTGCAGTAAGGTCGACCGCAGAGCGCTTAAAGAGGGCCCCAATTTGGTTTGTGCTGGTCACCCCTCTTAGTAGGGCTATTGTTGCCATCCGTTTCGTAACTAGCCTTTTAAGGCCCTTTCCAAGGCATAATAACAGAGCAATCAGCCTGTATGATTTCGCAGTGGTATAGTTCTTTTTCCCCGGCTTCTTGAGCATGACTAACTTTGCTGACTTGAAAGGGGTGGGATGGTGCCCTGTTTTAAGGCAGGCTTGAAATAGAAGCCGAATCGGCTCTGCTAGGTGGACCCATGCCGCTTTGAGGAGCCGTGTTGAGAGAGAGTCTATTCCGGGGGCTGTGTTTTTTGTGAGAACCATTTTAGCAAGTTCTGTTGGTGATATTGCAGAGTCCCATTCCAATGCAGCGCGGGGTGCGATAGGAATCTCTAACGGGTCATGTACGAGGTCGTCTTTGGCCGAGTGCCTATCTAGTAAGGCCGTCTTGAGGGCATATGCCTTTTCGGTAGTGTCCTCTACTGTCAAGTTGCCGACTTTTAGTGGTGTTGATTTTATATCCGGACCTAGCTTATGCTAGTTAATTATCTTGAAAAGGTTTGAGTCTTTTTGTATGCCTTTGATGCGGGCTTTTCAGTATTCTTTTTTTGCCTTTCGTACTACCGCCCGATACGCGCGTTTCTCTTCCGTAGGGATGTTTATTCCGAAATGCTTCGTTGCCAGCTTGTACGTTCTTTTTGCTTTCCCGTACTCATCGTCTCACCAAGGAGCGTTTTGTCTCTTGTTGCTTGGCTTGTTGCCAATGGTTTCGAGGGCCAGCGTGATGAGGTTTATAATAGCAGAGGTAGCTTTGTCGAGTTCTTCTGTTGTGGGGTTGGAGCTAAGGCTTGGTAGCGGGGTTCCCATACGTATTATCTCACAGAACTCTGGTAGTTTGTCATCTGGTACTGTGTATCTCTGTTGCGCCACTCTTTGTCTCCCTTTGGATGGGATCGTGATTTGCAGTGGCCAGTGGTCTGCGGCTGCGTGTATAGTGTAGTTGACTACTGCGGTTGCAAAAGGGATGTTTGAGAAGGTCAGGTCGAGGACGTGCCCATCGTCGTGTGTAGGGACGCCCGGTTCACCAATATACAAGAGCTGGTTTCCTGCTACCTATTGTGTAATTTCCCTGCCTCGGGCTCTTCTTGGTATTCTTGGTTCCTAAGAAGGGTTGTTTACATTAAAATCTCCTGTTACTACGCAGTGGGCAGAAGGTGGCCAGGCAAGCAGCAGGTCTAGTGCTTCCTCTCCTTGGCGGAAGAAGTTCATAAGTGTGACTCCGTTTATTGTGAGCCAGATAATGTCTCTGGACGGGGCTGGCCTGCTTTGTTGTGTCTTGAGTCCGGCGTCTTTTTGTACGTATGACAGAACTCTTGGCCTGTACGATGTACCCTCCCAATGGTCTATCGGAACATATGCGTCATATTGGTGGTGTGAGCTGTAGCGGCATTTCCCATCTACACTCACCCACGGTTCTTGAATCAGGACCACGTCTATGTCCGCCTCGCAACAGTTCTGTAAGAGAGCCGCGTGTGATTTGTGCATCCTTTGGACGTTTCTTTGAGCAATCCTGAAAGGACTGATCCTCTGTCTGCGGTGCCCCTAACCGCCTTATCTCTAGTTAGGGACCCGGGGGAGCCTAGTCCCGGAGGTCTGAGTGGCACTCGAAGGCTGAGCTGATATTATTACCAGTATAGTCAACTTAATTTTGCTGGCGGCGAGGTCTCCTCGCGGATCCTGTGCCCTGCTGTGATTCTTTGGGGAGAGGGGGTAGACCGGTTATCTCCGTATCCTCCTTGTCTAGGTTGTCGATTTCGTCTAGCCCCTCCTCTGACGTGGATTCACCGTCTGTGAGGTTGATTTTGGGTGTGTTCACACTTGCTACTATGATGCTGTCCATGGCTCGGATGTTAGGGCTGGGTGTGGTTTCTTCTTAAGAGGGTGCCGCCAGTACCGGTGCTAGGCTTTGAGGAGCTGGTGGATTCCTTATAGCGTTTATCTTGTTGTAGAGCTTTAGACATGATTTTCTGAGCTTCTTCCTTTCCTGGTTCGAGGGGTGGACCAACTGGCCTCCTATTCTCTTAGGTCTGGCTGGGCAGTTTGCATGTGTTGAGATTTCGGGCCCCATACAGTTGGCACATTGAGGGGGGAGCGTACATGGAGATACGTGCCTTTCATCTTCCGGTTCCCTGCACCTCTTACAGCGGCTAGGGCGGGCACACCGCCGTGCAGAGTGCCAACCTTGGCATCCTGGGTTATGTTATAAGGGAGGGCTTTTTTTTTTGATAAGCCTAGACCTTGAATAGAGGCCGAAGATTCTAAAGGCTCCTACTTTCTCAGTAAACGAAACGAGCCATGTGACTTGGCTGGACTCGTTGAAACCGTTTTTTGATATGCGTGCATTAACCGGGCAGCGGCTGGTCTGGAATTTGTATTCATCTAGGGTCATTTCTGATGTGATCTCTACGTCTTCAAGTTCCATGTTGGTAAGTCTAGTTGGACAGTTTGGGAGGGCATAAGTATGCCACTTGACGGGTAGTTCTACTGCAGAGGCTTTTGTGAGCTGAGCTAGTTTTTCTTTTTGTGTTAGGATCCTTCCTTGTGCAGTTTTATCCCTTGGTCAAAGAGACAAGCTGGTAAGGATTCTGTGTGCATCTGCCACATCGGAAGCTACGAGGTTTAGCTCCTTGGTGATAGTTTTCTGAAGGGCGTATGTGCTGATAGTTCTCGACCAGCCGAGCTGGTCTTTTGGAAGCCTTATAAAGATACGGAGGTCTTCTTTCTGCGTCGGCGGTCTGGTCCCGGCGTGTTTTTTAGGGCCGTTTCCAGCTGCCTGGGGCTGAATGCCATTCGCGGTGACCCCTGCATACGTGGGTCGTACCGGGGGTTGTTTGTAGTCTTTGTTGGGTCTGTGGTAGGGTGCGCTTGGTCACCTCTTTTGCTGCGCAGGGGTCCTGTTCCTGCCGGCTCCTGTCCTTTGCTATTGGCGAATACGTTTGTGCGGAGG
Organism: Anthostomella pinea; assembly: GCA_963556695.1. Lineage (NCBI taxonomy): Eukaryota > Fungi > Ascomycota > Sordariomycetes > Xylariales > Xylariaceae > Anthostomella > Anthostomella pinea. Next base: position 4,724,657 of record CAUWAG010000006.1, on the reverse strand, counting down.
AACTGGGAAAAGCTGGTGGCTATCTGTTGGGCGTAGGCCAGCTGTTCTGGGTCTTTTGCCACGGTCGCGACGACTGTGTCGAGGGATCCGGCAACGAGTTCCAGGATATCCGTTTGAATTTTCTCCTTGCTGCGTCGTTCATTTACTGCTTGGTGTAGGGCTTATAGGGCCGAGTTTTGGGCCTGGATAGCATGTGTGGAGGCACTGAGACCATCAGGCTTTGCGAAGAGGCTGATGGGGGCAGAGGCTGCTCCAGAGACAGCGTTATTCTTGTCATTGTTATCCCTTCTTAAAAAGCACCGTCGGGATTGGTGCCCATCGTGTTGAATTTCTCCGTGTGTGGAGCGATCTCAGACACCCGGCTGAGCTGAGAGGCGGGGGGTGCCGCTGCGCTGCGCTGTCCCCTAAGGGAGGTGTCGCAGGGACGGCGGCAGCTAATGGCTGGTAAGCCATAGCGTGGATCGTGAGATCCAGGGCTTGGTGTTTTGGCCAGATGGAGGCATCTGTTAGCGTAATGGCTGGCTGGGGTAGGCTACACACTAACAGTGGGCGCCAAGAAAAATAATTTTAAAAAGAAGGTGCGTCTCGAGATTTTGCCCTTGGTGTTTAGATTTAAAACAATGGTGCAATGCCAAGTGTTAAGAATTTTGCTGTGATGTGCGCAGATGTACTAACAAGTGCAAGCGCACGGATGATTTTTACCAGGAAAGGTGAACGGCTCTGAGAAAGGAGCTGCCAGAGGATGTGCAAGAAGTACTCAATCGCGGAGAGGAAAACCACAAATTCGAGACGCCGGAGTACGAAGCTGCCATGGAAGTCTTCTACAAGAGGCACTTCAGTCTCGCTAGGCCGTGGCCGGCAAAGGAAGTCCGGGTTGCAATGGACCGTCTAAGAGGGGATCCAACCATATATGGTACCATGTGAGTCTTGACTACATCTACGTCTGTCGAAGGAAGACACTGATCAAGGAGTTAGGTATGGCCTAAGCGAGCTCTACGTATCCGGGTCTCTACACAACTGGACTTGCATCCCAATATTGAAACACATCCAGGTCCCAACGCTTCTGATCAACGGGATGGATGATGAAGCTCAGGATGTGGCAATGCAGCCCTTCTTTGACCACATCGAGAAGGTGAAGTGAATTACGCTGGAGAATGCCGCGCACTTTTCCCATGTCGACCAGAGAGAGGTATATATGAAACATCTGAGGTATTTCCTATCAATGAAGGTGTAAATGTAGCAATTAGTTCTTCAGGAGCGGCGACTCGTATTTCCCAAAAAACTCTACTCTATACTCTCGCAACTATCCGCGTAGAGAAACCGTCTCCGAGAGCAGTGCAAAAAATATAGCCATTGTAGCCATTGTAGGTTGGTGGCTCAGGCGCAACTAAATGCGACCTCATGCAGGTTAGTCAGGGTAAGTATAGGGTAGGCGTTCCTTGTACCAGGTAGTGTCGCTGGTCTCAAGCAGGTTACTGCTTCTCCTCCCGATAGTAAGGGGCTTCCCTAAAGGAGACAAAGATACCAACTAGCATCAAACTTTTACAGGCCTGTGATATAGATATATAACACGCAGTTAACCTGTTATTGCCTCAAACTTTCATCCGCTTGAGCAGATAGTCCCTCTAAGAAGCCAGCGTACTGCCAAAGCAATACGGGCTATTTAGCAGGTTAAGGTCTTGTTCGTTATCGCAATTAAGCAGACAAATCACTCCACCAACTCGATCATAGCACTCAAACACTTTCCTCCCACCGTTGCTCGATATCTCCAAGTATTGTTTCGACCCAAACACTGAGCCCCTTATCTCACTGTACACTTGTCCCACATAAGTCTCCGTACGCTAGCCCCAATTCAATCTTCTGACCAAAACAACAACGCAACACCCTCATCTTGCGATAATACATAATAAAATCAGATCGACATGGATATTAACGAAATGGGTACCGTTCTAAGCAGCACTCGCCAGCCGAACGGCGAATTTACTTCGGAGGCTCGTGCAGGCATTATCGCGGCGCGCGCAGAGGGCCGCAGCCGTAGGGTTGTTGCACGCACCTGCGGCACGGAACGTGTCGAAACCATCTCTGAGATTTGCTCGCGTGTCAACACTACCAAAACCACACGCACTGCGCGAAGGAAGGGAGCTCTTAGGCTTCTTTCGCATGGGCAAGAATGCCAACTAGTTGATTTGGCACGGAGGTTCCCTCGTCTCTCGTGGGAGGCGCTCAAAGCCAAAACACGCGTTACCTGCCACTCGGAGACCATCGTGAGGGCTCTTCGCCGACACGGCCTCAATAAATAGCGCGTGGCAAGGCGAATCTCTCTCACGGAGGATGACGCCGCGAAACGGCTTGCTTGGGCGCGAAAATACCGCACGCAGCGCGCTCAAAAGGAGTTAATGATGGCCCTCTTCTCCGACGAATGCACCATCCAGAATGATCCCGATAGACCTGGCGAATGGGTCATCCGCCTCTCCAACGAACGGTACCGCAAGGATCTCGTGAACCCACAGAGCCACGGGAGAGCTCGTATTTCAATAATGGTTTGGGGTTTGATGTGGTTACGCGACGATGAAGGTGGCCTAGGCAAGCTGGTCTTCTGCGAAAGAGATCCAGATTCACCACGCGGAGGAGTCTCTACTAGGCGCTATCAACAGGTCCTGGAGGAAGGTCTTCTTCCGTTCTATGAGGCAGGGGACCCTTTTTAGCAAGATAATGCTCCTGTGCATGTCAAAGGAGGCTCGCCAGAGTGGTTGGAGGAGCACGGGATCTGGACTATCGACTGGCCTCCTCACAGCCCCGATTTAAACCCCATCGAGCACGTTTAGGCAGCTCTGAAGAAGAAGATAAGGGAAATAGAGCCTCGTTTTCAAGACCTGAAGGACAATATCGCTCACCAAGCGTGGGCTAGAGAGATAATCCAAGCCGCGTGGTCGGAGTTGGATCCCGACCTCCCGAAGAAGCTCATCAAATCTCTCCCCGATCGGATTGCCGCAGTGGCCCGGGCGCGCGGCTGGTACAACCACTACTAAATCGCTATCAGATGCATATTTTGTTATAATTTTCGGCCTCGTGATGCCTTCGCAATTGAGCAGTGTATGTGGTGGTGACGGTGTGTGGATGGGGCCGTACGGAGACTTGTGTGGGGTTAGTGTACCGATCTTCACTTGATATTGCGACTCATCATGTGGCTTCTCAACCCTTCAACCCTGCAACTGGAGAACTTTCCTGATAGATGTACTTGCTTAGATCAATAACGCCGAACGAGAAGACATACAAGTCCAACTCCAGTATCGCTAGATCACCGATACTCTAGCTTACGAGAAAGCCGAAGGTCGCGGTCTCGGCTACCGTGAGGTTGTGCGGACAAAGCCGAACAGGAAAAGGTTGTTGCTGGCATGCTCGATTAGTCCGATTGCTATGTTGACAGGCTCGAACATCATCACCTATGTACACAAAGTCCCGCATCGCTAATAATCAGCAGTCCGGTCGCTGTCAAAGTTGTAGATACTACTTCGGCACAATGCTAACCCAAACCAGCGTAAGAAACTCCACCACCCAACTCCAAATCAACGTCATCCTTTCGGCCTGGCAACTCCTCGTCTCCTTCACCGGCTCCGCCCTCGCCGAACGCATCGGCCGCCGAAAACTCTGTCTCTGCTCCCTCGGAGCCTGCACGGCTTTCTTCTACATACTGGGTGGCATGACGAAAGTGTACGGCGCTTCCGACTCCAAATCCGGCAGTTACGGAACTGTAGCCTGCATCTTTCTCTTCCTTGGCGCCTACTCCTTTGGTATCACCCCGTTGACGGCTATGTATGCACCGGAAGTCCTGCCGTACAATATCCGCGGTACGGGTGTGGCTATTCAGGGTCTGATCAGCAAGTTCTGCGGGCTGCTTGTTACTTTGCGTTTCCGTATGCGCTGGCGTGGAGTGGGTGGAAGACTTATTTGATCAATGCGAGGTGGAACGTCCAGATGTTTGGTCATGTGCTGTTGTAGTGGGTAGAGACGAAAGGCAGGACGCTGGAGGAGATCGACGCCATCTTCGACGGCGAGAATCATTCGGATGTTCCGGACCTGAAAGATGTCAACATGGCGAAGGCGGAAATCATAATAGGCCAGTCGGCCGCTGGGGAAGGTGTTGAAACGCAGAGCGTGGCTATGGACTCAAAGGCGAATAAGTCGTGATGTCGGAAGCGAGGCTTGACGTCGACAGCAGAATGATCACGCAACTTCTAGCCGGTTTCTCAGGGAAGCTGCAAGATATGAGTATACTAACTTGCTGATCTTCCGTACAGTAGGTTATTTGTAGACATGATCAGCTCTTGACCTAGGTTCCTGCTGTGCACTCACCCGTCTCAAGCTGCAACGCTCGCCGATATCGTCACATTTGAGAGTGTGACCATGGGGTTGGTGTCAAGCTTGACACCCATAGACACAATGGCCGCTTATGCTTTGGAGCCGCTGTAGATACGAATTTACGACTTCTTGATGAGGATACACAAAGCAAAGCATTATATACATCCGTTACTACCTATGTACCTCCCCTACGAAGCAGCCCTCGTACACGTCGTGACCAGACTTGATGCTCTTCAACTCGCAGTGGTCGTCGGGATCTTCACATTACTCACCGTGCACCCCTTCGCAGCAGGCACACCCGCAAGTCTCTCGAGCAACCAAGGATACCCAGCCACCGCTCCATAAGTTCCAGAGTCACCATGACTCGCTCCTACAGCCCTCTGATAAACAATTGTAGCATGAGTACCGTTTTTGCAGTACTTTTCGACCAACGCATCCGTGTCAGCGACTGGACTGAGCTCATCCGCTGTCCCTTTGTACAAGAAGATGGGGACGCTGGGGACGCCGTGGAGGCCCATGACACCTACTTCCTCGATCAAAGCGTGCGGGATAGGTTCCGAGATGATGGAGGAGTTGTGGTCGCGGAAGTAAGGAGCAATAGTTTGGTTGACGAAGGTCAAAGCGAAGTCCGCGGAGCAGAGTTCTCCTGCTTGTAGGAATTCTGCGGTACGGGTTGGGTTTGGTGAGAGATTTTCAGAAAGCCAGGTGGCTAATGGGAGAGATTGTTTCGAGAGGCCGACGAGGAAGAGAGGGGTTAATCCTGCTAAGAGCGTGCCGTCGATGGTTTGGAAGACGGAGGTTATATTCGGCGTTAACGCTGTGAGCAGTGCGGCTACGATTGAGGGTTTGGTGTCAGGGGCGTAGGAGTGTTGGAGTTCGAGGGCCCATTCGCTTGCTAGGGCTCCGCCGGATCCACCTATGAGTGCGACGCTGGAGTTGCGGGAGATGCCTGTGGTGTAGCCGGAGTTGAGGACTGCGCGGATGGAGTCTAGTAAGGCTTGGCCGGATTGGATGCCGTTTGCGAAGGCTGCGGTGAAGCCTTCGTAGTCTGGGATGGAGACTGGGAGGCCTGCACTGAGAGCTACTGAGAAGATCTCGGTGCCGCCGATGATGGTTGAGGGGTCGGAGAAGGAGTAGGATGGCGCACAATCCGTTGCTGGGGAGTCGTAGGGGATTTGGTAGGAGATGAATTTGTCGAAGCTAGCGTTGGCGGGGATCAGGAGAGATGTGACGACCGCATTTGGCTGGTTGTTGCTGTCGGTCGAGCGGTAAAGTAATTGGTAGTAGGCGGAGATGGTGGCGTTGATGCCGGAGGGTGGTGGTAGGCTGCGAGCTCTGAGGATAGTACCTGGTGCTTCGGTCTCATAGCCTGGTGTCGGTTGGTAGAATGCATCGTCTGATGGCGGAAGAGCTGTGTAAGGTCTTATCGTCTGAACGGCAGGTGACGCCACGAAGCCATGATCTCTTGCAACAGGCTGGTGTAGGGCGGATGTTAAAGTCAACCAGGCAATTGTACTCAGAGCCGTATAGCGAAGTGCCATTATGAGTGTAGAAAGTAAGATGTGGTGGAGGGACTGAGGTGGTGAGGCTGAGTGTGGTACAAGGAATGAAGTGAGATCGGTTTCTGGTAGAAGAGAAGGACTACCTATCTTAAGTACATTGACGGCTTTACTAATATGTCCACGTACTACCCACAATGATTCATCCTCCCCTCGAGGGATCCCGTCGATCGTATTCGTATATTCTTGAGGCTGGGGGTGCCATTGGCCATGTCGTACACCTTGCCTTAAAGGTGCTCGCTTCGAGACGGGACGATGCGGTTTGTAATTGGAAGGATCGACTTGTGGACTCGTGCCGGGGTCGGCAGGGTGTTTAAGGCGCAGCTTATTATCCCCTTAATGTGCGAGTGCGACACGGATCGCAAGACCGCTAGTAGACCCCTACGCTATATAATACCACCCGACAAAGTACTCGTCAGGTCTCTAAGCGACTTGACCTATAATAACGGTCGTGCCTCCATGTAGGTCAGGGACATTGATTATGACCCGTACTTTGATTCTGTTAAAATGACTTTTCTACTTATATTAAGCTTTTATTAGCTACGAATTTTGTTATTTGAATCAGCATAATACTTATATTATATACTGTAAAATTGTTATTATTTAGAATATTTTATTGTTATTTTATTATAAGTGTAGTGTTTTTATTAGTGTTACATTGCTAACCGTTATTGAACTAGCTCGAAATATATACCTTTTAAGGTTTATATAAGGGTATTTAAGTGTGATTTATATTATAGTCAGCCGTTTTAACCCTTTTTAAATATATTACGTTTTTTTGAACTTTAACTTTCACTATATTTAACCGACTTTCAATACTTAATATAACAGCACTTATTTAGTTATCTATTCAATAATTAATAATAATTGAATAATGTTTTTAAATTAAAACGAATACGAACGATTTTCTACTACCTTAAATAAAGAGACGGCGAGCGTGCTGGCTATTTCGGCATGTTCTGCCTCTAAGTCCAGCAGTGCATTTACCAGCAATCCGACGCCGCTTTAAGCTATATACCCCACCATGCCCCACCATGCCCATGGGCCTTGTACTTCGATGTATCGTTCAAAGTACATCATGACCCAAATCCTGGACTCTTTTCAGTTCGGTATCTGGCACCGATGCTGTGTTCTTTCCCTTCTCTTGCTTGCTCGGCCTGTCAGCAACATAACCAGAGATGGCTTTTATATTCCTTTTAAATACCAGCCCTCTCGCTCCAGTTGGTTAATAATGTTTTTGTGTTTTCTCTTCCTCTTTACCTCCAGTTAAGTAAGTGCAATGTTTTTTAATGAACTGCACTTATTATGATCAAGTATACCTTACAGCGTTATTAGCATGGCCCGCCAATGCGTCCATGATGACCCATGCGACTCACAAGTCATCGACGACCTGTACAACATAGACGCATCTTTCTCCGCAGTAGGGGATGTGGATGCTGATGACTTCCTTGACGTAGACGAGGATGTATCCAGCCCAGAGAGCGACGTGACGGATGTAGAGGACTTCAGTGATGACGATTCCAATGTTGCAGATCAAGTCCACCTTTTTGCAGGGAATGTTCATCCGCCAGAGTACTATTAGAAGGCGCTACAAGAGTTCGAAGAGAGTGCTTTTGACGGCGGAGATTACAGTCTTGGAAGCACTATACAACTTGATGCAATTGAGAAGCAGTGGCGGACGTAAGTCATTCTAGTGCTTTATGTCTTCTTATGCTAACAATATTTTTCTGGCAGGTTCTGCACCGACGTTGTGGGACGGGATCCCCAGACTTGCTTCGAGTCTATTGATATCCGTCTCCTCTACAGCTTATTCGATTGGTCCTTGAACCAAATGGTTGGCAAGAATGAACAGAAAAAAAGGGAACGAAGAAGAACAGTTCACTAGGCACAAATTGGAAGGTCTTTCGTCTTGTGTATGAGACTGTCATGGGTGCGAAGCTTGATCCAAAATTGAATCGCAACATGCATAAGGTAAATAAGAATTTGATGACCTACTAAAGACCTATTTCTAATATTTTCTTTCAGGTCTTGAGATCATTGGTAAAGAAACACAGACTGAGCAACCAAAAGAGGGACAACCGCTGTATGACCATTGACGACCTCAAAGCGGAGATTAAGACGACACTGAGCACGACGAGGAAGTCGTTTGACCTCAGGGAGCTCCAGATTCCTACCGTTTTATTTCTTCTCTTCCTGGCTCCTGCCGGCTCGCGCCTGAAATCCATCTTGCGGCTCTGATTTGGAGATATTCGGGTTGTATTAGCGAGATATCCTAACAGCGGGCTATATAAGCTTTTGATCAAGTTTATTTTCAAGTTTATTAAGACATACTTTGGGATAAAAGATATATAAGTGTTCTATCCTAACAATTTAAGGCTCTTCTATATTGATATCATAGGTGCTTTAATAAGACCTTTATAATTCCTGAGATTATATTTGATCTATCTTTGCTTTTCAGCCTTTATATCTTCCTCCTTGGCATCTTGTTCTAATATTAAGCTTTCCGGGCTCCTAGTCTTATCCCTTCTTGCTATTTAGACAATCTTGATATCCATCCTGGCAAGAAGGAGTTGCCTTTGCTACTTGAAGACGACCTTAAAGGCGTCCAAAGATTGAATCACAAGAAGAGGTCGGCTGTCAACGCGAAAACAAGCGACGAAAAACCGGCCTATCATCTCAGAAAAAAGCCCTTTCAGATCAACCCTAAGAACCCGTCACTGTTACACCAAAAGTATATAGAGACGTTACGGACCTTTGGGAAGTTCCGAGTTTTCCTTCGCGCCCCGGAAGAATTGGAAGAGGACGCTCAGGTTATCGTGACAATCAGGCCTGCAGCTGCGCTAGTCAAGGCTGATGGTATGAAATATCTAGATTCAACAATATCTAAGGAAGAAGAGGCAAGGTCGGAAGAGAACGGGGAAGCTAGGGGTATATATGTACATGAATATGTGGAGGTATTACGTAATACCGTAATACAGGGAAGAACCTTCCGGGAAGCCCTGTGACGGCTGTGGCGGCCTGCACAGACCTTCCCACATGACAAGTGGATACCTCCCAATAGGGGAAGGATCTGACCAAAGGATCCCCTTAAAGGGGCAACCTCCCACTGTACCTATCTCTCTCTCTCTCTTCCTTTCCTCTCTAGTCTTGATATTCTCGTCAATAGAGTAATAGCTGCTTGCTGCCGGCCATGTCCCAGCTCCTCAGTACGCTCGCCGTGACATAATATCAAGACTCCTCTATACCAGATCAGAAGCCTTGTCTTCAGATCACCACTGTAAGGAGTTTTGCCTCTAGTAGTGACAGGTACAGTGTCTCTGAACACCCACCTACCCCAAGACTTTATTATACACCTATCATTATCACTGATTCCGTCCAGCACACCGTGACGATGAGTACCATTATCATTCCAGAATATCAGGATAGTTCTGAAGGGACTGAAAGACTAGCCCAACCTACCCAAATATCCCACAACACCAATAACCTTCCGCCAAAGAAAGAACCAAAGAAACAGAGAATCAAGGCACAAGGGGGCCAGAGCAAGCCAAACACGCGATCAAAGGCCGCTTTGACCCACAACAAATCTCCCTCAAACTCTTCATCGGCTCCATCTTCCTCCAGGACCACATTCCAGGACCCATAGACCCAGCCCATGGCACCAACCATGAGCGGTGATCTGGGCCGATCAGACGACCCCTTGCTCTTCAACCTGGATACGCTTACGGCAGAGCAGCTAGCCAGACTGCAAACCGAACTACACATCCGGATCCCGAGGTCTGAGCCACCAAGGCCCACAACAGAACGACAGTCTGTGCATTTCAGCACACCACGAGAAGAACGAGCCTTTCCTTCCTTGGAAACAGGTTCTCCACACACAACGACCCCTAGGTGGGACTCCTCAGCTTCTATAGCATCAACCTCAAATGCCATGCGACATTCCATCAAGCTGGCAGACCCTGCAAAGCTAAGTGACGGTCAAAATCCAACCTTTGAACAATGGAAGAACAGTACTTAACGCAAGCTACGGACCAACTGATGGCTCTTCCTTACAAAAGAATCAAAGTTTGATTGGCTTTGTACACTAATAGAAGGTGATGCAACTATAGCATTGGAACCATTCATTTCTGAAGAGAACACCGAGTCACTTACTACCATTGAAGAGGTGTATGACCTTCTCCAGTCCTCTTACAGCAATCCCGATGCAGCTGCTCAAGCCAGGGATCAGCTCCATGATCTATGGATGGAACCAGCGCAAGACTTCTACTCCTTTTGTTCTACATGGGTTCTCTTAGTCAGCAAGGCAGGCCTGTCCCGGACAGAATGGAAGTATGAACTGAACCGAAAGCTGACACCACCCCTGAGGATACAAGTGATGGCTTCTTACCTTGACTCTAACGTTTCTTTCAACCAATTTCGGAATATCTGTTCTAGCAATGCTTAACAGCTTACAGAGATTGAACGGGTCAAGAAACAGCACCAAAGCTTCTTAAAAGCTTCCTCCCGCCATACCATCACTGCGGCACCTGGACACCAACAGTTCATCAGAAGCCTACCAACCCAAGCTTTGTCCAACCAAGCGATTGACACTATCTTCCAACCAGCAAGAGCATCACCTGATCAGAAGACTCCCCGTCTCTCTGCAGTCCCTGAAAGGAAGCACATTCACCAATCACACACACTCCACAAGGCAGAAAGTGTCACATGCTACTTGTGTGGCAAAGAGGGTCATATTGCTCCCAAGTGTCCAGACAAAAGAACTCCTCATGTACATTTTCTAGAAGAAGACAGTGAGACCTCTTTTGGTCTGACCCAGGATGTTACTTCTGACAGCGGGTCGGAAAACTCAAGGGCCTAGGGAAAGTCTCCCACCTAGGCCTCTAATGTACTATCAATCAACTGGCTCACCACTCCCTTGAAATTCTATCACTTCAATCAGACCTCATTGGCTTGATAGGCGGCAGTACCTTTGTGATGACTGCAACCATCCGGTGGAATGGAATTGCAGTGCGTATAAAAATTTTGATTGATACCAGAGCAGAGGTTTATCTTTTAGGCAGCCGTTCAATCATGAGACCCTTGGCTCAACGATGGGAACTCCCTCAAAGACATTTTGATGAGCCTGCCACCCTGAATGGCTTTGGCAAGGGGCATTCACAGGTTGTCAACACAGTGGTTGCAGCAAATTTCCAGATTCAGGGAAGAACCTTCCGGGAAGCCCCTATCCTAGAAGCAGAGTTTGGACCCAGCAAGAACTTTGACCTTATTGTTGGCAAGCGGTTTTTGGCTGTTCACAACCTCTTACCAGACTGCCGGCGGAACCGCCTATATTTCCCACCAGAACTACCTTTCCTTACCAACTAGAAGACCGACATCACCAACCCAGCTCGCCAGTGGTTAAGACAACGGGCTATCAATCCTCAGGCCCAGCAAGACATGCTCCATAGAGATTCACAGTGGGAAGAGCAAGAGAAACGCCCACAGAAGATACTATAACGCCCTCAAGTACTGGCTACATGGGCAAGAGACCATCATCAGTCCTTGCAGGCTATGAAAGACCAGCTAGCAGGACGGGACCGCCCGGTATCCTTGCAAAAGACTTCGCTACGCCAGGCTGTTCATCCTAAGGTTAGCAAAGACGCAATAATGAACGTTCTGGGCGCGGATATCCATCTAGTCTCAGGAAGTACCTTCTTTAGACAGGCTAGTCACCGTCAAAAGGGGCAACATCAACGATACAGCTACGGAAATGTGTTCTCCTTTTCGGTATATGAGCTTGATCAAGCTATTGATTACTCTATTGATAAAGAGGACTTAGAGACTCAGCACCTGCTACGCAGCAGGCTTCCCCCAGAGGCACAAGATTTTATGGATATATTTTCCAAGACAGAAAGCAACAAGTTACCCCCTTTCTGCAAGGATATTGACCACAAGATCGAGCTCAAGCCAGGGGCTAAGACTCTTTGTCTGCACCCCTTATATAGCATGAAGGCCGACCACCTTATTGCCCTCAAGCAATATCTGACGGAACACTTGCGCAAGGAATGGATTGTTCCCAGTGGAGCAGAGTATGGGTCCCCTGTTCTCTTTGCCAAAAAGCCAAATGGAGGCTTGCGTTTCTGTGTTGACTATCGCGAGCTCAATGCTCAGTCAAAAAAGGACCGCTACCCACTGCCATTAATCAGCGAAACTTTGGAACGTCTATCTAGCGCTAAGCTGTTCACCAAGCTGGATATCAGGGCGGCTTTCCACCGAATCCGCATGGATCCAGCCTCTGAAGATCTCACGACCTTCCGCACGCGCTTTGGTCAGTACAAGTACAAAGTGCTCCCTTTTGGACTTTGTAACGGCCCAAGTACCTTCCAGCGATATATCAACAAGGCCTTGTTCCCATATCTGGACGAGTTCTGTACAGCCTATGTGAACGATATCCTGATCTTCTCTGCAGACCCATTGGAACACTGGGACCATGTCCGCAAGGTCCTCCAGAAGCTCCGGGAAGCTGGCCTCCAGGCTGACATCAAGAAGAGCGAGTTTGCTGTCATATCAACAAAATTCCTGGGATATATAATATCAACCAGTGGCATATCAGTTGATCAAGCCAAGATTGCCGCCGTGAGGGACTGGGAAGAGCCTAAGACTGTTAAAGAATTACAGTCTTTCTTAGGATTCTGTAACTTCTATCAGCAATTCATAGATGGTTTTAGCAGGATAGCTAAACCTCTTCACCGTCTCACTGTGGCAACCAAGTACCTATGGACCAAAGAACAGCAGAGAGCCTTTGACAACCTAAAGGCTGCCTTATGCTTAGCTCCCTTGCTCTCACATTTTAAGGAAGCAGCTTCTACCAAGCTGGAAACAGACGCTTCAGATGGTGTAATCTCAGCAGCCCTTTCCCAACAGGATGAGCAAGACAACTGGCATCCAGTGGCCTATTTGTCGCGAACTATGAATGCAGCAGAGTGCAATTATCCCATCCATGATAAGGAACTACTGGCAATTGTCTATGCCATGCGAGAATGGAACCACATGCTCACTGCCCTTCAGCATCCCTTTCCTGTTTTCACAGATCATCAGGCACTCCAGTACTTTGTCACTAAGCGACAGCTCAATGCTCGACAAGCAGCCTGGAGTGAGGATATCTCGGGCCTGGACTTCACCATCTCTTTCCGTCCAGGTAGGGAGAACCTGATAGCTGATACTCTATCACGGAAAGCTGTAGATCTGGCTACACAGAAGGCCATCAAGGATGAAAGTCGCCGCCAGATCCTCCTACCTATTGAAAGGTTCAATGGACCTGTTGACCTGCCTGTGACCGACCCGTCACCTAGTCTAGAGGACAACCTGGTATGTGCCATTGTGGCCACCTTGGAAGCCAACAACCAGGACCCTGACGGTTCTCTAGAGGGTGTTCAGCTTATTGATGCCATCTTGACAGCCAACCGCTCTTCAGAGACCCTACTCCTTGAACGAGAAAAAGCCAAACACAGTCAGCAAGGTTACAGTCTTGTTGATGGCTTGTTGTTAAAAGAGGGACGCCTCGTGGTGCCTGATGAGGGGCACCTACACATACGACTTTGTGATGAGATTCACAGACTACCTTCCCGTGCACACCCTGGTCGGAACAAGATGCGTGCCTTAGTAGCAGAGCATTACTCCTGGCCAGGTATGAGTGCTTTTATAGACCGCTATTGCGCTCATTGCCCAGAATGTGGCAGAGGTCGCAACTCCCGTCTCAAGCCAGCCGGCTTGCTATAACCCCTGCCTATACCAGATCGTCCTTGGCAACATGTCTCTATGGACTTCAAGACCATGCCAAAAGACAAGCTAGGCTATGACACAATCTATGTGGTGATAGACCGACTAGGCAAACGCCCGTGGTCTATTCCGACATATAAGACATGTACAGCCAAGGACCTTGCCACCTTATATTTTAATGGACCTTGGAGGGTCTATGGCACCCCTAAGACTGTGACTTCAGACTGTGGTCCCCAGTTCATTGCTGCTTTTTTAAATGAACTAGCCAAGCTCAAAGGGATGGACCTACGCCGCTCTACTGCAGAGCACCCTCAGACGGATGGTCAGACAGAGATCATCAACCAGTTCCTCCAGACCAAGCTCCGACCCTTTATAAGCCACTTTCAGGATAACTGGTCTCAATTACTGCCCTGTCTGGATTTTGCTTATGCCATACAGCCTCATGCAAATACTGGCTTATCTCCAGCTAAGGTTCAAATGGGGTTTCTTCTAATCATGACATTTGACTGGGATAAACGCAGTCCCCTCTCAAGAAAGACGCCTATTACAGAGCGGCTGAGTCGTTCAGATGCTCAAGAGTTTGCTGAACGCCAGGCACAGCCCGTGGCATGGGCCAAAACCAACCTCTTTAAGGCACAAGCAAAGTACAAGAAACAGGCTGACAAGTCCCGACAACCAATTGACTGGAAGCCAGACGATATGGTATATGTATGCAAAGAAGCATGGCGTACTGACCGCACACATGATGGATTGGACAACCCCTATATGGGACCATATCGGGTTGTCAAACAGATCAATGAGAACGCCTTTGAGATTGACTTACCCCCTGGGATAAATGCTCATCGGGTCATCAATACAAGCCGCTTAGTACGGTCACTAAATGACCCTGTCCCAGGTCAGGTGATCCCTCCACCGCCGCCCATCGATGTGGATGGGGTTCCTGAGTGGGAAGTTAACAAGATTCTATCCTCCCGCCTAACCCGGGGCAAGCTGGAGTACCAGGCTGAATGGACAAGTCATGATCCTGACCTAATGTGGTACCCAGCAGCTAACTTTAGAAACTCGGCTGTACGCGTCAAAGAGTTCCATGACACAAATCCCAAGGCGCCAGGTCACCCTCAAAGGTTACAACAATGGATAGTGGCTGTTACTGATGATCAGGACCTAACTGATCATGAAGAAGACAACCTGCCTGTAAGAGGCTCTGCACAAGGAGTAAGAAGAACTCGGAAGAAATCATCGTTGTAAACTGACTTTGATAAAGGGGGGAGTATGTTTATTTGTTTTGTTTGTTTTGTATTTAACGTGGGGGGTAGCTTCTCAGTAGTGCAAACCACGCCTCCCAGAGCCTCTGTATTGCAGGGTTGTGGATGTCTCAAGATAATAAGTACAGTCAGTCCCGCTCACGGGCCCATCCCCGTTGTTGCGGCGGTATGACCTTGGAGTCATCCATCTGGTCCTTCAAGAAAAGCTATCTATCGGGGGCAGATTGTTGAAAAGAACTTGCTTTTCTCTACGAATTTTGCCCATTCTATGCTCCTCTCCCTTAAGTATTGTAAACAAGCTGTCCTAGGCGAGTACTTAGACAACAGCCGGTTTTTTCCCAGCCTCTTACAAAAGAAAATGTGTTGTGGTGTTTTCTTCTCACCACAGCTGCAGTGATCATTCGAGTCTGTATGCCCAAAGCGTTCATGGTATCTGGCAAAGTTGCCATGTCTAGATCTGGCCGCTAGAAGTCTGTGTAAAGTACTCCTCTTAAAAGATATAAGGTCTCTTTTAGTTACTATATGTGAGGATACTTCTTGATATCTAGGTTCTAATTGGTCTTTCTACTATTGGTTGAACTCTTTCTTGCCCTTTTTTTTAAGATCTCTCTTGACCCAAGAGATTGTAGGAAGATTTGTTGTGTCTGTTTCTAGCATGGCACCCTCTTTTGCTAGTGTGTTGGCAGCTTCGTTGCCATCAATATCTCTGTGTCCAGGAATCCACTGGACGGTCACTCCAGGAGTGTGTGCTGTGGCAAGTTCTTGAAATCGTAAAAAATGTTCTGTGATGTCTCGGGTGGAGTCCCATTGAGCCCATCTACCACTGA
Source organism: Anthostomella pinea (assembly GCA_963556695.1). Lineage (NCBI taxonomy): Eukaryota > Fungi > Ascomycota > Sordariomycetes > Xylariales > Xylariaceae > Anthostomella > Anthostomella pinea. Next base: position 4,708,892 of record CAUWAG010000006.1, on the reverse strand, counting down.
CGTGTTGTCCAGGCAGACATATAGCTGTTTTCTGTGTCCAATTGCCCTGGCTGCTGCAAGACCTTGGAGAGCACCATGGACTTCAGCATCTACTACTTCTGCTTGGAGAAGTCTGCCCTTTCCCTGGTATACTTCTTGTGTAGTGCCGCCTTTCCTGATGGTATAACCCCATCTAATGTGGGTTGTGCCTTGGTCGTCCAACTGTGATCCATCTGAATAGATGACAAGGTCAGTGTTCATGTTTCTCTCTTGTAGCCATTGCTTGAAGAGCTCTATTTCTTTGTCTTTGTTTTTACGGATTGGGGGCTTCTTCTATGATGGCCTGGTAAGTGTTGGTCTCTGGAAGTCAGGGACTAGCTGGAAGCTCCTTTATAGCCTTGTTGAATTTTTGCGAGCTTGTATTTGGAGCCTGCCAACAAGAGGGTGTCTCTGGTCTATTTGTCCTAGTCAGAGGCCGTGACGTCGTCTTATTGACTCTGCAAGAACTCCTGCTGGGGGAATTTGCGATTCAAAGTATAGGATATGTTCAGTATGTGTTTTCCAGACTGGCAAGATAGCCCTGATCGCTGTTCGTAGTACGGCATCTATTGTTCCAAGAAGCCCCTTAATGCGACATGCTGATGTCCCACCTAAGCTCCCAACTTTCTCGATTCCTGGGTACCAGGCCTCCAGGCCGTGTGTAAGAATAGGAATAACACAAGCTTTCACAGCCCTCTTGGTTGACTTTACTGAAAGTCTTTTGACTGTGTTGCATAGTCCTCGAAGGTGATTTGCTACCTTATTAGCTTTCTTGGCCCAGTAGGAAACGTGATTTTTGAAGCTTAGTTTTCTATTTAGGAAGACACCCAGCTATCGCATGGAGTCCTTTGCTGTTTTGTTCATTGTCCTGTGGCGGACTGGAGGGTTGTTTGAGTTCTTTTTCTTTAAGAAGTACATGATCTCAGTTTTGTCAGGGTCAAATTCAATAGCAGTATTATGTCCTCATTGACTGAGCAAGTAAAGATTTTTAGAAGCCTCTATAGCTGTTTCCTTAAGGTTCTTTCCAATGCAGAGAGTCGCTAGGTTGTCTGCATATCTAAAGCGTCTCTTTTTCATACCAAGTCGGGCACAGATTGGCTCTGTATACAGCATGTAAAGGATTGGAGAGGCTGGTGAGCCTTGTGGTAGCCCAGAAGTGAGAGCTTTAATATCGGTCACAATACCTTCAAACCGAACCCTTGCGGACCGCTCAGACATGAATGACTGGACCCATCTTATGAAAAAGCCTGGCCAGCCCTGTTCTCTCATGCGAACCACCAGCCGTCCCATTAGGGCAGCATCAAAGGCCCCTTTCACATCTGACGTGACTACTGTTGCAACGAGGCCTTGGTCGAGGGCCTGCTCAATATCGTGTATGAGTACAGCTACCAGGTCAGTGGCAGAGCGCGATAAAGGGGGGAGTAGTGTGACGGCCTGCACAGACCTTCCCACATGACAAGTGGATATTTCCCAATAAGGGAAGGATCTGACCAGAGGATCCCCTTAAAGGGGCAACCTCCCACTGTACCTATCTCTCTCTCTCTTCCTTTCCTCTCTAGTCTTGATATTCTCGTCAATAGAGTAATAGCTACTTGCTGCAGGCCATGTCCCAGCTCTTTATGACAATCAGGCCTGCAGCTGCGCTGGCCAGGGCTGATGGGATGAAATATCTAGATTCAACAATATCTAAGGAAGAAGAGGCAATATCGGAAGAGAAAGAGGAAGCTAGGGATATATATGTACATAAATATGTGAAGGTATTATGTAATACCGTAATACTCCTCAGTACGCTCGCCGTGACAGGCATGTATAATGACATTCTATATAGATGATTATATTCCATTTGGACATATGGATGAACGGATCTATGGATTCCATTTTTCTTCATCGTTGGGAGGGAAGAAAAGTTGTATATGGCTGGCTGGCTAGCTGTTCTTCTTTTTCTCAATTGCCGTTTAGTCTCACCTGGGGCCCCCTGGTTTGCTGACTAACCCATTTCTGGCCCTGGCCCATCTGGCTAGCCTCGTCCCTTCCTTTTCATCTTGAAGCCGTAACACCAACTCTCTCGCTACCTAGAAGAAGTCACCCTTCTGGTAGTCGTGGCGACGCAGCGACAGCACGGTTGGATCGGCCGTCTCGTCTCCTCTATATACCCGTTGACGCCGACCGGATTTCCGCCCGGAAACCAAATCGACTCTACCCTCTTATTCCCAAATCGACTTTACCCCCCTGTCACACGTGCACTGGCCATTTCCTGGCTCGTGCGGGTCTGTGCGTAAACCGACTCTAGTAGAGTCGGTTTGTGAATAATGCTTAGGTGGCGGGAACTCAAAGCTGGCTTGTAATTGCGCTTGGCTGGAGAAGACCCTAGGGATCTGCTAGACTTGTTGCACAATCTCGCGTCGTTGTTGCACTGTTTGCGGTCCGTGACCTGCAGCTTTTAGATGTGTTTTGACCTCATTTACCACACAAGCATAGTGACACTCTGAACAAATGATAATCTTTCATTGTGAGATATAGATAAATGGAGTCATGATAAAGCCGTCATAAATGTATAAGGAAAGAAGAGACAAGGAGAGAAAAGACAGATAACAAGTCGTGTCTAATCTTGTCCCTGTCGTCCGACCCCTTGTTGAGTCCGGCCCTCGCTTGCTTGGCATCCCGCCCGCTTCTCACCTTCTAGCCAAACTTTCCCCTAACCCTATCTGACAGAAAAAGCCCCCTTCTAACAGTCGCAGCGACATATAGACAGCATGGTTAGATTCGCCGTCTCGTCTTCTCTATATACCCGTCGACGCTGACCGAATTTTTGCCCGGGAACCAAATCAACTCTACCCCCCTCCTCTTCAAATCAACTCTACCCCCCCCCCCCTTGTCACTGTGCATGCGCCCGCTTGCGCCACGTGCGGGTCCGTGCACAAATCAACTCTAGTAGAGTTGGTTTGGGAATAATGCTTAGGGTGAGGAAGGTTTCTAACCATGTTCTCCAAAACAGGCGTACACAAGCCCAACTCGAAGCCAAAGAACAACAAGCCCAACAAGCTTTCGAGACCCCTTAGTTTGAAGAAGGAAAAGAAAAGGGTATTAGATTACCTGAGCTGGATAATTCAAAGCGGTATTACAAATCAAGTTCTAAAAGCCGAAGCGTGATATCTCCTATCTCTACATACGTACCTTTCTTTTGATAATATATATCAAAAGAATTTTGATACATAGAGTCCCTAAAGAGCCACAAGTGAAATTGTGTCACGATGGTAGCAATGCGTGGACAAAAGTCTCCGCCCGATCCCCAATTTTACCCCTTCTATCTACTATACCCTCCAACTCAATTGAACCATAACGCATCCAATTCTGGTGATAGAATTCTCAAATAAATTATATTTAATAACTAAGTCAATAGTGTGTATACCAACCACCAGCGCGCCTTACTGCAGCTATTCGGTCCTCCAGTGACTCCATCAAGGCCCGAACCTGCTCCGGATCGATCTCTGACCACGCCTGTTCAATTAACTCGTGTGCGTAGCGATAATGGGAGATATTATCCTTCAATTCAGAAAATTCAGGCTCGATTTCACGTATGTTCTTCTTCAGAAGTCACTAAACGTGCTCGATTGGGTTCATATCGGGGCTGTGAGGAGGCCAGTCGATACAGTGGATGCCGTGCTCCTCCATCCACTCCGGAACACCGCCAGTGAGGTGAATTTTCGCGTTATCTTGAACAAAAGGATCTCCAGCCTCGTAGAACGGAAGTAGGCCTTCCTCAAGAACCCATTTGTATGACTCTGTGGATACTCCTCCGCGCGGAGCATCCGGATCAAGTGGGCAGAAGACCAACTTGCCTAGTCCTCCTTCTCCGCCGCGTAGCCAGATCATAGACCACACCATTATCGAAATACGAGATTTGCCGTGACCCGTCTCGTTCACGAGATCATAACAGTACCGCTCTGAAGAGAATCGGATGGCCCAATCGCCTGGATTATCGGATAAATTTTGGACCATACATTCGTCTGAGAACATAGCTCGCAACAATTCCTCCAGGCGCTCTGGTGTGCTATAATAATTAGCAAAAGCGAGCCTCTTCTGAGCGTCCTTATCTGTGAGCTTGATTCGCTTCGCTGCGCGCCACTTCTGGAGGCCGTGTGCGTGACATATCCTCTTGATAGTCTTGGGAGAGCACAAAACGCAGGCTTCATTTCGAATCTTTTGCCACGTCGCCCTGGGGAGCTCTCTCGCCTTTTCGATCACATGAGCGCGTTCGCGAGTATTCAAAATGGGTGGGCGACCGCTCCTTGGGGCAGATTTCGGTGTAGAAGTGGCCTCAAAGTTGGTGGTAATATCGGAGATGGTTTTCAGGCGCTTCATTTTAAATGCGGTTGCAACATCCCTACGCGTTCTGCCGTCGATTCGCGCCGCCACGATTGCCGAGCGAGCTTCAGAAGTGAATTCGCCGTTAGCGACGCGATCACCGCTTAATTCGTCCCCAAAAGATCGTAAATCCATTATCAATTGCGGTGTTGAGAGAGTGGTGAAGTCGAAGGGTGATTGACGCGTTGTTTTGATCTGAAGGAGATTGTGGTGGGTCGGGCGGAGACTTTTGTCCACCCAGTTTAGTTGGACTCCTCTGCTCTCAGAATTCAACGCTGCTCACTCACGCTTCGTGCTCGTTCCTAACCCTAACCCTGAGAATACCTAAATTACAGTGGGTTGGTACCTGTCACCTGGGGCAGCCATCCCAGGTAACCTTATCGTAGAACGCCCTGGATGACAGGAGATCCGATAAGGTACTGGTGGCTGGATCCAGTGGCTGGGTTCCACAACCGAAAAAGTGAGATGTATTAATTTATGACGAAATACCCAGGTATCTGTATACAAGCAGCTTCCAACCCTACGCCGACTCCTTTCGCCCCGAAAGCCCGCGTGCCGAATGATCCCCAAATCAATATCGCAGCTACCAACACATTTTTCCGCGGCAGTGATTTATCAGCCTGTGCTGCGCATTACCACGTGGCAGACACAGGCAGATCCCTCGAGCTCCGACCGACCCCGAACACGTACTCTCCCTCAACGACCATTCTCCAGTTCTGGGCGGTGACATCCCAATAGCTCAAGTCCCGCCTCGTCAAGTCAAACGTCACTGTTCGTGATTCGCCCGCTTCTAGCGACAACTTCTGAAAGCCGCGTAAGACCTTGATGGGAAAGTCGACGGTAGGGATATCGGGATAACTCAGGTAGAGTTGCGGGACGACCTGACCTGTCGTATGGCCCGTGTTCTTCACCGTGACAGAGACCGTGACATATGTCTCCCAAAGATCCGGGTTACCACCCTCGTCACCGCCAGCGCCGGAAAGAGGCTGTTTAACATCATAGCCGTCGGGGTAAGGGTATGGGTGAGAGACAATGTCATCAACAGTATCGAGGTATGGATAGACGTACTTCTCGAGCTTGCGGAAGCCTTCTGGGAAAAGCGCCTCTTCCTCATTGGGAATGCTTCTGTCATACTCAGGCGGAACTGCAAAGTCCTTTGGTCTTGGGGCTGGCAGAGCGCTCTTGGACTTGGAAGCCTCGACAGCGCAGTCGGTGAACTCAAACGTAGTATAGCTCAAGCCAAAGCCAAACTCGAATCGCGGTGTAATGTTGTTCTTGTCAAAGTAGCGGTAGTCCACGTATAGGCCCTCTTTGAAGTCCTGCTGCGGTACGACGCCATTTGGCAAGTACATCACCTTGGCTCCTTCACCGTAGTCTTCCAATGTCTTGCCAATGGTCCAGGGCAGTTTTCCACTGGGGTCGAGGTCGCCAAAGATGACATCTGCAAGGGCATTGCCACTTTCTTGGCCCGGTAGGTTGGCTAACAGCACTGCCCTGACGTTGGGCATGTCGATCCAATTCTCCATGACAACAGGGCCGACGGTATGGAGGACGACGAGCACCTCACCATCTCCTCCGTGACAGCCTTGAGCCACTTGCGTAATGAGTTTGTCGGCGCCCTTTTGCAACATGAGATCTGGCCGGTCGCCCCGTACATCAGACCAAGACTTGAAGCCTTCCCCAGAGTCAGCGTTGCCAAAGACAATGCAGATCTGGGCATCCTCGAGTATTTCGGGTTGCTCCTTGAACGGCGGGGTGTTTGTCAAGTACGCTGTGACGTTGACCGCATCACCATCCCACCTGTTCAGCGCGTCATTGGGGGGTACCAGATAGGGGAACTCTACAGAGCCCGAACCCCAGCCGGAACCAAGCGTGCCTTGGTTACAACTGCGATCGACGCAGGCGTTCGGTCCATCCCCGGGACCGGCGTCCTCCCCAAAGATGGCTATGCGCACAGGCCCCTCGACCTGGTCCTGTTTATTTGATGAGCTGTGACCATTGCTCTTCAGTGGCAGCATGCCATCGTTCTTGAGAAGCACTGTGCCTTCGGCTGCGATCTGCCTTGCCAAAGACGCATGGTCGCCCATCACGTTGACGAACTTATTGACCTTGACCGTGTCCTGGTCAGTGGGGCTGCCAGGGGCGATGACACCGTTCTCCTTGTTGGTCCACGAAGAGAAGTTGGGCCCCTTGCGGTCGAATTTGGTCTCGTCATCTTGACCTAGCTGATACCAAGCCGCGACAACTCGTGTGACCATGTCATTCAGTCTGTCGAGGGGGACTGAACCATTGAGTACCGACTTGGTAAGCTCGGGACCCCAGAGTGATTTACCGTCAGTCCAGAAGAGTCCGTCGCCGGGCATCGTCATATCGAGACCAGCCAGCGCGGTGGACACACCTCCCCGTTGCGCAAGCCAGTCTGACATTACGAAGCCCTGGAAGCCCATCTCATCCCTCAGTATGCCGTTGAGTAACTTGGAGTTTCCGCAGGCATAAGAGTTGTTGACCTGGTTGTAGCTGCACATGACACTTGCCACGCCGGCCTTTACACTGTCCCCAAACGGCCACATGTACAACTCGTGCATGGTCCTGTCGTCGATGTTCGAGGAGATGGCATTCGGTAGACCCCACTCCCAAGGCTGTCGGAAGTGTTCTTGCTCGTTGGCGACCATATGCTTGATAGTGGCCATGACGCCCTCGTCCTGCATGCCCTTGATCGACTCGGCGGCGGCGATTCCTTGCAGGTAGGGGTCTGCACCGAATCCCTCCCAGTTGCGTCCGCCTGCCGGCATTCGTCCGAGTGGCCCAATACAGGGACCAAGGATGACATTGATGCCCTTCTTCCTCGCCTCGACAGCGTGGGTCTGGCCCCATTTGTACATCAGGTCCTTATTCCAGGTGGCGCCGACGGTGATTCCGGCAGGGAAAGCTGTGGCCTGATCTGCAAACCGAATGCCCAGCGGACCGTCCTGCAAGGCCAGGGCTGGAAAGCCGACGTTGATGGCAGGGCCTGTGTTGCCTACTGCCAATCCCATCTCCCAGCCTGTCCCCGTGGTGACGTTCACCTTCTCTGGCAATGTCATCTTGGCCACCATTTCGCTCGCTTTCTGGTAGCTCTCGGCCCAGGTCCTCGCCGTACCTCCCTTTGGCGTCGGGTACCATGGCGGTGACAGGCCATCGGGAGGCGATTGCTTGTATTTCTTGAACCCAAAGAAGCCCGAAGCTCCCAGAGCGATCAAAACCAAGGCGACAACGCTGAGACAGCCCAGTATCCGTTTGGGAATTCGACCGACAAAGCAACCGCATGGATTTCGTAGCCATGTTGTACGAGTTCGGGTTCGAAAGGCGGCGGTAGGGGTGGATGATTTGAGAGGGTCGGATTGGAGAAATTCGGTGTCTTCGAGGTCGTAGCGGGTAGGATCGTCCAGGTCGTCGGAGCGGCGCGCATCAGAGAAGCGGCGGAAACCCTCTTGATGTCTCAGCAATCCCTTTTTGTCGGCCTCCATTGTGATGTGAGCGACCCGTCGGCGAATGTCGCATCCGTGATTCGGTGCTGGTGAAGGTGAGCTGGGTGGCAGGCGACTTTCAGAGCTACCAGGCTCTGAACGACCAGTGTATGGTTGAAGTATGCTGGAGAAGGCCTGCCCTCGTGGAAGAAGGGAAAGATTGGACTCAGCGAAGACTCAATGGGCAGCTTGCCTCGTCGGTCATCACATGGCCTGTCCAAACGCAGCACTTGTCTGGAGCTTTGGATGGTTGGCAGGTTGGATCTTTGGAAGTGAAACCTGGAGGTTGTGGGGCGTACCTACAAGGCGGTGACTTAAGACCCGACCCAGGGGGTCACTCTGCCCAGAGTCAGACCCGCGACGGCCGCTAAAACAGCGCTAGACACCTGAAACAAACTGCTGGAGGGGAAGCAAACAGTGCCAAGCCGCTTCCCACCTCCGCCTTCCTCCCGAGCCCGTTGACGGAGGTCACGACTCACCGGAGAGTCACCGGGATCCATTTGCTCACCTGCAGATACTCCTTATAAGGTCCAGAATGAGTCAATTGCCTAACTTATTGATTCACGTACTACTAGAGGATGCGGATGACCCTTTCTATCCCTTCAGACTGCAGAATGCGATGCCGAAGGTATATTAAACCACAAAAGTCTATGTGCACCCCTCGTCCGCAAACGAAAAGTGCATTGATTATAAACGAAATAAGCACTCTGGAATGAGCATCAAGTATAGCTAATCAGATCGAGTCTGCTGATTCCAGGGTACTTATTCCATTTATACGAATATGGTATTAATGTCAAAGGGTCAACAAAGGCGTGCGAAACGGAGACTTATGGGGGATGACTGTATTGGAATTCATTCGCGCATTATATCAGAGCCCGAGCTACACGGAATCCTCCATGCCTGCTAACTATTGGTGCCCTTACTATGCCTCCTCCGCGGTCTTCGTCGGTCCCTGCTTGCCCTGCTGATCATAGACAACTATCTATGTCTGCTCGACGCCACCCATTGAGTCGGCTTCATCGTCGCCCGTGTTGGCAACAGAGGGTTGCTGCGTCGGGAAACCCCACCCGTTGCCATCGGACGCTCCCTCCACCTGCTCCTCGTGACGTTGAGCTATCAGGTTCGCGACGATATCTGCAGCGAGCTGCTCATTCCTGGTCTGAGCACTTTCGCTGCCGTGGAGGTCATCATTCTCATTCTCGTTCCCACCACCTTGTTCCTCGCCCTCGTCGTCGTCGTCGTCGTCGTCGTCGTAGTCACCTCCCAATAACTCCTCCGATGCCATTGCTGCCATTCCCTCCGCTGTATCTTCGGCATAGCTGCGGAGGGCGGTCTCAGCGAGGCGGCTCCTTCCTCGGGTTGTCGTGATTTCTAGTTTGAGTTTAGCATTAATCACCATCACGTCCATCACAAATAAAACGACTCACCTCGTTCCTGGACCTTGTCCTGTCCTAGGCTATCATCGTCATTCTCTCTCGGCTGCCATTCCAGAAAGGGACGACGCGGGAGAATGCACCTGATGAATTCCTTGATGCGTTGTCCCAAGAGATTCTTATCGGTGCTCTCGCCTTTGAGCATCGCCAGACACTGATCACCGACTTGGCGGAGTCTGTGGCGGGTCATGATGGCTTCGGCGGAGTCGGAGCGAGGGACTATCGAGTTTACGGCGTGCGGAGTAGGCCAATAGTTGATCGCGTTTCTGTTCATCTCGTGGATGGCGGTTCGAAGCTCCTCCTTGGCATCTTCCACACTAAGTCCACCTCGAGGTCTCACGCCAGGGCGATGGGGCGCTCGCGACGCGTGTTGCATCGCCCGCTTGAGTTCATCCGCCGCTTTTGCCACGTTGATCAGTTCGATGTTCGCCCAGTCCTGTCGTCCGTTGGCTGCCATTGTGACTGTCTTCTTGGAGGTCGTCTAGGTTTAGGATTTGGTGACACTGAGCTTCAGGTTGGACGCCTTCTTAGTATTCCCCTATGGATGATAGGATGATTGAAGGTAGAACAGTAGTGTTAGGGAGTGATGGTGGAGGAGTGAGAGTGATGCTGGATAATATTGAAATGCGGCAACTTACTAACTGGGTGCCTCAGGTAGATACTGCAAGTTACCTAGGCTCAATGGTTCTTAAGTAGAGGTAGGAGGTACTCAAGGTAGGAATCAACTCTTATTCCTCCAACAGATTTGCTGTGGGTACCCGAGTCCAAGTTGGTCCAGCCCTGAATTCATCTTGAAAAACAGAGCATGTATTTAGAGTACCTTAGGTACCTGCCTTCAACGTTTCTAATAGCTAGTACCTAGTTGCCTCATGTATCGACCTCTTACCGCGCCTTCCGTTCTAAGCACGTTTGCAGGTTGACGATATTCCTAAGGTTGCTGCCGCACAGGTCACAGACCTCATAGTTAAAGAGTCCTGCTATTTGCACCTTGTCTCCACAACCTAACTGCTAGCCAGCTGCAATACAGCCCCCTATCTCAGCACAACTGCAACAACAACTGCAGACAACTTCTCCGACAACTGCTCCGACAACTGCTCCGACAACTGCTCCGACAACTGTACCGACAAGCCGCAAGCTTAATGGTTAGCCTGCTGCCAGCTGCCTGGGGAGATGGGGGTGGAAACAAGGTGCAAATGAGGAGTTCTGACAAGGTGCAAATAGCAGGACTCTAGTTAGAATCAGCTTTGCCCAACCATTTATAGCAGTTTAGGCGATTAAGCAAAAAGCACCCCTAAGTATGTGTTGGGTGGGCCCTTGCTACTATCTACATGGCCACGACCTGTGTACATACGCATCTTACTACGCCAGCTCCACGGTCTTCGCCGGTCCCTGCTTATAAGTGCCGCCTGTACTCGAAGGGCCCTTCTCGTTTGTTGCCACGCTCTCCGCATGGATTGTCTCGGGATGTTTCTTGCCCGAAATATCCAGAGCTATCGCCTTGAACGTGTGCAGCAGAGTTCGACGGCCCTCGAATACGGGGAAAATCCCAACAGCACCAAGAGAACAGAAGATCCAGATGATCCCCACCGTCACCCAACCTGTAAAGAAGGGCTTGGAAAAGACGTAGCCGCTGCCGTACATAGGAAACGGCCACAAGATCAGAAACGCCAGAGTCATGGCCACTGTTGTCCATTTGGAGATCTTGCTGGCACGCATCAGCTTCGACTGCTCCGCTTTGAACTCGTTCGTCGTCTGAACGTGCTCATCAGCAGTGTGTTCGAGATCGGTGCCGGCAGTGGTGGCTATGTCGTGGTCGTCACCCTTGCGGATTGCCATCATAGACTTCCAGTCGTATTTGTCCTGTTCAAACCCTCAATCAATGTCCACTGCAGCGGGGAGGCTCACTGGTGCGACCTACCATGCCAAAAATGAGGGTGAAAATGGGGATGAGAACCAGTGGCGACAGAAGAGCAACAACTAGAGCTGTGTCAGTCTGTGTATTGAGGCGAAACTGGGTAGACCGTCATACCATTACCAGCAAGCATGGGGTTGTTAGAGCCAGTACATGCCACGTCCAGAGAGCCGCAGTCTTTCGAAGCAGTGACAAGCCAGGCGATGAGCGCGAACGCGAGGCCAAAGATGGGCGACAAGGCGGCTGCCCACTTGTTCTGCCCTGACCATACAAGCGTCAAGGTCGCGGGTATAACAGCCGACGAGATTATGCAACCCATCATGAGGTACAGGTATCCCATGGAAATGCCGGCATAGTACAGACCCACGGAGAAGGTAGAGATGAACAAGGCGTATGCCACCACGATGACATGCGACATGTAGATGAGACGCTTGCCGCTAGCATTCGGCTTGAAGTAAGTCCGGTACAGGTCATAGGTGAAGATCGACGAGACGGCAATCAACTCAGATGAAGTGGCAGACGTGACGGCCATGAACACGATCAACAGTGTTGCGATGGCGCCACCCCGGCCGAGTAGGGCGACGGCCGCGTATGGCAAGACCAGCCCCGCCGATACATCTGCTTCAGACATGCGGTTTGGGTATGTGGGAAAGGCAGGTGTCTTTTCAAGGGCGAGTGCCGATAAACCCATCTGTTATACGTAAGTATCGCATTTCAGACGGTGGAGAACATGTCACGCAAGAGACGCCGTGATCCAAAGTGGAATTCAGGGGTAAACTCAACCCTCATAAGTCTCTGAACGCGAATGATGGCAAGATTCCAGATTACCAGGGGGAAATTTCGAGATACTGGAATAAATACACTGGAATAAGCAGCTCTAGGTGGATACACCACTTTCAATGCTTATTCCAATTCGATGAGTATACCGTTGGCGAGACGGGGGGTGTACGGAGACTTATGAGGGTTCAGTGTAAGCAGTTGCGCGAGGGGTGGCGCTTCACGTACTAGCGAACGGGTCAGTATAGGACATCTTACGAGCAATGAGGGGGTCTACTGACCCGTAGTTGCGGTCAACCAGGGGATCGCAAACCAGCTCAGACCGCCAATGATATAGCCAGGAAGCGCGTGGACGGGAGAAGCCGCGATCGCCTTGTTGTAGTATCCGTTATCGAGAAACACGGTTCCTATTCATTGGTGAGACGAAAATCAAGGGATGTCTGGCCGGCTTACCAAAATTGCCGACGATGTTGATAACGAAGAAGATGGCGCCCTCTCTTGAACCTGGAGACATGTCAGCACGGTTAGGAACCCCATCGACATCTTCAGCAACCTGCGTAATCCGTTCAACGTAACGGACTGTAGGGCAGCCCTAAACGGTGTTCACTCATCGAGCAGAATGGTCAGTACAAAGTGCGTGACAAGTGTACTTACGCATGGTCAAGTAGCTGCCTTGCGCGTTGCCATCGACAGGATGGTCAAAAGCAGCCTCCACCAGCAGATCGTATACGGCCGAAGGGGATCCAAGAGCGTCGGATGAGGCATACGCGGTGAGGGAGAATATGATGATGATGATCAACAAAATAAAGGTATGGACCCAGTCTGTCAGGATCGTCGCTTTCAGACCGCCGACCATAGTGTACACGATCACGCCAACGGGAAGAAGGTAGATGGCCGCTATCTCATGCATGCCGGTGAGGGCACTGACCGTGGCCGAACCGCCCACGACCAACATCAGACTGACGAGGATATTCGTGGCGAGACCGAATACCATAAAAACCAGGTGAGGCACGGCTCCGTATCTCGCCTTGATGCTTTTGGCTCAATGTCAGTCAGGGGACATCATGTCAACTCAACTTGATGAGTAGCTTACACTTCGAGAAACGTATGCGCATTTGGCGCTCGCCTCTTGAGCTCAATGGCGAGGGTCGCGAAAAGCAGAATCTGTACCGTTGCTGTTCCACAACATGTAAGTGAATGGTCATGGCGAGAGGCAGCAGAACACTGAAGTCGTGATTCAGGGGGTGATGCTGACCTCCAGATGCATACCAGAACGGCCCAGACACGCCATAGCGATAGCAGACACCCGAGCTCTGTAAAAGTGTCGCTGCCCAGGTCCAAGAAGAGACGACGGCCGAGCCTACGAGTCCGCTCTTGACAGTACGTCCAGCTGTGGTGAACATCTCGGACGTCTGAAGCTCCGAGTTGTACCTCTTGAGAATGAACGTGACCAGTATCTGAAGTTCATTTGCTCAGAAGCTGTTGAACCAAGGTGCCAGTAGTGTAGCATGCTGCGACTCACCATTCCCAGAGCGAAGCCAAACCCCAAACCGAGGACGATGCCATATCCCACGCTTGAGGACAGCGGTGCCCCAACGGTAGTTGCGTCCATCGTGTCCCTATCGTTACTATGCTATGTGGAGGCAGATAGGCTTCAGTACTGCATCAAAATACTGGCCGAGGTGTACTTACATGCGCAGGCTCGTGTAGAAAGTATGGTGGGACTGGCTGTCCAAGTCGGTGGCGAACACTCAAAGATACAGTCTGAGCTCCAGGTCTGTAGCTTTTCTGGATGAGTTATGACACGATGTCATGGATCTGGAGAGTCAGACCTTGCGCCCCCACAGGCAGGGGCGTTCTTCGGGGAGCCCCCTCTGTATCGTCTTGATAATGCTGGTATCATGTACGATACGTCTAAGGTGCCCATGCTGATATCAATGGCAGGGCTTACAGCCATTGGGTCAAACCCTCCCTGCAGCCCCCGCCAAGATGGCCTCGATGCGGGTTTGCTGATAAGAAGATCTGAAGATCATGTCAAATGATAATCTTTGAGGTATTTCGACCAATTGTAGTCACTTGCAGCTATCCATAGATAAGAAGAGGCGGGAAACTACGCCCTTGCGCCGATGCTGCATGTGTGTCACGGATTGCCCGACTTTTGATCTCATCCAAACTCACAGGGGTCAGAGATCCATCTTGCAGCCTGGCTCAATCCTTATGACAGGTAATGAGCCAAATCGATATGACCATTCCCGTCGAGTAGAGGGAACAGATTGAGCGCACCGAAGAGCTGGTCCGCCTCGGAATGAGGATCCTGGTTTGGAAGGGATGAATCTGAATGAGAGATGATCGAGCCACTCAATGAGAATACTGCTGGGTCGAGGTCGCCAAAGGGGGTATACATCCACGAGTGGTCGGGCTCGGCACTTGAGGTCGCATTTTCTCGAGGACCGTGAAGAGAAGACCCAAAATCCGCGGCAGTCGTGGGCGTGGGACCATCTCTGGCAGTCTGTCGCTCAGGCATCAGCCCGAACAGCTGCGAAGAGTGCTCTGTGATACGGCGGCGCTCCTCTGTTTCCTTCGCATCCAGGTATTCAAGCGCGATGGACAGTAGTGATTCGGCGATGAGAGAATACTGCAATGCGTGCGCATCATTCTTTGCGAAGTAATGCAGCGCAGCAATGGACATCCGCGTGTACTTGTCCAGTATCGATCGTCCAAAACCCCCAATGAGACCTACACCAATCACCAATGATGACGCGAAAAGCCATGAACTTGATGTGTGTTAGCAATAGCTTAGTAGCTTCAGGGACCGGCTGGCTCACACAATAAGGGGCATGCGCCCGTCCAAAAGCCCTCGTTTGACAAGATCGTGAACCATCTCAACCATCACACATGCTGCGTCGATGCAGGCATTGGCAACTCGTGATCTTCCAGAACTGCCATCACCGTTCTGAATGGGAGAATGACTCCCTGTTGCACTTTCGGGTAGTCTCTTGCACAGCTCGTACATCAGGAAGGGTCTGGATACCAGCATTACGGCGTAGTAATACGAAGACAGGACCTGGCACGCACCAGCCACCTCGGTACGACAGTCCCCTGAGGGCTCTAAAATGACTCGTCTCAGAGAAGATAGCCACTTGTTTGACCACTGTCGTAGTTGATGCGATATCCCTTCGGTCAGTTGCAAGGAGACCTTCCGCCTGGAGTAGAGCTCGATGACAATGCCTTCAGCGATCAAGAGAATCTGAACTGACGCGTTCAACAGATCGAATTTCTCGCTTCCGTCGCTTTCGGCAACATGGTACGGAACGGTGCAGTCGCCATCTGAAGAAGCCGGTGGCCGACCCATGGATATGCTGAGAAAAAGATCAAGAACCCGCAGGCTCTTCCACAGGCGATCCCTATTGGCTCTTAGTGTCTGTTCTTGCAGCCATAGGGGTACACTTAGCCCTCATAGGTCTCCGTACGCGCCATGTTGGGAGGATTCCCGGTTACACGTTGCAAATCAGAAATATTGGAATAAGCAGACAGGAATAAGCAGACAGGAATAAGCAGACAGGAATAAGCAGACAGGAATAAGCAGACAGGAATAAGCAGACATGAATAAGCAGACAGGAATAAGCAGTTCCGGTATAGTACGATGCTTTTGATGCTTATTCCAGTGCGCTTATTCCAATTCGATAAATTTACTGTTGTTTGCTGAGACGTGTGGTGTACGGAGACTTATAAGGGTTCAATGTAGTCGATTGGACATACCTTTGTGCGTGTACTTCAGCACCGAAGCGGCAGTTGACTTCCGTCCTGTGCAGCCCAACGGAGTAGGCAGCCCGCACGGCGATCCCTAATCCGTCAGCCTTTGGATGTGGAACTTCGTAGCCATGGAGCCTAACCAAAGAAGAGGAATGAGCCGTTGATCTGACATGCGCGCAACATGTAGACAGTGACGAGAATGAAGGCCTCGATGGTCTCGACACTCAGGTTACCGTCGAGACTGGACAATGCCAACCTCTTCCCGTGCAAGAAGTAGCCAGCAGCAGACTCTTCATCATCTGACTGTGACCCAATAGCCAAGACCAGGTAGTTGACTGCCGACGTCACATCCGACAACTGTGGTATTCGCGTGTGCCATGCCGCGATGTCACTGGCAAGGCGCGCATTGTCAAAGAAGTCGACCAGCGCGGAAGTCTGCGACTCGGTCAGCTCAGGATGTTGACAGTCAAAGGTGCGAGTGATGTAAATGTACCACAGAGACAAAGGTGGAAACCAGCCGCCCGATCCTGGAAGCATTCACGTCGGGCTCCCTCCAGTTGGACGAAGTGACTAGGGAGCTAACGTTCTCCAGCATCGAGACCCGACTCGTCTGCGGAGCAAAAGCATCAGGGTCGACGCGAGTAGTCACGATCTGCCTCACTGTTTGGAATAGCGAGAGCGGAGCGCAGTCGCCAATGAAGACTAGAGAACATTGTCAGTCGGCGGGTAGCTAAGGTGCGCCATGGATGATGGCCCTTTCATACTCAGTTTGCCCTGTGCATCAGAGACGAGGCGCGCCTCCCGAGGCACTTCTGCCTCTTCCTCGGCGGATGCATCACTGCGGTGAGTAAAACTAGCCGAAGTCCCAGCGGCAGCGGCCCTGGTGTTCGGAGGGGTAGTGACCTCGGGCGGAGCTGATGAAGCAGATTTTGACAGTGAAGATGGTGGAGACGGACGGCGTCCATGTCCGTTCAGACGGCGTCCGATCGGAGGCGAGAAACGACAAGCATGGCCTCTCTGACGTCGCGTGCAGTAGCTACAGGGCAATTGCCCGTCACATTTGACTGTGAGATTCATCAACTCTCCATGATGTGATCGATGATAAGGTAATCTCACCCTTTCTCAGCTTGCAGTTGTCGCACGCATTCGACACGCGCGCGCGGACAGGTCCCAGATTCTCGGGAGTGGATTGCATGCTCAATCATTTGGCAAGGTATCATTCTGTAGGTATGTAGCAGCTCCGAGCTATCAAGGTTCCATCCGAGTCGGCAACACTATCGTCAATGAGTGAGCATTGCTACACTTCCGCTCCCGCTTAGGAGGTAGTGACAGAGCTTGTCGGAACTTCGGAGTTGAAAACCTCTGGGGGCATGGGGCGATCCGAACTTCCGTAGCGCGACCACTTCCACGAGACTAATAATAACTATTACATTGTTAGTGTGGATTGTCGTCAGCTCATGACGGGATTCGCTTCATGAGCTGAAATCGACAACCATCAGTCTGTCCCGAAGAACGAGGGCCACCCCATCAATTCAAGCCGCGCCAGCCCGCCAGCGTGACCGGTGACCCCTTGTCCAATTTGCCATGGCGTAAGTAGGAGGCGGGGAACAATCATTTTGTTATCCACCACGTAAGGGGCGCAGTTGCTGACAGCCAGAACAGCCAACATCGAAGCTCCATCACATCACCAACATGGGGATTAGACATAACGCGATGAAGTTCTTTACTCTTCCCGCTCTGAATCTCCCATCCTTTAATGCGACACCTAGACTCATCGCACAGCCAGCCAGCTCTTAAACTCGATCGTGAAAGCGACCGGGCCCCAACTACCACATCGTCAGATCACCAAGGCGCCACAACATGGCCCAAACTCCCTACTACCGCCACGGCGCCCTAGCCATCGGGGTGATCCCAGTCCTCCTAAGCGTGAATGCCATCTTCCGGCCCGAAGCCGCCTTGAACCTCGCCGCGTTCCCCGTGCCGGCCGAGCCCTCGGCGCGCAAGCTCACGCGCTCGCTGATGCGCTTCTACGGCACCCGCAACGTCGCCATCGGCTTCATGTCTCTGCTTGTGTGGCATACTGGTGACGATAGGCTGCTGGGCCTCTCCCTGTTGCCGGGCGTCTTCATCTGTGTCGTTGACGGTATCATGAGCAAGCTGCAGATCGGAGGCGGCGAGTGGAACCACTGGTCGCTTGCACCCGTCATCATTGGGATAGCGGGCAAGCTGTTGAGATGGTCCTAGATACACGAGAGGTGTTCATTAGCTTGCGGATGCGATGATAAATAGATCAGCAGCTGACTGTCCACTGACAGGACTCCACGCGGAAGCCAAGATACCTAGTTCAAAGAAGAAGTTGACGAGACCCTGCGAGACTTAGCCGGCGCGCTTCTTATTGAGCGAATGAGTTTATCAGTGGCAAACGAGGACCACGCGATGAGCTTATTAACATGTCAGCGTAGCATATACCAGATGCACGTAGAATCAGGATTGGCTTCAAGGAGTGTTTTGGTCGGGGTCGAAGCTACGAGTCACTATCGTAGCCTATAGACGAAACGTTTCGTCCGTACCTCCATTCGCCTCTAGACGCGAATCCTTGGGTATTTCCGCATGATTCAGACGTCGTCCTTCTCAAGGTCACCCTTCCTCGCCCACAACCGCACTAGCTTGTCCATCTTCATTATCACCACCGGTGCCCTTGCCGTCCTCGTCTCCCTCGTCTTCCTGGTCGTCTTCTTCGTCGCCGTCCAACCCATCGAAAGCGTTCTCGAGCACCTGATCGACGTGGTTGACGGGCTTGGTCAACGCGTTGGCAAGTGTTCCGCTTCTCTTGAACTGAACTGCGACAGGAGTGTTGGTTAACATTAGAGCTTAGGGCAGATCACGGTGATAGTAGAAGAGGTAGAAGTGTAAGAGCGAGCAGGCAAAGAGCGGAACCATCATACCTGTGTCCGATTCTTGGGTTTTATCGCCATCGCCATCTCCTGCTTCGTCGTCTTCCCCTTCATCCTGCACCGGGTAGAGGTAGGGATGGCCAGGAGACAGCGCCTTGATGGTGGCACGAAGAAGCTTTTCGATTTCGTCATTGTCGAGATATTCGTCTTTAGCGAGTCCGTCCTCGAGTGCCTTGCACAGGCGGCGCATGTGCGGGAGCGCTCTTCTCGCCTTGGGGTCTTTGTTGGAGAGGTACATCAAGGACTGGTGATAACCCGGTGGCGGGTTCTGGTTCAACGGACTCTCCATGACACTCTTGAGGCGTTCCTCTACTTCGGCTTCGGCTTCTTCGATGGTAGGTACTTGGGCGGTCTTGGACTTTGAGTTTTCCTGCTTCTTGCGACGTTGACCTCGGGCGGCTTCCTGAGCGAGTGACAAGTCGAGTACTTCGAGGGTGGCCTGCAGCTCCGCAAAATCCTTGTTAGGAAAGTCTTCTCGGGTTTCCGCCATTGTAGTGTCCTGAATTGTGCTGATGTTAGTCTTGGAAGCTGTCCGAATGACAGTTGGTCGCGGCGAGGGTTGGATACTGACAGTCTGGGTGAAGAACGGGGGAGACGTGCGAGAGAGTGGTGAAGAGAGTAGTGAAGGTTGGAGAGGGAGGAAGGTGATCAAACGATGGAGCAGCCCAGCTTCAAGGTTGCCTCTCGGTGCTTTGGTGTATTTGCCAGGTGCAGGTGGGTACAGGGGGTTCCTGCCTAAGGTGCTCTTTCTCTGAGCACGAAGTAGTGGACGCAGCTACCTGCTCGCGCTCCTTCCCCGTCGATGCTGAGCAGCAGGTATACTGAAACTTTATCAGTTCTACGTTCACTATATACCCAGGAGCATAGATACTCAAGGCCATTTATAATCTGTGGAATAAGCATCTAGTACGACTGATTAGAATGTAGCTGCTTATTCCAGGGTGCTTATTTCATTGTCTTGATAACGTATAACACAAAGTGAATAAAGTACGCGGACGGAGACTTATGGGGCGTGACTGTACCTGCCTAAAGGTACCTAAGGTATATACCCAGGTGCCAGGTGTTTTCCTCTTAATACACACATACATGTACACACACTGCATGTTTGCCGCCAACCAGCTCTAGCATCTGATTATATTATGTTTGTCTGCCTCGCTCTCTCGACCTACCGCCGTCCCTCACTCATCATTCGTGACTGATCTAGTCGATAGAGATATATTTTATGTACAAACAGCTCTGAAAGTATCTAATCTTATAAGGCTTGGGGAACGGGCGTGTCATGGTAAATAGGGGAGCGCAAAGTGACACTTTATAAGTTCTATTGCTGCGGAACGGCTATCTACTATACCAGTACACAATAGAACATCGCAAACGAAGATCTAGCATAACATGCCTGATATGTGCAACCCAGGCCAGCATCTCAACGCATTCCTGCGAGTCTCATGATCCAGCAGCGAACTCGATTTGCATACTTGAAATTGGCGCCTTTTGCGTCCACAATGGATGTAATGCTTACAATTGTACAATGGCAAGAACCTGGGGTCATCATATCATGTACTTGATAATCACAGTCGACGTAGTAGCACAACGGGGAACGACAGGCACAAGTCGATGTGGAAACTCAATTAGCGGTACATGTTGCTAATGCCACGAGAGCCTGGATGTCTACCAACCACTGCAATGATCCATATAAACCACCCGGCCCCACGGGTCCCTCCCTTATCAGGGCATAGGCCTGCTCATGGTGCTCGTAACCTAACCCTGTTCTGTCAAGCGGCGAGCCAGCTTCATGTGCTCCAAAAATGGGTCAGAACGACATTAATCACACAGTCGTATCTGGATTACTCGACGAACCTGCTTGATCGTAACGCGCTTGTACGCAGCAGCAACCTCTTGAGTCTCTGAGAAAAGGTTGATCAGGTAGGCCTCGGTCCACTCCTGAAGCTCACCAAGCGTTTGGCGTGAACTGGTACCTGGAGCCTTCCTTGCTCACGTTTTGGGTAATCTCTTTGACCTAGAACAACATGAAGTTAGGTGCCGTGTAATGAGCAAGATCACTCAAATGATGCATGATAGGTGAGCACATACCAGTCGCAGGAAAGCTAGCTTCGGGACCAGAAAATCCGGTCGCTCCTGCAGGCGCTGGCTGGCGCGGAGTGCAGCCACGCCCGGCTTGTCACGGCGTTGGATACGGTTTCCTCGAGGCGGCATTGTGATTGAGGGCTTAGGATTGCCATGATGAAGTTAGGCCGTTGCTCGATTGGCAAATACTGGGCTGATGTGGGAGATAAGGGAGTGGCGTTGGATGCGTTCGTTGCGCTGCGCCGCTCGAACCGCCTGCGCCCTTGCCGGCGTCGCCTTTCTTCGCGGGAGCAATTGTTGGTGAGGATCGGTGAGGATTGGTGATGACCGTGTGTTGGTGAGGATGTTTGAGGATTGGTGATGATCGTGTGTTGGTGGGAATAGGCGAGGGCAGTGAATGCGGGAATGTTGGATGTGAGAGTGAGGTGAGAGTGAGGGGGACGGACGAGAGTTGGTTTGGTCCCATTGCCGTGCTACATGAGACGCACCTAATGTGCTATGTTACCTGGCAACTTAAACCGGTTGAGAGAAGAAGTCACAGCGTGATAAGCAGCAGTATGGTAGTATGGAATTACAATCAATTGCCCCGGAATGATTGCCTGTACAGTCACCACTCACAAGTCTTCAGACTCCGTCTTTGCACTCAAGACTCTTCTTCCCGGACATTGAGGATAAGGTAGATACAGACAGTGAAATAAGCGCCTGGGAATAAGCAGCCATGTTCTCAGGAGACCTTTTAACACGCTTATTCCAGAGTGCTTATTCCACACATAAATAATATCGCTCAGTACCTACCTACCCGAGACCTTGATTGCGGGGTGTACGAAGACTTCTGAGATTGCAGTGTACCCGGTGCGACAACCTGGAAAATGTATACCCTTACTGGGGTACCGGCGGCGGGAACCAGAAGCTGGCTAGAAGGCTGACAAAAAAAGGGGGGTGGGGGGGAGTTCAGGTGTTGACTAAAGTGCCGCTGCCACAACACATCGGAGGTCAGAACCGCTTCCCAAGGAATCGCTTCTCCTCATCCTCGGGGGTCTGAATACCATGCTTGTGTCCACCATCTAATGTTTCAAGGCCCCGGCATCAGCGGGGTCTTCATCTACAGCATGTGTATCAGCCAGTTTCTACACCTCGTCGCGCCGCCTATCGCCAGTCGCTTCGTCCAGACTATGAAGCTGACCATCTTCGCGCTTGACCATGATCGTCTTGGCCAGAGCTGCTTTGGGTGGCCACTTGGAGTCAAACACTGCGTTGAGTTCTTCGAGTGTCCGTCCGTGCGTCTCAACCCCCAGAAAGAACCAGACGATGGCTCCAATCAAGCAATGTTAGCTGGGTTCACTCCTCCATAACTTCGGGCAGACTTCATCGTACCGTAGACCAGATTGAGACCAACAAACACAAAGTAATACTTCCAGCCCACCGCTTCCAGCGCGATGGCCGTGACGTAGGTGTTGTACAAGTTCGCACAGTTGGACATGATCACATGCTACACCAGAGTCAGGACGTCACTCTACGGGCGTACATCTTGAGGGGTCATCTTACCACTCCCATGCCTTTGGCCCTCGTGTGATTGTTCTGCACCTCGGCGCAGTACGTCGCAGTCAGAGGCGTATACACGAATGAGTACGCAACCCCGAAGAGGAAGATCTACCAAAAGGTCAGCTGTTTTGCTCGTGTCTCGCTCATCAAGTGGACGCACCATGGCAACACCAGCGTCGGACAGCCTAGCACTGGGAGCTTTGCCATCGCCGAATTGACTCGAGAATCCGGTCACGGCGGCGAAAAGACAGGCCAGGACGATGGACCCAACCCAGAGTTTGGTTCTGCGACCGATCTTGTCGTTCGTAGCAGAACCCGCCAAGGCGCCGGCGCAAGACACGATAGAATTGGCGAATGTCAACAAGAGTCGTCGCTCTGTCGAAGTGATGCCAATCCGGGTGTACATGGAAGGCAGGTAGTAAGTAAGTACCGAGTTACCGGCCATCTGGGCGAAAAACGACATGAAGGCGTTCATCAGGAAACGCCACCGCGCGTTGTGGTTCTCGACACTAGGTATTGTAGATCAGCACCTTTTCTGACGAGATACATTGGACCGAGCAGCATCGTACAGGTCGTAGTAGTTCCACCAGGACTGGGCTTTCTGGACCTTGATGCCCTCCTCGAACTCCTTGAGTTCTAGTTGCACCATTGGGTGGCCCATATCTCCCCCGCCGTGATACTTTGCCAGAATAGCTGCAGCCTCATCGCGCCTCCCTCGTGCGCAAAGCCATCGGGGAGACTCTGGGATGAGCAAGGCGCCGACAAAGATGAACACAGGAGGCAAGAGTTGTAGACTCAGCGGCAAGCGGAATGCCAGCTCGGAGTTGGACTTGTTGGAGGCGTACGCCACGCCGGTAGACAAGATGGAGCCGGTGTAGAAGAAGGTGTTGTAGTAGCCGACCACGCGGGCACGCCATTCTAGTCGGAAGTCAATAATTTCCAGACAAACGCGGCCCGAAATGGACCAGTGTGTTGATGGATCATCGAAAATGCCACCTACGAGGAGGCGCCATCTCGAGCGCGTAGGTTGGTGCCGAACTGGTTCCAATAGAAACACCAAACCCAAGCCAGAATCGTCCACCAAGCAGGAAACTGTCGTTTCGGGCAGCCGTAAGAATAGCGGCACCGGCCATGATCAATACCGAAGCTGTAGCCATTCCGGCGCGTCTGCCGAAGTTGTCGCATATGGGTCCGTTGAACAGTGAGCCGACCTGCAACGAGATCAGAGATCAACGGTAACTCTTTTGATTCTTGTTGACCCCGCAAGCGAGAGTTGACTTGCCATGTTGCCGATCGTATAGATCATGAAGATGATGCCTGTTGAGCTTCCAAGCTCCTGGTGGTGGAAGTAAGCCTTGTACTGCGACATGGCATTGATCGAGCTGAATATGGACTGGGGGAGGGTTTTAGCGATGATGCCATGACTGCGTTCACATGTAGACTCACGCCATCGAAGCCACTCGCCGTTGCGTTCAGGGCAGCCACCAACAGAATGGCATAGAGCTGAAGAGAAGTTCGCGAGAATGCGTCCAGCGGAGCAGCAGTGACGGTCTCATGGAAGTGAGAGTCACCCTGCACCTCGGTCATCTCTCCTTTGACCTTGTCCGCGTCTGAGCCGGCGGTGTGCACCGGTGTGATGGGGACGCCGGGCGCGCTCGATATCTCATCATCAGTCTTGTCCATTTTGCTTGCTCTTAATGCCCGCAAGATGAGATATAGTCGTCTGGAGAAGACCAACTCTAGTCGTTGATCCCACACCTTACACCTCACGAGATCACGGGTACATGCTAGCTTATGTACGGGGTAATACTGGAATATGGGGTTGCCCATTCCCCCGCATTCGTCCCCAACGCAGGCCGTGGAACGTTATGGCCGAATCCTTATCGTGTCCTCGCCATGAAGTCCTGTTTGACAACTCAAGGGCCCTGACCCTGACTCCCCCGACTGTCAACTGATAGGCATGCTTCGAGTGACGATCATTCATGGTTGGCAAAAGCCATCCTGGGCCCTCGGCTCGTCTGGACCCCGGGTCGGTATGATAAGGTACTTATCCTGAAGTGCCCGGGTACAATACCTGGATATTCGGATCGCTCCGTGTCATCGAGTTCAACATCCTTTGTGTACCATGTGGCTGGTCTTGTACTCCCTACCCCTCACGAACATACTGGGCCATTGGCATCGTATATTGCCATTGTTGACGCGTAACATGTGGCGCGCCAGATCACTGCAATCCTTGGTCTTCAGCGTCCGGCCAATGAGTAACTTAGCAACAACTCATCACCGACCATGGTGTGAGCTGGAAGTGGATCGGAACTATCGAGTCCCTGCCCGCAAGCTCAAACGTACCAAGCGACGCTCGTCTCGGACTCAAGAGTCAGATTACACCCACTTGGGTAAGCCGACTCCTCATCGGTTGATGCATGAATATAGACCAACTGCTATCGTGCAACCCGACTGAGAAGCATGCTACCATGTACCGCGACACATCTGATGGAATCAGCACCTCGGAATAAGCAGGTTTGGTCGAATAATCCATCTTGAGTGCTTATTCCAGACTGATTATCCCAGCTACAATAGGTTCACTCTTCGCTTACGAGACGAGGGAAGTACGGGGACTTTTGGAGGTTCGCTGTGCCTGCATGACGACGCCGAGTCCCGGACAAGAACATTGAAAGAGGGAGACCGCAGTTACACAGGGACTCCAATTCTTTGAGGAACTGTGTAGTACATGAGTTCATTCCTCGCCGGCCAGGTTATCTCGTGCCCCCAGATGGAGATCAGGTGGCCCCTTGGCAATAAATCTGGAGCTTCGCCGATCTGGGAGCCCAGCTCACCGCGGATATCAGCAACCACCGATGACGGGCGTGATTAAGATGTCTGAAATGCCTGCGAGGATCAGGATCTTTGAAATAGTCCTGTACTGGCTGAGCCTATGCGTCTTGGATCAGTATTGGGGATGGTTGGACATTGGCAGGAGCAGGCAGTGGCGATACCCAAATCAACAGAGCAACAAGACAATGAGAGAACCGCTGGGTTTGGTCAGTCACATCGTCGGGTACATCCGCTGAGTACAGACTTCGTGAGGGGTTGGCGCCATTCCGCATCCCGTGTGTCGTCAACGAAGCGATGGTAGTAGCTCGTACGTCGGTGTGCTCTCGAACGGACCAACGTGGTGAAATGGCATTGCCTTCTGAAGCACCAAGGCCTCCGAAATATCAGTTAATCATGAGTATGTCAGATCTGATAGTGGCAGCATACCAGCCCAAGCAACAGAGCTGGGGATGGACCGACCCCAAGAGCAAGTGGAAGGGTAGGACAATCCAGAACACGAAGCGGGCCGCATTAGATTAGTCCACCTTCCCAGAATGAGCCTTGATATAGCTCGAGCGCTCCAATGTGATCACTTGCGATCGCGATTGTGCTTCGTCGTGGGGGCAGTCCAGGCTATCGGGCTACTAGGCATATGGATGCCATCGTTGGAATCCCGTCTGTCGCACAATCGAATGCATGTCTCCGTCTTGAGCATGCTTGGATCCAATCCACTATCGTGTGCCTATAGCCATAGAGAGGAACATACCTCAAGCGTCGGACAGGGAGCCCGCAACTTGAGATGGTGGGGCGAGAGATTCCTGTCTAGTCGACCGTCACGCAATCCCTTGGGTCAGAGCCCCTGCTGATGCCATACAATCATATGGTTTCTCTTTGGCGACGGGGGCCAGGGACTTGGTGACGTTGTCGGGAGTCTTATTGGTGACCTTGTCGATTGTCTTGTCGATTGTCTTGGCCTCGACGAACCCGAGTTAATATTTTTCGGTTGTCCAAGCCACATGGGCCAAAGCCGGGCTCCTGATCCTGCCGACCTTGTTAGTGATGCAAGTCTGTGGCGGCAGCGTAGGTAGGTAGATAGGTAAAGTAGGCAGGGCAGACGTGTATAAGACCAATGAGCAGCCACAAGAGGGATAGCAGCAAATATTCAGGATCCCGGAATCTATACCGGCCTGTTACTTCATGGGGTATCATCTAGCTAACGTCAAGAAAAGCAGCATACTCAAATGGATCGTTACAATCCTGACACTATGTGTCACCTGCAGCTATCCGTCACGTCATGTCTTGTCCTACTGGATCAAGAGCATCTATACGCTTGTAGCCCTTTGCCTTCCGCCTTCTCAAATAGCAGCAACACCATACGCAGCCCCACAGGAGAATAGCAACAAACGCGATTGCGCCTATGACCTCCGAAACGACCAGGCCGATATGATTGCCGACCCAGCCAAACCAGGCACTATCCCACTGGTCCCAGGTCCCGCCACGTTCTTGTGTCCAGAAGACAAAAGGGTCTGGCTGGTCCGGCCGCGTGTCCATCAAGATATGGTGGAGGGGAGCCCATCCGGTACCTTCCATGCCCTGGACAACCCCTTCAGCGGACAAAAGTCGGTGGTACTGCTCCCACACGGCCGTCAAGAACCACTGGCCGCTGGTGTAGCTGACAATGACGTAGGGCAGGATCCAATTCCAATTCCACGGTATCAGAGACTCGGTTAGGAGATGGAAGAACGGGTGGCCGGGCTGACCACCGATTATGTTATTACTCAGAGTTCCGTGACCGCCGTCGGTGGTGAAGGCTGGGAAGTAGGTTATCGCATCGAGGCTTTCGGCGCATCCCTATGACAGCAAGTCGTTAGCCATGCGCGCACCCGCCAAAGACTGAGCGATGTGTGTGTGTGCTAGGTGGCACGGGGGACAGGCGAGGGATCTTACATTATCTAGATCGATATAGACGCCACCGAAACGGCGAAGCGCAAAGTAGCGGATGACATCGACGCGCTGTACTGGGAACTTGTAGCCATCGTAGGTCGACAGAAACCACGGAAACTCGTCCTGGATGAAGTCGCGCGAGCCCTTGGATGACCAGAGCTTGTATTCCCAGCCGGGGTTCAGGGCGATGCACGTCTGTCGCGCGGCGGCCCAATCATCAGGCAGGGTGGTGTTGGTGCTTTCAGGGTCGCTCCAGTCGTGGTAGACCTGGTGCAGAATTCGGGGGATGACAGGTGACGAGGTGGTTGTGCCCTGGTCTTTGCGTGATGTGTAGGCGTCGAGAATCTCCCGTTGGCTGATCTTGATGCCCGAGTGGTCGCGAAAGAAGCCAAAGAGATTGGAAAAGTCGACAAGGCGAAGGAGGACATGGATGAGGAGGGCGACTATCAGGATGACGATGACAATCTTGATTGCGCGGCGGGCGCGGGGCGAGCTTGGGACGCCCATGGCGATGGATTCGATCGGAGGATGGATGCTGTGCGATCTGGGACGGACGGGTAGATGCGCTGGTTGTATGTAGTGTTACCTGGTACGTTCTGCACAAGTTCGTGCTCTTCCTTACCTTCCACCTTTCACCCTTCGCACATCTAATTTGCCTTGCGTGTCTTTGTTGTTTGAGACTGACAGGTCAACGTTGGCTCATTCCGTGGTTTGTCAAACTGAAGTAACAAAGATGAGGTGTCAGCTTCGTGTGTCAGCTTTCAACGTTGCACCAGCGCCCCTACGCCCCAAGTGTTGTGGACGAAGGAATATCGGGGAGAGGTTGAACCGGATGGGAGAAGGAGGATCATTCGAGGTTACCTACATGTAAGCTTCACTTCTCTACCTTGTGCCCGCGACTGGGCCGGCGCTGGCGGAACAACTTGCGACTGGCGGGCATGTATGAAGCTGACCGCTAGAAATGTCTGGGAGGTGCAGAGTCGAAACGCGTCGCGCGGGCGCAGTGGTATAGGAGGGTAGAGAATCCTGGAAGGCTGTGCTGTAAATCAACGATGTCGGTTGTACAGCACAGGGTATCGAGGTATCGAGGTATCGCGGTATTACCATACCTATTCCCTAGCATCAAGTCGCATGCATGCATGTGCTTCAGCATTCCAATGTTGGTCTCTCTAGATGTTCGGGGCTACTGGCGCGTGAAGCTGTTGCGATTCGACGTGAAGCTGTAGCACAGCCACATTACGTGTACATGATGTACCAGACCCACCAACATTGAACCCACAAGCCACCCCTTTCCCTTTGTCCATCATTCTGACAGAAAGCGAGTATTAAATAGAGCCTGACATTGATCACTTCGTATTATACCGAGGAAGCCAATGCACTCGATCTACGACAGAAAGCTAGGACGGCTGGCGCGCAAGGTGGTCCTGTAAGTCATGCTGAGGGTATTAGGGACCACTATCCGCCACATCCGCCATCGTCACGCTCACGAGCGCTCAGGCCTAGCTTTGCTGTCCAGGCATGGTGTGGAAGCAGCTCAATCTGAATGAACGGCTTTCATAGCACATCCAGAGCAGCCTGCTGTCACCTGGCCCTATCACCGATCAATCTCCGCTGCCACCGAGTGATATAGACGCGGCCATTTTCGCAACGCGGTGCATACTTACTTTGGCCTGCCACTCGACACAGCCATCGCCATCCTGAAGGACACGATGTAGCCAGGGCTGCGGGGCCTGCTGGCCGGCTATGATACGGGCATTGCTAGGGGCAGAGTCAGTAACACATGGGGGCTTCTGGAAATAAGGAGAATATTGTGCATGGCCACCGGTGATGGGTTTCGAACCTAACGCAGTATGAGGCCTTTGGAACCCTTTGTCAAGCAATGTCGTATCACTTACGAGGTGGATGGCGATGGTCGCAAGAAGCCAGCAGCGTGCCGAACTGGCTGTGCGTCTGCGCGCGACGATATCTCCAGGCCTCTGGCGCGTTGCTTGACGCTGCTGGATGACAGTAGCGCATCAGCTATGCGCATAAGTCGAGAAATCACGGACCTGACAGATGCCCTGGCCGTCGTCGAGGAGCGCGCGACACTCTCAGCGCACCTGTAAAGCCTGGTCGCATCCGGGCTTCTGCGAGTTGAGAACAAACTGGGAATCCAATCCGGGTGGGAGAAGATGAAGAGGGAAAACAGGGAGAATTTGAGAGGCTGGTGGAAGTGGAGTGGGAGTGGGAGTGGGAGCAAGACAAAACGGCTTCCGCAATCGCTACCGGCTCTGGACAGCCAGACTTGGACGCAGATATGGATCGCGATAGCGACCACTGCGAGGATTGCGTCGTATTACATCCAGAAGACATCGTTGCCATACGATATGAGTACGCATCTGACCTTGCTGGAGCTAGGGGGAGAAACACACACATACGTTGAGACAGTTCATATATGGGAACAGATTCAAATCCTGTCAGCGCTAGCTTTTGCTTGTTTGTCGCTCGCTGTCTCCGTTTGTCCATCTCTTCTGCTGGATGGGCGATGGAGTTGAGGACTTCGCTAGAAAGTCTGCTCAACTCGTACCGATACGGGGCGGATGAGCAGATGAGTGACTGGGCGACAGCAAGCAATGGCGGAAGAGATTTCAGTGCGTACATTGAAATGACATGTCAAAAGTATGGCCGGGCACGGCAAGATGCGACAGTGATCAAATGGTCACAAGCAGCAAAGGGTCTGGTGCTCGCGTGGATGATTTCTGTGACCACTGGAGATTGCTCAGGGGCCATTTCAGGAGAGCGAGAGCTCGCTACACTCAGCCCTCACAAGTCTCCGTGCGCACCATGTCAGCCAGGTTCCAGGTCACCCGTGGACTTTTGTAATGGAATAAGAATACTGGAATAAGCAGCTCGAGGTCGATATAAATATTTTCATGCATATTTGAGCGTGCTTATGTCAAACCGATGATATGTGGCTTACTGGAAGGGTGGCGTACGAAGATTTATGAGTTCAGTGTAGGGACTACCTTGTTTCGGGCTTGTTCATACTTCAAAGAGCTTGACCAGAGATATAAGATTTCCCAAGTGGAATGCATTGCCGCTGACGACGTCTGGCCGTAAAGTACAAGAGGTAGAAGCCGATGCGTTATGGCTTCTGCAGGCTCTACAGAGCAGAAGAGGGTGAACCAGGTACAACTGGCCGAGAAGAACCGCCCTGCGTATCTGGACAGACACCCAGGCCTTGACGATCTCTTATCCCTTCATCCCCATGTACAAGTACTTGACTGTAGTCGCGCAACCTGGAAGCTCTTCTTAAGCTGCAGTTTCGGCATCCCGAGGTCTGACCATATGCGAGACCGAGTACTGCCATCGCCGCAACGGCTCCTGACTCTTCCAAACGACAAGTGCGGCAAGCTCTTACAGACCCTTCCACCTGCGGATACCATGTTTTCGACGGTATCGAACGTCACCATTGGTTGAACCTCCTGTTGCCCGACCAAAGAAGCTGGCTCCGACTTACACCACCCCCTCCCCGACTCCACAAACGATGCCCATCTGCAACTAGACGTCAGCAATGGAGCGTCCACTAGCAAGAAGCAGGAGAAGGCGCAGGACGCAACTGCCAAGTCACCCGACAATGCAGACGACCCTTTCGAGAGTGATGGCGCCCCTAGTTCAGACGAAGATGAACACCGACCACACGCACAGCCCACCCACCAGTGTTCCTTCGCAACCCCGGAGGATTGCCAGTGGGACTTCGTGAAGAAGTTCAAGGCAAAGTACCGGCCCCACTTCCAGAAGTTGCCACGCATGATGATGCTGCGCAGAGACACATGTCTGACCGGGCTGGTGCTATGCAAGCCTCTAATGCCGTTATCGTACTTTATCCAGGAAATTGCTGAGATGACCCGCAAGGATAGGCCAAGGAACATCATGGTCAAGGTGGGCTGTGGGCAGCCGGGCCACACCGTAAACATGAAGTTCACGGCGGTCGTCCATATCGAGAGCAAGCAGCAGCTCCAAGAGTACGGCGGACCGGACTGCGAATGCTCGCACGGTTGCCATTGGGGCATCTGCATCGGTTTCTTCCACATTGACCTCGAGTCGTCTGCGGACAACCAGGGGAGAAAGCCTTGCGCCAAGGACGCAAGGCAACGGCATAAGGATGAGCTTACCGTCCCTAAATTCTGCAGTCGTGACGACCATGAACCCCGATGCAAAACACAGCTGGCAGTGGACGATTTCCTGCCCATCGTCTTGTAGTTCCCCCTGCTCAACCGGGTTACGACCACCTCTCAGCCGAGTTTTGGGTTGACTCTTCCCGAGGGGAGCCGATCTGGCCCGCGAATACAAACGGGCAGCCGTTTCCGGAGGAAGTCAGAGGCGTAGCACTGCTGACAACCATACAACGGTACACCTCCAGCAGTCTCCGTACATCCCCTGTTTAGCAAGCGAAAGGTATGTTTAACCTAACTAGAATAGGATAAGCAGTCTGGAATAAGCATTAAAACGTGAGTAATTGGGTAAAACCTGCTTATTCCCAGGTGCTTATTCCATCAACACATTTCTGACACTGAGGAGCTGGGCTGACAGAAAGAGTCGAAGTAGACCAAACTGCCTTGATGCGCAACGAAGCCAAACTGGTATCTAGTGTTTCAACACAATAACCGTTCATACCACCAAACTATCAGCCACACACAGTGTCATCGAACGACAAGAACGCCAAGAAGGGTAAGAAGGGCAAGCTCGGCTTTCCCGAACATACCAAATATTGAAGTGATATCCTCATATGCCTACTCCAGCCAGACACTCCAAGAGCAACCGAGTTCACCAACATCGTTCTACACAGCTGTTGACCAACCACATGAGAAGACAGAAGACCACCAAACCTGGTAATGATGAAAGCATGACTATCAGGATGCTCCAACAACCACTTATAACCCACTTCCGCACCTTCCCACAATGGTGGTCCTTTCAGCACCCTGGACGACTTGCAACGGAAAAAGAAGAGGAAGGCCTGAAGTCATGCGTACCTGCGTCAACAGCGCGACGGGGCCGAGAAACGCAACAACATGAAGATTATGGTCTCGATGGACAAGCAGATAACACAGCAGAAGGCTGTCCTCGACACAGCCCAGGTCAAACTAGACCAGAAGCTGGGACGATACCAAGAGTACTTTCACTCACTTGCAGCGAACACAGAATCTACTGTGACGCTAGCACCGGCACCACAAGCGACTGTTGAGGATACTCGTCCAGAGACGGTGCCCAATAAAGTGGTGGGTGAGCTTTCTCCTGGCACCATGGATCCGTATAACAAAGGCGATGTGGTCCTTGGGGCTATTGCTTGATGGTTCCGCGCAGAGAATGGTGCAAGTTAATGGCAATCCCCAACCACCCATCCCAGGCGGGTTCACTGGCGCTAAGCAGAGCAACTCGAGTGTGGGACTTTGGGCATCTTCCATCGAGCATTTCCAACGTCCCTGGCGTCAACCGCAAGCACCTGGGACAAACCGGTGCACGACTACGAGCTCACCATTATCCGTACGCCTTGGGACTGAACTGTCGCACTCCAACGAAGGCACAAAGACCCTACTTCCAACCCTCCCCATCAAAACGCCAGACAGACGGACCCATCATACAACCCAGCCCCAAACCAGCCCCTAAACTGAGAGGGACAGGACGGCGCTGGGATGGCGATGGGATGCCAACTCATGTTCGTTGGACACCATCTTGGTGGCTGCCGTCTGCCTTGGTGTAGGTCGAGTGAAGGCTGACCAGGCCGCACAGGAGCGAATTTTCTCAGAGCAGCCCAAGTATTGTGCTTCCCTCCTCTGCGCCAGCATTCTACAGCAAGACCTGAACACCACAACAATCGAGGAGAGAATGGCGCTGCGCGACCAGGTCAGACGCCAGGCCAGACGCCAGGTCACGAAGCTCGGACAAGGTTTCTTCATGACTAGGTCATGGACATTGCCAATGTAGCTATTGCAGTCCTGCAAGCCGTGCCCCAGCTCTCCTTCACACCACGTACGTCTATACCGACCAACACGACCGGAACCCCGTGTTACGTCTCCACCACGATGGGCAATCGCAGGTGGTGTCGAGCTGTGCTTTCCAAATATTTGACACCGCCAGGGCCAACAACAGTGGATCAGCCGAATCCAAGTTCACGGAAAGAATCGAACCACAGTTCATTCCTAGCTCAAAACCGGGAAGGGGACTCAGACAAGATGTTATATTCGACAGAGTCCCATGCCATCTTCGTCGACAAAGTCGCATTGTTGAAGAGATTCACCGTGTTCTACAAGGTCATACTTCGAGAGCGTCGCCAGGCTACATACGAGCCTATCGGATACGCCTTGAGGTCTGGAGATGGTGAAGATGACTCGTGTGCACATTACTACGTGTACTGGCAGGTAGGACAGGATGTGCTGGTGTACGATGGGCTAGCGAACACGGGGAAGTCGACGATGCGTGTAGGGATGCGAGTGAGTGATTTGGAGGTACTTGGCATCCCGTCGAAGGGTAACATTCAGCTCATGTTTTACGAGCTGGTAGATGATGTCATGCTCGAGAAGCTTCCGTAAGGCAGGCTTGGTGGTCGTAGTCTGATCACAGTGTATTGCTAGGCTGAGCTGAGATCATTTAGGGTTCACGCATCAACATACGAGTGCGTTCCCTCCTTAATGCTACTACAGGTTTCTTCGGGTCTTGCGAGCCAAGGGGCTCTCCACGGAATCGGGTACATGCCCGGTGAGTCCCTTCAGGAATGCAGAGATAATTGGTGCTACTGATAGTCAGCTCGTCTGTAATATGCAACAGTTGACCGAAGCTGCGTAAATTCCAGCTTGGCGTACTGGACCCCCGAGAGGGGAGCCTGCTCCCAGTCGGCATGGAAAAGGTGGGCGCCTGGTGGGTGGTCTTCACACGCTTGTTCGACTTCTTAGTTAAAGTCGATTTAGGTTCGACTCCTATTAGCGCTAGCTGGTACTTCGCTTTTGGCTCATCTTTCTTGACAGACTCGTCTTTCTGCTGTGGCAAGGGTGGCAAGGGCGGGAGTGCCTGGGCAGCCTTGGTCTCCGTACGCTGGGACTCGTGGTACGCTGTAGAACAAATCTCAGCCTGTTGCAAGGACAATACGGGCACGTATATCAACGAACCTCCACAAGCCGGGGCCATCAACCTCCCTTTCGAACCGCCCTGGTCCCGAAGGATGGCCAGGATTTCTTGCTGCGCACTGGTCAGTTATGATGAGAATTGTGGAAGTCAGGGCCTTACATCGCCAATGGGGCTCCGCATGGTTGATGGTCATTCCGGCCGAGAAAGTGTTCGTGAAGTGTTGTGGTGATCGTGTGAGCAAGTCATGTGGGCGTGGTGATGTGGGTATGCGGTTGATGTTCAAGTGAAGAGGTGGGCGCCTTCGGGGTGGGCTTTGGGCATTTGCTGGACTTCTTGACGGCCACCTTTGTGTTCTCTACCGAAAAAAGGCTCGGCTTTCTGCTGCAGCAATGGCGGGAGTGCCTCCACCGACTTGTTCTTCGTGTGCTTGGACTCGTGGTAAGCTGTAGAAACAAGTGTCAACAATTTCCAGGGACAATAGGGTGATGACCCGGGAAAAGTATCCTTACGCACCGTGTTAGGAGGAATACAAATCACACGACTAGAATAAGCAGACAGGAATAAGCAGCTCTGGTTTGATACGCCACTTCCAGTGCTTACTCCATTGTGCTTATTCCGGTTCGATGAAATGATTGTTGTTTCCTGGACTGGTGTTGGTGTATGATGGACACAAGGGCGGACATTGTCCGCAGCAAAGCCGCACCAACCTCAGGGGGAGGGGAAGCGACAGCGACGCAAGTCTCGGCAAAATATGTTTTCATCTCGTACACTTGTTTTGGTCCATCTGTCGTACAGTTCTCGCACACGCCAGCAAAGTAATCTTGTCATCCTTGGTTCCATGCACACTCGAAAGCGTCGAGATATTTTCCTTCGAAATGTGTTACAATAGAAATATCAGTACAGACATCAAAATTGATAGGAGGAGGGGTACTGACATAAGGTCGTCGCCCCACAAAAATGTGGTCAGGAGCCGAAACAAGCTCGGCAGGGGCGGAAAAGACAGCGACGAGCTCGACCACGGCAGCGCAAGGCTCGACCACGGCAGCGCAAGGTTCGACCGCGGCAGCGGCGGAAGGCTTAACGACGAGGGTAGTGGTAGTCTTGGTGGTGACGGTCTCGGAGGCGACAGTAACACAAGACTTCTTGACTGTGTTGCCACTGATAGGGTCAAGAGCCTGCTTCTGCTGCTTCTGCTTCTTCTGTTTCTTGGTCTTCTTGGTATGACGTCGGGAGAGGGTGTTGTAGAAGAGGTCTCTCTGCATCCCTTTGTTCCTTTCAATAAACTCCTCGTCAGAGGCCAGAGAGATGGTGTCGTGCAGAGAGGGAGGGAGGGGTTGGTCTTGGGTATTGTCGAGGAGATACATTAGCATGGTGTAGATCGCATTGCTGGCTAATTGTGGGCAAGATGCACCGTCTTGCCGTTGCGGCGAAGAGGGTCGGTAAGGCCCCAGTCGTAGAGGGCCTTCACGGCCTTCTTTCGTTCGCCAGGCTTTCGCTGGTTGGCATAGTTGGACGGCGAGAGCTGCACATCTACGTGCCGACAATCGCACAGCTCGCGCATCATGTTGTACTCAATGAAAGTCTGTCGCTCCATTGTGGCGTCCCAGTAAAGAAAGACGATGTCTTCGATATCGACTAGATCGTTGTCGACGATGTCGACGATCTTCCGTCTGATAGCCTTGAACGAGTCCACGACTGTTGACTCGCAAACGGCGGAATTGAAGGGGAGGGTGGTGAAATATGGGCTGGGCCAGTGTTGCTAAACCACGGACTGGACGATTAGGTGTTCGGCATAGGTCTCATTGATGAGATCCTGCAAGGTGACGCTGTCACCCGGCTGGGCCTGGGACAGGTCCAGGACAAGTATTCCACATTCAGAGATTCGTTGGTCTAGTTTTTCGAAGTCGAGGGAGACAAGCTCTTGCCAAAGAGGCCGTCCGTCTTGCCAAGGGCACCTTCCTCAATCCTAATAAAATGTTAGCATATCTAAATTCCAAGCTCTACACCAGAAAATGACAAACGTACTTGATGTCGGACATGGTGATGACTGCAGAGATTGGTTGGACCGAAGATGTCGAACTGCCGATGATGATGGTAGAGGATGGTCGAACGGAGGATGTCGAACTGCAGATGATGGTAGAGAGTGGGTGGACCGAAGAAAAGGTCGAACTTCGAAGTGTGGAAACATTGGGGACTCGTTGTAAAGAATTTGCGTTGGTTGAACGAAAGGCCTGGACAAGAAAGTGGGTGTTGAAATATGGGAAAGGTAAGATATTGCAAACGCCGGAATGCTTCAGTGTAGATGGGCGAATATAAGAAGTTCTACAGTCGAGGATGAGAAGGATTTTACAGTCGACGACAGGAGAACGAAGGAAAAAGATGGTGTCGAGGATCGAGGATGTAAGCATATCAGGCAATTACCTATATAATCTCACTTCCTCAGGCATTACAAGTTCTGCCTTGTAGATCCACGTTGCCTCGCGAAAAGGTATGCACCATGCCTAAGGTATAGATTTTTGAGAACTGCCCTTTTCATTGGGAGCCAGGCGACTCTTACTGGACGACTAATCGTATGGTTTTATTACCCTTTCGCGGTCAGGGTATCCAAGTTTGTTTTCACTAACCGCCAATCAAATACCAAACGAAGCCTGCAATAGCATAAGTACTGCAGGCTGGACCATCCGGCCTGATTGCACGAGACTAGGTAGTGACAGCCGCTAATATGATTCAGTGTATCTAAGGTACTACATGTGACAATCAGGCCTACAGCTGCGCTGGTCACACTCTTACCAAAAACAACTATTTTTCTTGGCGCCCCGCTGTTAGGGCGCAACCTCTATATCTGCACTAAAACAGGCATTTATTTCAGTACCTGACTATCCTTGCTAAGGCGCAGAAAAATTTTCTCACAAGCTGGATGGCACCCCTTCACGATAGGCCCCCAAATACGCCAGTGGCCGTCCCAAAGACGACTACTGGCGGCGTGCTCAAATCTCCGGTCCCTAAAAGAACATATGGCCCGGCAACCCCAAGCAAGCTCCGCCAGGCACTGCTCAACGACATCAACAGCAGCCCGTCACAGGTCTCTGAGGCTGACTTCACCATTGTTTCCCCTCTGAAAGGAAAATCCCGAAATATTAATACTAGCAGCATCATTGATATGGAAGTACCTCAATCAAACGAAATCTCTACAGACCAAGCCATTGGAGGCGATACAGGGAACAAGGTCTCTTCCTCAAAGTGCCAGGACCAAGTAACCAAAATACTGGCTAAAGACAAGCATCTCTATGAAGCCAGGATGACAATGTTTCAAGAGTGTGCTGCAGCAGTCGATAAGACACTGGAAAAAGCTGGAACCGAACTATACTCTCATGCCAAGGAGTTCAGCGCTTTCTTCTCCAAATGCCTGAACGAGTGGCTGGAAACCCGAGATCTGCCCAAAAGAAAGACCACTCCTGGCGGGATAGGGATAGGGAAGCCCACCATGACCTTCGCCCAAGCTGTCTCCTCTGGCCAACGACAGCATCCATGGACAGTCAACACTACCATGAAGAAAACACAGCCTGGCGCCCTCATCACTGCCAACCAACTGAAGAAGAAGCGAGATGATCTCCGGGTCTTTGTCCGCATGGATAATAGCCACTTAGAGCCTTATGGAATCAAGTCTACACTGAACAGAAGACTTAAGCTCCACCCTCAGGAACTTAGAGAAGTGACACGATGTCCTTCTGGTTTTACCTTACACCCAAGGGACAAGCCAACTCAGGCTAAGCTTCTGGCTTTCCAAGAAGAAATTGCCGACATTCTCAAGGCACAAAAGATTGAGACCCACACAGTCTGGCATCATTACAAGGTCAATGGATGCCCAAGAAAGGTCATCAGTGCAGAAGGGTTCACAATCGATATTACTGACACTGTTGTTGCCGATGAAATTGAAGCCCAAACAGGCGACAGACCTCTGAGGTGCATACTCTCAAAGAACACGATTGATTCTGATCCAGAAACTACATGGATAATCTCTCTGCCCAGTGCAGCAAGGAAACCATTCACGCTTTTTGCCCACTCAATGACCTCAAGGCATATTCAACACACCCCCAAGGTTCACCAGTGTGCAAGCTGCTTCAGATACCATGGTAGGAATTACCGATGCGAAAAGCAAGTATGTGCACACTGCGCCAACACAGTACACCAGGGAGAGTGCGAAAAACCAATCCCAAAGTGTGTCAACTGCAAAGGACCTCATGCTGCCAACTTCGACAAATGCCCTGCCCGCCCCAAAGTTGTGAAAGGTACCATCCATAAGCACACATGGGAGCAAATCCAGGAAATAAGGCTAGCCGGAGAAAGAGCCAGATCCAAGGCCTTCAACGAAGCAGGCAGAAACCAAGCTGGGTCCACACCTAGCAATAATAACAAAGACACCACAATGCAAATCGACACAACAGATACAACTCATCCCAGAGATGCCGATACCATTGTTGTCAGTCAATGTTAGGTACATCAAACGAAACACATCGACACGGGCATCTAGTCATCCATTCTATGAATATAGCAGGGGGACAAAAGAGTGCAGGCCCTACAGAGTTAGCCATCAACCTGGCTGACTATAAAGGAGAACAAGCAGACATCATTCTGATGCAAGAGCCCTGGGTTGGCATACCACCAGGCAAGAGAATGGGAGTAAAGACACACCCCAATTACGATATATACTCCCCAGTGGATTCCTGGGACAGCGACAGTACACGGCCCAGATCTCTCATCTATGTGAGAAAATACCTTCAAGCGGATCAACTTCGGCCCTATGCTACACGAGACATCACCTGGGTCAAGGTACAAGGCATTACATTTGCCAGTGTCTACCGGCCATGTGACAACCCACAGGAAGTGGATGACATTCTGGAAGTATGGACTCCACCTTTTGGCTGCGTTATAGCTGGAGATTTCAATGCTGGCGACACATCCTGGGACTCAAGCAATCCAGGATATCATGGTGGTGCTATACTTACACAAACTATGGCAGACCATGGACTGGATCTGATTTCTGAACCAGATGTCCCGACACATGATGACGGAAATGTACTAGATCTGGTGTTCTCTGATGTCCCCATGGCTGAAGCCTCAGTCAATGATGCACTTCAGTGCACCTCAGATCATGAGACATTACGAATAGTCATTCCAATCCAGGGAGATCTGGACCGAGTACCCAAGGCCAATCATTGGATAGTACCGGACGATAAACTACAGGAGCTGGCAGATAATGTCCAAACCAGGATTCATGAACTCCCCCGGCTGGGTGTATCCCCTGGCCAGGTGGACACCTTTACACAAAGCCTGATCAACATGATCCAAGGCTGTATCAGGACAGTGGGCAAGAGGCCCCGTCAATCTAGGCCCACTGCTTGGTGGAATGATGACTGCAAAGCAGCTGTTCAGACATACAGGGCCCTTTCCAAACAGACTACAAGCCAAGAAGGACGGAATTCAGCCCGACGGGAATTTCGCGGTGTGGTTCGGAAAGCTAGGAGAGAGTACTGGCAGACTCTAATCAATTCAGCAACTGAGCCAAAGGACCTATACAGAATCGTCTCTTGGCACAAGTTATCAGCAGGATTGCGTTCCCCTCCCATCATCATAGGAGACCAAATATTCGAGTCACAAGAGAGCAAGGCAAATGCATTACGCTCAGCCACGCTTGAACGAAGTACCTCAGACAACGATATCATCGACCCCTGGTCCGCTCAGATCATACAACCCAAGCCATACATCCCCCTTGAATACCACGTCGGACTGGAAGAGGCTGAAGGGTGCACTTTAGGAACCAAGAGCAACTCCCCGGGAGTAGATACCCTCACAGTACGGATTCTGAAAGCTTGCTGGCCAGTCATTGGTGAACATATCAGAGCCCTTTTCCAGACCTGTCTACTGATTGGACACCACCCTAAACCATTCAAAGTAGCTGAGGTGGTGATGATCCCAAAACCAGGAAAGAAAGACTACTCCAATCCCAGGGCCTACAGACCAATATCGCTACTGTCATGTCTTAGCAAGGGCCTAGAACGACTCATTGCGAAAAGAATTACCTGGTTTGTTGTCAAACTTGGAATTCTAGCCCCACAACATTTTGGAGCTCTACCAAAGCGCTCTGCCACTGACCTGGTAGCTGCACTCATACACGATATTGAGCAGGCCCTTGACCAAGGCCTCGTTGCAACGGTAGTCACATCAGATGTGAAAGGGGCCTTTGATGCTGCCCTAATGGGACGGCTGGTGGTTCGCATGAGAGAACAGGGCTGGCCAGGCTTTCTCATAAGATGGGTCCAGTCGTTCATGTCCGAGCGGTCCGCAAGAGTTCGGTTTGAAGGTACTGTGACCGATATAAAAGCTCTCACTTGTGGGCTCC
The DNA here is from genome assembly GCA_963556695.1 of Anthostomella pinea. Taxonomy (NCBI): domain Eukaryota; kingdom Fungi; phylum Ascomycota; class Sordariomycetes; order Xylariales; family Xylariaceae; genus Anthostomella; species Anthostomella pinea. The sequence continues at coordinate 4,668,294 of CAUWAG010000006.1, read as the reverse complement.
CACAAGGCTCACCAGTCTCTCCAATCCTCTACATGCTGTATACAGAGCCAATCTGTGCCCGACTTGGCATGAAAAGAAGACGCTTTGGATATGCAGATGACCTAGCAACACTCTGCATTGGAAAGAACCTTAAAGAAACAGCTACAAAGGCTTCTAAAAACCTTCATTTACTCAATTAATGGGGACATAACAATGCTATTGAATTTGATCCCGACAAAACCGAGATCATGCACTTCTCACGGAAAAAGAACTCAGACAATCCCCCAATTTGCCACGGAACAATGAACAAAACAGCTAAGCATTCCATGCGATGGCTAGGTGTCCTTCTGGATAGGAAACTAAACTTCAAAGACCATGTTTCTCACTGGGCCAAGAAAGCTAGTAAGGTAGCAAATCACCTTCGAGGACTATGCAACATAGTCAAAAGACTTCCAGTAAAGTCAACCAAAAGGGCTGTGAAAGCTTGTGTTATTCCTATTCTCACACATGGCCTGGAGGCCTGGTACCCAGGAATCGAGAAAGCTGGGAGCTTAGGTGAGACATCAGCATGTTGTATTAAGGGGCTTCTTGGAACAATAGATGCCGTACTACGAACAGCGATCAGGGCTATCTTGCCAGTCTGGGAAACACACCCTGGACATATCTTACACTTTGAATCGCAGATTCCCCCAGCAGGAGTTCTTGCAGAGTCAATAAGACGACGTCACGGCCTCCGACTAGGACGAATAGATCAGAGACACCCTCTGGTTGGCAGGCTCCAAATACAAGCTCGCAAGGATCCAACAAGGCTACAAAGGAGCTTCCAGCTAGTCCCTGACTTCCAGAGACCAATACTTACCAGGCCATCATGGAAGAAGCGCCCAATCCGCAAAAACAAAGACAAAGAAACAGAGCTCTTCAAGCAATGGTTACAAGAGAGAAACGTGAACACTGACCTTGTTATCTACTCAGATGGATCACAGTTGGATGACCAAGGCACAATCCGCACTGGATGGGGTTATACCATCAGGAAAGGCGGCACTACACAAGAAGTATACCGGGGAAGGGGCAGACTTCTACAAGCAGAAGTAGTAGATGCTGAAGTCCATGGTGCTCTCCAAGGTCTTGCAGCAGCCAGGGCAATTGGACACGGAAAACAGCTATATGTCTGCCTGGACAACACATCAGTGGTAGATGGGCTCAATGGGACTCCACCCGAGACATCACAAAACATTTTTCTACGATTTCAAGAACTTGCCACAGCACACATTCCTGGAGTGACCGTCAAATGGATTCCTGGACACAGAGATATTGATGGCAACGAAGCTGCCGACACACTAACAAAAGAGGGTGCCATGCTGGAAACAGACACAACAAATCTTCCTACAATCTCTTGGGTCAAGAGAGATCTCAAAAGACAGGGCAAGAAAGAGTTCAACCAATGGTGGAAAGACCAATCAGAATCTAGGTATCAAGAAGTATACTCACATGCAGTAACTAAAAGAGACTTTATATCTTTTAAGAGGAGTACTTTACACAGACTTCTAGCGGCCAGATCTGGACATGGCGACTTTGCCAGATACCATGAACGCTTTGGGCACACAGACTCAAATGATCACTGCAGCTATGGTGAGAAGAAAACACCACAACACATTTTCTTTTGTAAGAGGCTGGGGAAAAATCGGCTACTGCCTAGGCATTCGCCTAGGGCAGCTTGTTTACAATACTTAGGGGAGAGGAGCACAGAATGGGCAAAATTCGTGGAGAAGAGCAAGTTCTTTTCAACAATCTGCCCCCGATAGATAGCCTTCCTTGAAGGACCAGATGGATGACCCCAAGGTCATACCGCCGCAACAACGGGGATGGGCCCGTGAGCGGGACTGACTGTACTTATTATCTTGAGACCTCCACAACCCTGCGATGCAGAGGCTCTGGGAGGCGTGGTTTGCACTACTGAGGAGCTACCCCCACGTTAAATACAAAACAAACAAACAAACAGCTGCGCTGGTCAGGGCTGATGGGATGAAATATCTAGATTCAACGATATCTAAGGAAGAAGAGGCAAGGTCAGAAGAGAAAGGGGAAGCTAGAGGTATTTGTGTACATAAATATGTGGAGGTATTATGTAATACCGTAACACTACGAGCAATTTGGATGGTGGAATCACTTCCACAGATCAGATTAAATGCCTTGTTTGGCGGCTTTCGTACCCCACTGCGCACTCGGGCAGTCCTGACTCCTGATTATGTGGCTGGCTTAGTAGCATTACTTGGTCATCTTTTACGGCGTGCGGAGCCGGCGAGAAGGTCATGGAAAGGTGTTGAGGTACAGCCAGGGGGGAATGTGAGATTTCAAAGTGTTCTATTAAGGAGAGGAATTCCAGCTACTCTGGAGCGGCCAGAGTGGCCCTATATATATCCAAGATACTAAAGGAAAGTATACGTGGCCTTATATCGGCCACGTATGTGACAGAGTCACAAATGGGGATGGTGATCCTGAAGGATGACTAGGGATGGGCCAACGTAGCCCAGAATCCAACAGGGAATCGGTATTCTTATCAGCCATGATGTGATCGTAAGTGGGGATTGGCGACTTTGTTTCAACGTATAGAGAAGAGAGTCAAAATAGGAATTATTGATGTTGTATTAGGAAGCTCCCAATGCCAACTGTTCAATATGTACCAACCAACTGTATGCATGTTCGTATACCGCTCCCTTTTGTTCCAACCTGCAACGTGCCAGCCCCCCAAAACTCCAAATTCCATACACTCTATCCTTGTTCTACGAGACATGACCTTCCACGAGGTGACGAACAACCTCCATGTGCTCCTAAAATAGGTTAGAAATGCATGAAACATATAAGGCTATATAGAATAGTTAACTAACCTTCTTGATGGTAACAACCTTGCACGTCGACGCGATGAGCTGTGTGTCGGCGAAGAGATGCGTGAGGTAGGCTTCTGAAGCCTCCTGGAGCGCGGCAAGGGCGTCCGCGTAGAATCGATATTCACCTTTGAAATCTTGGACGACTTCCCGGACCTGGAATATGTCAGATACTGTATGTTGCAATGGGTTATATCAACGGGTCGAGTCAGGTACATACGACGCGCTGGAAGGACAGCTTAGGTATGAGCAGGTCGGTCGTCTTCTGCAGTCGGCGGATTTCACGCAGTGCGGCCATACCTGGCTTCGCGCGGCGACGCACACGAGGCTTGCCGGGAGGGACATTGGTCTTACGTGCTGACCTATGGGTAAGGTCCTTGCGTGGCGCCTTGCCTCCAGTCGAGCGCTTGGCTGTCTGTTTGGTTCGGGCCATGGTGATGATAAAGTTTGGAGAAGGGCTGAGAGTGGTAGGTGCAGTTTGTGAAGAGAACAAGGGCGCAAGTAGAGAGATGTCGCGTGAGATATTGTATGGGGACCCGATGTCCTCTGACATCGACTGGCTCAGCCAATCGTCGCTCGCGGTGAGCTTTGGTGGCCTAAAGAGTAAAACTAGAAAGGTTAGAAATTTTGATCTAAAAAGGTATCCAAAAAAGATACGATTATCGCGATGCGAAGCGACGCGACGAGGAAGATTGAGGGTGCAGTACCCTCATAACGGCCGCACCTAACATGGCCTAAAGGTCTCAAGAAGATGCTAAAAGGTATGTCGAGGACAGAATACCAAAGGTGCTGTAAAAAGTATCCAAAAAGGTAATGAAAAGGAAGCCCAAGAAAGGCTCCTCAAGAAGAGGAGTTAGAGGTTTGGTTAGATGCCCAAGCAGGGCGCAGGAAAGGTGTGGGAAAGGGAAAGGAAGAGGGCTTGAAAAGGGCACTTTTAAATGAATGACACACCCAATATGTATGTGCCTAACAAGTATTTCGAGATAAAAAATTTGCAGCATAACAAGCAACATTGCCTTACCCTAACCCTTTGCCTCAGGCATCCCATCCGGTCACTGCATTCTAGGGCACCTACGCACCCATAGACTACATATCGCTACAAGGCTCTCTCTCATTGCGCAACTGTGATCGCTTCCCCAGAACTTCTCGTTCTACATTACAATGCTGTCATCTGGCTAGTACCGGATGCTTTGAGGTCACGGCTACCTGAAGGTAGGTCTGCCTTGGGAACCATCAATTATCGCGAAGGCGCCATCTCACTGGCACTAGTAGGCACCGCCATGCACGTATTGCCGTTCCTGCAAAGAAGTTGTTACGTTATTCGGCGCTGGACTCGCACAATGTGCTACTGCGATGTCAAGCAATAATCTCGTCCACATGGTCTTGCGCCTCCTCATCCTCATCTTCATACCCGTCATCTGTGCTCTCAAGTCCTGCACCGTTGATGGCATAGCTTCCAGCCCAGCCGACTAGGGCAACCCCTGCGAACAGTCCCCATGCCAAAGCCTCACCTTTGGGCTGAATATGCGTCGAGACGGTGTAGAGCCCACCGGATAGAAAAGGACCAACACTTCGACCGGCTGCTGAAAGAGTCTGGGCAAACCCGTTGAGAGTCCCCAAGCTCGCGTGGGAGGGTGCCGAGTTGGTAATCTTGTAAAATCAGTAACCTAGAACTCGATCTGGTTTGAAGGCACTTACCAGTAGCATCACACTGGACAAACCTCCAACAGCGCAGATGTTCTTGATCACGAGTATGATACCACTCTCCACATACAGCCAGATCTTGCTGTCACCGACACCAAACGGCGGGTCAGAATCCAAGTGTCCGACAAAGGGCATCAGGGCCATGGTGATCGCAAAGCCTAGCAATGAGCCCCGGAAGGAACCTACATTGCCAAGGCGCGACCTCAGCGGTCTGAACAGCGACATCTGAAATAAGATGGTGAAGATCCCAGCGACAGATAATGATATCCCAATCACATCTGCGCCTAGGTCACGTCCCGTCGGTTCCGTGCCCGAAGCAAATATGGGGTACAAGCTGTTGAAGGAGCTGTTCGATAGCTGGAAGATCAAGTGCGTGAGCAGCAACACCACAGTGGTGCGGTTGAAGAGCTGACGCCAGGTGGCCGGGTCGGATGGGGATTTGGGGTTGTGGTCATCGGCCTCGTCGGTCTGGGGCCTCAAAAGCCCACTATCTTCTCTCGCCTCGGCGTCGTCGGCCTCTCCTGATTCATCAGCGGCACCGTCCACGTCTCGGCCTCTGCGCCATGGCCACGAACCGCCAGAGCCTTTCTTGTTCCTCTTGATGCAGCCACATAGCCACGGGAACATCTCGGACCAGTCAGGCACATGTGCCTGCTCTTCCAGCGTCTCGTCAAACCATATCGCAAGTACTAACACACTCAGTGCGAGAAGGGAAGCTCCCAAGAGATTCGGAGCCAGGAACGGGTATTTGTCTCGTGCGATTTCTGATACCAACAGTCCACCTAATGCAGGACCAGTAATACTACCTAGGCTGTAGATGACGGGTAGCCACGTGAACGCTTTGCTTTGGTTACTGCGATCTGTGAGCTCGCCGAGACAGGTGGGGACGACGGCCGCATTGCCGTTCAGCAGTCCCATGGCGATATGGACAAGTAGAACGTGGACGTATCTCGTGCAGAAGCCAAAGGCAGCGAAACAGACGCACAACAACGAAGTGCCTATCAGCATGACGGGCTTCCGACCGATGATATCAGACAAATAGCCCCACAGCAGGTTGGTGGCTAGCTGGGCCAGCGCAAAGGCAGAGGCTAGGAGACCGACGTATAGACCAACCTGATCGCGGCCGACGCCCGGGAACGACTCGACCATCTCGGGGAGATAGGGCGATATGGAGTTCAGCGCGGTCTGTTCGCAGAGGGAAAGCAGGGCCAGCAGGGCCAGCTGCTTGACGGGCAACGGCGTCGTGAGCCCATGATGCCCTTGGGCGGGGGGATGGGGAGAGGCAGAGTCGGTACTCGGGCGCCGACCTGCTGTCTTCGGAGCTGGGGTCGGGAAGGTATGGTAATGGTATTGTGTCGAGACGCGGCGTAGGATGGCATTACGTTGGGCTCGGAGTGTAGGCGACGGGGAGCCAGCTCGGAAAGACCCTGTTCGGGAGGGCTGCCTGCCGGGACGCACAACGGGACGCACACCGGGACGCCCACCGGACGCCAAGGTAGCCGGAGCTACATTTGCGCCGCGGACCATCTCGAAGATCAGCGCATACGCAGGGTTAACGGCAGCAGCAGCAGCAGCAGCAGCAGTCAGCCACCACGCGCCGTGAAGACGCCGACTCGCTCGAGCTGGCGGTGATGCTGAGTTGGGTCGTGTGCCCCGATGGTGGTCGAGAGTGGTGGTGTCGCTGTCGCTGTCGCAGTCGCAATCGCATACGCATAGGTCGAGGACGGTGGTAGGACAGGAAGAGGCTATCGACGATGGTGTCAACACGGGAGAGTATCAATGGTCAGATGGAAGACAGCCCTCTACTCCTCATCTCCAGCCTCGATGGTATCACCAAAGAGAGACTGCCTGGTGTAAGGTAGGAAGATAAGAGGAAGGTTCAAAGCTGCCTCCTAGAAGAGCTTTTCGAACCTTCCAATCCACGATGGACCCGGGATATAATTGAATGGCTGGGGCCCGAGACTTCCATCAGTTGCGAGGTCGGTGCTGACTTCACATCCACAATCCCTGCATGTCACAGCAGACCTGTTACCTCCGCTTTCCGTTGTGACCAGGCAGCTGCCAGGCAGCCTACAGGTAACAGCGACCGCCTAAATCCCTCGCAGCTTCAGCGGTCTTGTCCAAATTTTCCGCCCCTTCATCAACACACACTCACCCCCCATAAGTCTCCATCCGGCATGCTTCTTTGTCGATTATGATGGAATGAACAGCCTGGTATAAACAGCTTCTATCCAAAAGCCATTTTTGTTGCTTATTTCAGAGTGCTTATTCCGGTTATAACAGATATGCCCCTCGCTTACTGAACGAGGGTTGTATCGAGACTTTTGGAGGTCCAGTGTACCGCCGACCTTACGTTCATGACCTACGGCTCCTAAGTTCCTCATCTAAGGAACTCCCGCGGGTAGTAGAAGACATCGACTGGGTGGTCCCTCGTACGTGGTTCACCATGCAAATGACGCGTATATTGAAGCAGTTCATGCAGACTTGGCTGCCGTACATGTCAAGTAAATGTGCATTGAGACCCCCTCTGAAACGATGAGATATCCTCTAACCCACATGCATGTAGGAATAATGAGCGACCTGTAACGAAACGTCTGCCCAAGAATCTAAGCTTTTGGACCCAGTCTAAATGCAGTCATCTTGGCTTCATCTCTCATGACCAACTCTACTGTAGGGTCAGCCTGCGGGCCTTCATGGCTTAGGCTTCCAACCCGTATCGGATAGTATTCCCTTTACGCCTTCTTCCAGTTGAACAGGTTTGTCAGCGAAGCCGAGAGCCGTCGCTTATCGCCGGAATCTGATCCCTTCCCAAGCTTCTGAGGGTCGATATTTGACGTACCCTGAAGGTGGGAAACCGCGTTCGCCTGAACCGACTTTTCGCTGTCGGTGCGGATGCTGTTGTCCCAAGACATGTCCTTACCACAGCACGAGGCGAGCACGCTGCTTTCATTCCTGGTGCTGGGAACGTCGAGGGCCGGATTGCTCGTGAAGAAATCGGCCGGGCGGATGTGGAACTGATGAATCTCCGCAGGCCTTGCCATGGGTGTCAGCTGTAAGCTACCGAGGGGAAGGAAACGATCAATACAAGTCTTCAAAGTCACTTACATCACTGGCCAGTCTTCGACGCGGGGATTATGTGTCAGACCGAACACGTTCCAGACCACGGGGCTGCTCTTTTGCCCCTTTTCGTCACCCGTGCTATCGACACCTTCCGGGTCATCGATGAACCAGTCGCCTCTCGCCACCATGTCCCTGACGCCACCCTCTTCCTTCTTGCTCTGGTTTGTGAACTCGCCAGCCGCCCAGAGTTCTGCGTCGCGATATCCGGTGACCCAGAGATGGTGCTTGGCGTACGGGGCTCTCGCCGCCTGTGTGCTGTTGTCGTCTGCGAGCATCAGTTGCGTCGCGTTTGGGATGAACTTGTATCCCACGTTCTTCCCGCTGACTGGGTTCTTCTTGGTCACGTTCTCCAGCTTCACGGTCCTGTTAAACCGTGGTTCTGCGTCGACATGCATCGCGCGCTCTACTCGCTGGCGCCGGATCTCATAGCCGTTTCCGTAGGGATTTGTTTCTGGGTTCATGGGCACCGGATGACTCTCCTCCAGGACCACGGCCGTATCACCGTCGGCGTACGAGTCGATGCTGGGGTCTATTCGGACGGCAAAGATGTGTTGATGGTTCTGTGCCAGCACACCAGGGGATACCACGTTGCCATAGCCAGATACCTTGCCGTCGTCGATAGCCACTACGCTGACAACGCCGGTGGCACGGGTCTCGACTGTAATGCCGCCGGCTGTGTCGAGCTTGTACGCAAACACATACTCGTAGTTCGCGAGGGTGACCACGAACTGTACCACAAATTCGCGCAGTCGGGTGACCACGGCGCGGTTGGTCCGGAAGTTGGTGTGCTTCCACCCAATGCCTAACCCAGATTAGCCCCTGTTCAAGGCCGAGCCGACGCTGCTGCTTACCGTTGTCCTGCTCATGCAGGCATACGACGTTCTTCGCTACCTCAGGGTTGCCTTCCGAGTCCGCCACTGTGGCGTCCAGATAGTGGATTACGCCCAGACAGTCACACCCAAGACTGAGGTTGTTTGCGGCACGGCCTATGCCACCATCGCCAAAGTCAAAGGCCTGCTTGCGGTGGAAGGGAGGGCGCGGGTCCCCGTATGGAACCGTCATCTCGGAGAACGAAAGGCGATACAGGATGGGTCTGTTGTCATAGCATACATCGTGAAGCACCGCACCTTCACGGGGCGTGAAACCAACACGGAAGCGCCATTTTTGCCATTCGATCAGGTTGTCAGAGTGCACCTTAAAAGACGCACCTTCCGGTTGGGTGACGTTGATAGGCTTCAGGTCAGAGCGGAGGGGCCGATCCAGGAGTTCAGACACGTATTCTGCAGGCTTGCTGCGGTCGAAGAGCTGCGTAGGTAGTCCGCCATAGGGAGAAGCATAGAGGCTATCACCCTTGCCCCCTGTTGCGAGACGATCGATCCTAACCAGCTTCTGGCTGGCGATGTCCATGACTGGGATGATGGGCAGCGGGAACGCGTAGTGATTAGAGTCCAAGTTCTGCTTGGACGCATCACGGGCGAACACGAGGCCCTGCATGTAGCGGGATATGGTCTCGTCCGGGTCAAGACCACCGTACGGCCATGGATCTATGGTGACGGTAAAGTTGTCAGGCAGGGAGAACTCTTCCATGGCTGCCTTGAACATATCAGACGAGACGCAGGCGTCTTGAAATAACGCAAATTCTTGTGCCGTATAGCTGGTCTGGCAGTGTTCCGGGAAAGTCTTGGTATTCGTTATCTTGCCGACGCCGACATCGACAATGGCCTCAGTGAGTTGATGTTTGCCATCGGTGATGACATCGTATAGCACCGTCACCTGTCTCGGCGGGATTGAGGCGGGTGAACGTCCGGCATGCTCTGCGACCAGGAACTCGACCAGCTCAGTCTTCTTGGGTTCATGGACGTGTGCCGATCGGAACCTCAGAGCGATGCCGTCGCTGTCGTGGGCCTTGACGATGAGACTCCGCGCTTGAAGGAGTTCATCGTCCGAAAGGGGTCGCAGAGGATGGGGAGGCGCCCGCATGGTCAAGGTCTCCTCGATACCGATAGACATGATGGTAAGATGGAGTAGATGGACAGTTGGCTCCCGGCTGCAACGCTGGGTAGCAGAACATATACGAGTCTATACCACCACAATATATGGCGTGCAGTCCACCCTGGCCCGTCGGTTTCTTAAATAGCCTCCGCGGGACTTCCAGCTCGATCCGAGGCAGATGGGTCAGATTAAGCTCAATGCTAATGTATGGCAAGAAGCGGCGCCTCATCGGACAGGAGGGCGACCAGGGGCACCCGTGTGGGGTTGAGCGACGGTGACTAAACACTCTGAATCATCATTGGGGAAGTTCTAAGCTCTATTGGGCAGGTCCTTGCGAGGCCAGTCACCCAATCACCATCCTGACACCCACCACTGCCGAACTCCCTCTGACGCTTGGCTGCTTGTGAGACAGTTTGATAGGACCTTGATAGGCCTTGATAGAGAGCTGATAGAGAACTGATATGCTCGCCAAGCCTGGTGTCTTTCCGTTACACGGCGACCTGCACACCTGCACTCCGAGTGCAGCATATCTATGCACAAACAGCGAACGGAACCCCTGGGCCTGACCGCCGGCCACGCAAGACATAATATCGCCACGCAAGACCACGCTGCCACGTTGTAATGTAGGGTAGCAACAGATGCCCGAACCTGCCCGAGCGGGCCCAGAAACTGGAAATATCCGGGTTCGTTTACCAATGATCGACGCCTAATGCAGCACTTTGGTCAGCAGTCCGTGCGGGAGGCCACCAAGTCTTCAGCCGCATCTGCATCCCTCACGACGTCGTCCATGTGCTTCCACTACGTCTAGGACTACAAAAGCTCTCCATTTGCCACTGGCAACAAGCCCTCCACGTCCTCCTTGTATGATTCCCTCGCATTGGGTAGCTTGTGCCAGGGGGAGGACGACATTAGTTGGCTCGCTTCGAGCTGGACACACGGGGCATGTGCGTTGTCACTCCGTTTCATAAATACCCCGACGCGCGTGCGTCGTCCATTCACATAGTGTCCCGTCCTGTGTAGTTCAGAGGTTTGGTCGTGGACGGTGACAAAAGTACCGAACCAAGGAGGCTGATGATGTGGTATACTGTAGCCGGACAGCCGGACTACACATTAGCCAGATATTGTCTAGGCTCTGCTACATCATGTTAAGCATTGTTGTAGCCCAGCTGGTATGGCCCTCAATAATACTTTAGAATAAGCAACAAAAGTGGACTGTTCAAATATAACACCTTGTCCCAGGGTGCATATTCCAGTAGTTTGGGAAGATAATCATCGAGGGGCATGAGACTTCATGAGAAATGGTTGGAACCACTGTCCTTCTAACTCTCCCAAACTTCTGCTCTGCGGTGAAACCTGCGATGCGGCCCAAGTGGCCGAGAGCCGAGACATATGTTTACCGGTGAGAAACGCATTATGTAACTAATTGTAAGCATGTAAGCTCAGAAGATCATACCGCTGGATGTGCTTGCTGCCACAAGGATCATATCGTGTACAGCCTGCAGAAATCCAAACTGTCGACGTCAAAATGCAGACTGGCAGAGCATCAAGCGTGCGTACAACTTCCTAAAGCACTCATTACACATCACACAAGCCTTCAGTCGCCTTGCGGCATGTAATAGAGTGTTGATATTGGCCGAGGACTTGCCGTCGTCATAAAGGCGCATGTGATGGTGTGTTGTCAGTTCACCATCTGCATTTCCGACAAGGTGATCACTTGAGTGGCTTGCAATATCACCGCCTGGGTTATCTCCAATATCACTACCTGCGTAGCCTAAAAGGGCACCAAATGAGGCACGATTGAGTCCGAGTGTTGCGTCCTAATATAAGAAGATACTGTTATGAAGAAGATCGACGTTGGGTGAGATTCATGTGTAACGAATCGAGAGGAATCGATGATAATAGATCCGTAAGGTGCCGACGGGAAACCTGGCAACAGGACAAGGACAAGGGCAAGGCGAGCCGCAAGCTGCCGCGCTACGAGACGAGCGCGAGGCCTGAAGCCCAAGTGTACAACCTGAATGCACCAGGTAGTTTCCACCCCAGGGAGTCAGGTCGAGGGTATCAGCGAGATGACCAACGCATGAACTCCGACCGGAGCAAGTCTGCTAGCACAAACAACCAGGAAACGGGAGCCTGCTACAGCTCGTTCGAAAAGCAGACGTCGCTGGAGTAACTCGATGAAATATCTTGAGGTGTCCGTCATAGGCCAATAACGGCGGGGGCATGCAGATGGGACAGCCCCCCAGATGGGACAGTTCCCCCACCAAAACACAACATTTGCACCCACCCACATCTCTATCGGGATTGAAGCTGTAGATATCATAAATATATCATCTGAATTATCTTTTCTTGGTGTTTCTTCCAATATGGAATTTATTAGGTGTCCTACAGCGGGATGTCCCGTGGCGGGGGTCGGAAGTTAGCACGTCCGGCCCTAATCTGAGGGGTAATGGGACCCGTGCCCCCTATCCCCTCTAACCGGGCAGAAGTTCTGTGGTTCTTTTTTTTTTTTTTTCTGTAAGCATTATAAGCTTTAGTACGTCGAAATGGCGCCTTTATACACCAAAGAAGACCTTGCTGAGGCGATAGCCGCCGTGAACGGTGACGATCTGTCCCTCCAGAAGGCTGTCCAGCGCTATGGAGTACTAAAAACCACCCTTTCTCGTAAAGTTAAAGACTCCATGATGCCTATAACTGACACCCAGCATGAAGGACATGCTCACGGGCAGAAAATAAGCCCTACTTAAGAAAAGAAAGTAATTTTATGGATTTTGTACCAAGAAAAGGCCGGCCATGCCCCTACTCACGCCAATGTGAGGTACATCATCCAGAAGATCCTACAATCCCAGGGAAAACCGCCTCATCTTGGGGCCATTACATGCGAAATTTCATCCGCCAGAACCCAGAGATAAAGACCAAAATAGGCAGAAAACTTGACTACAAGCGTATCAATGCTGCCATTCCCAACAATATCCATAGTTATCATGACCGCTACGCAGATTTTGACTTCATCAAGCCTGAGAACCGCGCAATTGTCAATAAGTACGGCATCATGCAGGGCCAGCAGTATGTATGTCCAATACAAGTGTTTTTCAGACGGCTAACCAGGAGGTTATAGGTCTGATGGCCTTGTAATAGGCAGTTCTGGCTCAAAAGGGGCCAACGTCAAGTCCAACGATGACCGCATGTGGACTACCGTGGTAGAATCGATCACCACCACTAGGAAAAAGCCAGATGGATGACCCCAAGGTCATACCGCCGCAACAACGGGGATGGGCCCGTGAGCGGGACTGACTGTACTTATTATCTTGAGACCTCCACAACCCTGCGATGTAGAGGCTCTGGGAGGCGTGGTTTGCACTACTGAGGAGCTACCCCCCACGTTAAATACAAAACAAACAAACAAACAAACAAACAAACAAACAAACACTAGGGAAAAGCTCCGGCCGCTGGTTATCTTCAAGGCGAAGTCAATACAGACACAGTGGTTCAAAGAGCAGCTTATTCTCGAGCATCCCGGGGTGGCAGACTGGATAGTGACTTACTCTGTTAATAGCTGGTCCTCGAACGCGATTGCGCTCAAATGGCTTAAAAAGGTTATTTTATTTTTATTTTTTAATGTTAACTATATGCTAAAATAACCCCCTAGATCTATCTGCCAGATACTGCCCCTAAAGACCTGGATGCCTGTTGGTGCTCGACGGCCATAGTAGCCACTGTTCAGATGATTTTATGTATCTGTGCTATATAAACAATGTATATCTGAGCTTTTTTCCTGCCCATATGGTAGGTTATATTCTCAATTAGTAGTTATTCCGCTAATAGGGGTAGTCTCATATCTTCCAGCCCCTGGATCTGACCGTTTTCTTTGTGGTGAAGGCCGCCTATTGCTGCCTCATTAACCAGCTTGGTTAGTTGAATGATTCGGCCCCTATTGGCAAGATTAAGTTCCTTTCTTGTCTGGCGAAAGCCCGTGACAAAGCTATCCCTGTTATCGTGCATTCGGGATGGCGTGCTGCTGGCCTTTGGCCATAAATAGGAATAAGACATTGGCAAATGAACATGTGATAAAGATAGGAGAGATACAAGCAACAGCTGCTGCTATAATGAACCCTGAAACCACCCCTGATGCCCTGGAAGCCCCTACATCAGGGCAGGATATAGCCCTGATGTTGTCAACAGTCGCGGAGACCCCTGAACAACGAGCAGCAGTGCGCGCGGTCGCGAAATCATACGATGAGATGGTGGTTGAGTTAACCATCCTGAAGCTGCAAAACAAGACAAAAGACAATAAGATTGAGCGTCTACAGCCTAAAAAGCGCCATAAGTCCCCCCAGGAAGAGCCTAATCAACGGCTATAGAGGATAGGAGACGTTATTCAGGAACAGATTGAGCATACGGAGGCCGCACGGGTGCTGATTGACCAGCGGGCGGAGAGACGACGACTTTTGCGCAAAGTGCAGAACCTGGAGACCAAAGAATCAGAGGAATCGCTTTCTAAGGACTCCCTCTCCTCTGATTCAACAGATTTAGAAGATCTAGACGAAGGGGTGATTGTTGACAAAGAGGGCAAGGGGGTGTCTGACGAGCCGGATGATGAAGAGGAAGAGCCCATTATGATGCAATCTCGGCGCCGAGAAATCCGCCAACCCGCGTGCTACCACTAAAAGCACTGGTATTGCTAAAAATACCAAGAAAAGGCGATTCTTTTGATATATATACATTATCTATAACCTCAACCAATGGGGTTATATGTGGGTGTAAATGTTGTGTTTTGGTGGGGGAACTGTCCCATCTGGGGGGCTGTCCCATCTGCATGCCCCCGCCGTTATAGTCGCTGTTGCCGTTGCGCATCGCCGTTGCCTGATCACAGAGCTGGCCCAATCGGTACACTCAGACCTCATAAGTCTTCGTACGCGCTATGTGAACAAGACTCCTGGTTACCTATGGAAATTTCGAAATACTGGAATCAACATGCAGGGATAAGCAGCTCTGGTTTGATACGCCACTCCTGATGCTTATTCCATGGTGCTTATTCCGATTTAATAATTCACAGTTGGTTGATGGAAGGGTGGTGTACGGAGACTTATGAGGGCTCAGTGTAGCGACTCGTTATGGCTTCGGGAGTGCTGCAAGTTGGGCACATTGATGTCGCAGGATGTGGAGGAGAGGACTCACTGGTCTGTGGGTATGAGGGGTTATGGCATCAATTTATGCCTGCACTTTTGCGATGGCACGCGTTGCGCTGGTTGTAATGGTTTTAGACTTCCAACGCTTTCGCGGCTACTGGACATCGCCAGCCCATTGAGCACATTTTCAAGATTCTAAGGTAATGCCACATCGCTCGCCTCGATGTGGGTTCCATGTCTTCTCGGCGAAGGAGCTACAGGCAGCTCCATGACTTGGTCCTTGGGAGCACGTTGGCATGACACCTAGCTACCACAGAGAAGCTGACGAGCACATGAGCTAGTGGGTGGACGTCGTCCAAAGGGGACAGTCAACAGTATGCCCTTCATGCAAATGAACCGTCCATGGCGCTACTATTTTAGTCTGCGAGAATGTACGGGACAGCTCCAAGCAGGACAACACCGACTGTAGCCTGGCAATGTCGAACAGAGTCTCCCCTGGCACCAGCATTCCGAACTCGGAACCCATAACGACTTGACCGTCGCTGTCATCAAAGATGAGCCACTATCCCGAACCCTAAGCCTAAATGAAGTTAATGAACTGGTCCAGTACGGATGCAGGGGCTTCCGGTGCTGGATAGTCTCGCTGATAAGTGGGAGGCCGCCACAGGCTGGACATCCCGCCCGAGACGTCATGACGGGAGACCTCAGAGGAGCGTGATGCTTTCTAATTGTCACATACACGGCTCTAGAACAGTCATATAACACCTTATTGGGAGTAAATCTTCGCATTGGTATTGTGAAACTACCAGATCTGAGTTCGTCTAGATGATATGCTCGTCACCTATAACCATCAGCCTGACTTTAGCTAAGCAATATCTCCGTCGTCACTGGATCCCTCCACGCGTCTTTTATGCCCACGAACATGGACGACGTCCTGCCTGATCCCAACCGGGTGTCTCACTCCATGGAGAGAGACTTCATGACCTCCACCACGTAATTGTCTAGCTTCTTCGCCATGTCGGTCACCACTTTGGTCTGCGAGGCGAATAGGGCAGCGTGTAGAGCGCCGAGCTGCTTCATGAGCTGCTGAGCACTCGCTATGTCGACGCAATTACCGAACTTATTCATGATGTCTTCGATTGAGGCGTGCTTCAGTAGACCCCCGTGGTGCTCTGCGACGGCCTGTAGGCATTTCTTCCCGTAGTCGTCCAGCGACTGGCAGCACCTGCGGACCAACCGCAGGCAATTGATAACCTTGGCCTTGTCGTCGGCGTTGCCGGACATGACGCAAGGAGCTTCTATCTGTAGACCGTATTCCTCGGCTGCAGCAAGTGCGATGTATACTTCACGCTCGATGAAATCCGGGGCAGCCTCTGGCCAGGTCGGGATGTTACGGTGGAGGAGGCGGAGGAAGAATGCCACGCAATGTTGTGCGAGTCGGTGTCCTAGCTTGGGCTTGTCGGCCGTTTCCATGTCCGCCACACCACTGTCGTCGGTGCAAAGGCGGCCATGGATGAACTGGACGAGGTCCGGATCGAGGTTGGGATACTTCGCCGAGGTAGCCTTGAGCTGGCCGGCCAGCTCGACACAAGTCTCGCGAGTGGTGGGTTCGTCGAAGTTCATGAAGGAGTAGAGTGCGCCGGTCGCAGGGTTCGCGCCGTAGACGGCATCCGGATCGCCCTTTTGTAAGAGGTCCAAGATACCATTCAGGTAATCTTGGTTGTTCGTCCGGTCGAGCAAATCGAACTCCATCGACAACAAAGTCGAGAGAGTGTCAGCTTTTGGGACGGCAAGCGGGTGGCGGTTGGCGATCCTCTGCATCTGGTCTTCGGTGATGGGTGCCCCAGTTCGTGGTGAGTTGCCCTTGTTAATGGCCGCGTGGTATTTGCAGACATTGCAAATCTGAGTTCGTCGGGTTGTGAAAGGTAGGCTTTCGTGATCGTCTACATCCTGCCAGAATTCAGGATAGAAGAAGACGCACACGTTCTTGACGATGCGCGGGTAAAGATGGCCCGCCGTGGACTTGTAGCCGACGTAAAGCCTGGCCTGGCTCGCCTTAAAATCGGTCACAGGAATGAAGACTCTCATGGCCGTCTCGTCTCGTCGGAGAATCCCTCTAGCATCCCGGGCTACCTGTCAAGCCTTCTTGTCGTGGGGCTTTCCCTTGGGGACGTACTTAAACGGATCACTGCCAATGATCAAGCCAACTTCGAGGCACAGCTTGCCATTTTCGTGCCCAATCAACTCTTCGTGTGCGGGGAGAGCATTATATACCGCCGATGACGCGGAAGGCTCATCTTCCTCTGGGTTGTACGTTTCGGTAGTTCGAGAAGGGGCGCCTTCCTCCTCGTCGCTGGACATCGTCCAAAGGTAGACCTTCTGGAACGGCTTTCTACCTGTCGCCTCTGTCATCATGCGCTCCCGAGAGTAAGATATGGCGATATCCTTGGTCCCGTCAGTCACCGACTCCCACAGTCTCGGGAGCGGTGGCAGATGAAGAGGATGCCATGGCTGTAGCCGAGGTGTAGATGAAGAGGGTGTAGACTGAGTAAGAGACTGTAGATTGAGGAAGAGGCTGTAGATTGAGGAAGAGGCTGTAGATTGAGGAAGAAGATGTATGCGTGCTGAAGCGATTGATGACTTAGGCCTCTCTTGTGAAGGTGGGAAGAAGAGAGGGAGAAGCAGAGGGGCCGAAGATTGGAAAAAGGTGGTTGTGACAAAGGCCCGTGACCTGTGCGGCAGCAACCTTGGGAATAGCGTCAACCTGCAGGCGCGGTTAAAACGGAAGGTGCGGCGGTTCCTTGATACGCGAGGCAACTACCATTTTGAATACATTGAAGGCAAGTACCTACCTCGAATAGATGCTCTGCTTGTCAAGGCGAATTCGGAAGGAAATAGACTATGTTGTACTTAGGTAGGTACTTATAGCAAATTCGATTAGAGGAACAAGAGTTGGTTTCTATAAGACCGGAGGACCGGTTTAATCCGGTGAGTAAGTGCGTCCAAATAGGTGCTCTTTCCGAGATGTAAATATGTACTCAGGTACCTGCACCAAGCCTGGGTGACTGAGCAGCGTTGTTGCTTGCTCCATACAAATGCACTACCATCCCCCTTGACCACCAATTGTGCAAACAGCTTCCTCCAGCTCTGAATGACCCTTAAAGTGGTCAGTGGCCACGAATACATTCCTTCCAGGGGAGCATCCGTTGAGATACCTTTTGACCCAGCGTAAGTTGTCGGATATTCCGCACCTTGCCCAGTGATCTCGATATTCCCATCTCCGTACATCGCAACGACACTGTCTGCTTGTTGTTGCACCGCCTGGTGCTCCTAAATCATCCACCCACACCTACCACCATTCCTCTTCTTCCTTGTTGCGCCACCTCCGCTCCTTTACGAAACTATAGTACAGCATGAGGGCGAGGTCCAGCACGATGTCGTCAAATAACGTATCAGGACGCCATCCAAGGATGCAGAAAATGGTCGAGATACGAGGTGATCGGTTTCAACGACCGCGCCCAATCGTTTGCGAGGTTCTGTGCAGCTTTCGATGATGATATGCTGGCGAGTATCAACGGTGCGATCTCGATGAAGTACTCAAGACCGAGGGTCATTGGTGCCTTATCTCAGTATCGACGACCTCGCCAGCCAGTGTGGTGACCACCTAAAACCACGTCATGAAGCCACGATCATCACGTCCCTCGTTCCCATGAATGAGACCTGACAGCTGAGACGACTGAGGCCGCGAACATGTCCTCAAGCATGTTGATATAGCCAGACTCGACAACCTCGACGGCAAGCTTGTGCTGGGCGCTGCTAAATCGAGGGTCGTCAACGGGCCCATACCGCTCGCTGTATGGGCGAACTTACAAGACTCCTATATCATTTCGGTGCCAAGATGGCGGAGCTCTGTTCGCTGAAGGCCCCCAGCGACATAGCTTACGGTGGCCCCAGACATTGCCCCCCTTCCACTGGCCAAGCTTCACACCAGTCCCTCCCTCTCCTTCTCTCTGTCTGTCATCCATCCAAGCTCGACATCCTCTGTCGTCGAGAACGCGATACCCCATATTCCTGTATTGCCCGCGTGCTGCCCGTCAACTCGGACGACATCCTATTCGCTTCTTAGCCAGCACTTATGGCGACGTCTTGGTCCTCGATCTCCTGCAGATCACGCAAAGTCCTGATCGCCTCCGCACGCGACAGTTAAGACCAGATCGTGTTCGCCTCCTTTTCCACACCTGAGCTTTCAGGCCCCGCAGTTTGGACGACGTCCTATTTCCCGTCAACCAATCGGTTGTTTGCCTTGTCTTCAATCATGAACTCTGTATCCAAGCCCCCCCTGAATCAGAAGCTGGGAGGCCGGGTCGATTCTCCAAGCCATCTTCGACACGACACGCAACCTCAGCTTCCGTGCCGCCTCCAGGGAGAATGGCAAGAACAAGTCTCTCTCGACTGCCGTCGCCCAGTAGTAGAAACAGGTCCGCCTTGAAGAGCACCTGAAATACTTGCATCAGCAAGCTGGCAGACGCACAACAGCGCGACTAGAAGGGCGGTATGAACAAAGTCCGAAAGGCCATCAAGCCGACTCTGAGTACGGACGCAACTGGGCAATCTATATGGCAGTAGACAGCGCAATTGACCGATTTGCCCTGGACTGCAGAGGCCGGGCCATCTCTGTTTCGAGTGGAAGGCAGAGAATAACGAGGAAGAGCATGACGAGGACGGGGGCCGGGTCATGGGAGACATTGATATCGACGCTTGGGACTTTCCTACCGCCGCACAAGCTTCTGCTGCACCAAACATCCCTAGATGAAGGCGAAGCATTGGATGATGTCCAGTATCACTAGTTTCCCTTGGAGTGTTGCTAGGTGCAAGGGAAAATCCACGGCTGGTTGGACACTGTCCAAGTCGACAGACTTTCTGATCAATGCTTCAACCTGCCTGTCGCGCTTATCACTCGCGCTGTTGACCCTGCCGGTTCCCAGGCCCCCGGGGCCATCGCCCAACCCGGTGAGGGAGAGCATGGCCAGGTCAAGCTCCACAACGAGAAGGAAGACGCCGATGTCTTCGACCACATGGTTCAAGCATCCCGATCTCGATCCGTCGCGGGGGTACCGACGGTATTTCAACATCGCCCCAGAGCTGCAGAAGTACCATGCTTGAGCCTTGCGATACCAGGTACGAAGAACGTGTTTATGTCATACAACGTGTCCAAGTCTGCGCCAACAGGCGTGATACGAAACCTGAGTGCCGCAACGCAACGCAGACCAGTCGCATGCTCATTCGAACGTCGGCGTCGCAAGTGGCGGCGGCCGTGGATTACTACTGCGCTGCCACGTACCGGAAAAGGGGGCCATTGAGTAATTATAGGTAACTGCAGGAAGGCGTAAGATGTACCAGTAACATCTCCCACCCCCCTGCGGACCACCCCCCCGCGGACCAGCGCGTTCTGACCCACAAACGCGTAATTCACCAACCACCAGGATTATGGTGATCCACCATCTACACCATCACTTTTGCATCTTTTTTTTCACAAAGCACACTATTTGAATCCTTATCCACTGCTGAATCTCATGATGTCATTTTACGACTGTCAAATAAAAGCTGAAGCCGCCATTTTGGCTATCTAACGCGGAGCTCCAGTCCGCTCGTCAGCCCTCGAATGGCAAATCAGTCGCTCGTACGTCAACCGACGAATCTCTGGCACCCCAACACGGAATGAGACCAGCGCTCTCCAACAAGCTCTCTCACCGTATCTCGAACATAAGCTGGGAAGCTGGGCCCTGGGGCAAGCACGGCTAGGGTATTCTCCGGCGGTCTCTAAGTTCCGTCTCATGGCCCAGCGGATGCTCCATGCCACCGGGGATGCTCGAGAATTAGGGAAAAATTGGGCATCCAAGTTCCTGTCTCGAAAGCCAGAAATCAAGATAATGAAGTCTCGTGTTATCGACTACAACCAAGTGAATGGTGCTACAGCGGCAAATATCAACATTTTTTTCGATCGGTGTGACGCCCCTGACGTGGTTAACCTCATGCCAGCACGCTGGTACAACGTCGACGAAATGGGAATCGCCCAGGGGGTTGGGGACTCCCATTGGGTGGTCTCCGAGGCCTCCGGCAACATGGCTATGAAGAAAGGGGTCGAGAAGAGTGAATGGATAACTGCCCTAGAGTGTGTGAGCGGATCTGGTGAGACCTTGCCGCCGCTGGTGATTCTCAAGGGGATTAACGTACAAGCCCAGTGATTTAGCAACCAAAACGAGGGCAAATTCACCGACTGGAGGTTTATTACGTCGCCCAATGGATGGACCTCGAATCCCATTGTGTTAGAATGGCTTCAACGTATCTTTATTCCTCACATTTGGGAGGTCCACGGCAACACATAGGTGGTTTTGGTGTGTGATGGCCACGACTCCCACACGAATGACGAGTTCCTAGCCACCTGCTTGAGAAACAAAGTATGGTTGATCTTTTATGAACCTCACTGCTCCCATGTAGTCCAGGTATTAGATGTGGGAGTCTTCAATTTGGTAAAGAAGAGGTTGAAGACCTTACTCCAGGAGACGCCCAGCGGCCGTCTGGGACTCAGGCCATCTAAGGAGGAGGTTTTGGAGTGCTACGAACAGGCCCGGAAGGACATAATGACGCTCCTCAACATCAGAATTGCCTGGAAAAAGACTGGGATTGTTCCTCGCAACAGAGCGGAGGCATTGAAATCGAAATATGTGATTCTGGAGGACAAAGGGGTGGCCAGGGCACGCCAGAGGGACCCTAAGGCTTCCGAGCGAGCCACAACACCAGATTTTCTCGAGATGGTAGCTAAAACCATTGTCACAACACCCTCTGGAAGCCGGGCTTTGCGGGAAAGTGCTCGAAAGCTCGAAAGAAAGGACCCTTCTTTTGGGGGGCCCTTTGAGCGCTTGTTGGTGCGGAAGGCTGGCAAGGCCATGGATGTTCAGGCTGCTATCATTGCAAATCTACGGGCCAAATGTGAGCTGCTTGAGGCTCAAGTGGCTAAAAAGGCTAATACCACTCAAAAAGCAGTCAAACCAACACCAGGGGAACGATTCGTCACAATGGCTAACATAAGGGAGGCCAAAATGGAGCTGAGGAACAGGAGGGTCTATAGGGACTCCGCTGCAAGCGAAGAGGTCCCACAAGAGGTCCCTGGTGAAGATTTAGGGTCGGAATCGGATTCTGGGAGCTGTATTATGGTTAGAACACCACGACCTTAGTGTATTTAGCAACTGTGGTGGTTGTAGATGGCTTCATCTGAATGAGAGTGGTGTGGTGTGGAGTGGTCCGTGGGGGGGTGGTCCGCAGGGGGGGGTGAGATGTTAGTAGCATGTCGGGGGCGTGGGGGCGTGGGGGCGCGGGGGCGAGGTACACTACTTGGGTGCCCATGGCGGTGAGGTCCGTTGACGTCGTAATAGGACCGGCAAGTATAGACATAACACCTTTCGCAGTTGGACCCAGACGCCGAGGCCCCTTACGGACGACGCAGCCGTCCATCCCTGCTGCAATCAGAAGTGTGTACCATTTCAGCGGGTTTCGGTAAGGTACGCAAGGGGAAGGGGACGGTGAGGAGAGGGGAGGAGAGGTGATGATCCGCCCTACGATTCGTGTCGAGAATCCAAAAATAAATGTGCAGACGAGTAAGGCAGGAGTCGAGGATTTGCATCGCGGACATCGGGGACCAAATTCACCGTGAGGTGTGACATAGTGTCGGAATATATGAAGACTCTGACACTGTGGTCGGGACGTTCTGCGTGTGTCAGTGATTGCCTCACCGGCCTCACGTTCGGGCTCACCGCTTCCAGACTTTTTATTGTCATTTGGTAGATAGATTGAGACATGATACCAATACCAACCTAATGGTGGTCGTTCCAAAAAAGCGTACTGTACAGAAGGAAGTAGGAACTCTAGCACCCAAAGACTCGCAGCCATCGTCTACGTTTAACGCCATCCCATCCGTAAGGCAGTCAAGAAGAAATCAACCCCGTCTGATACTCATACACCAAGCCCAGGACACAGAACACAGCCGCCACCGACGAAAGGAAACCCTTCCTTCTCCTACCCCAGCCTGTTGGGCCTATGCGAGGAAGATGCCTATGTGACTCGCAGTTCACGAAAACGCCAGTCCGACTCTAGCAAATCCTTGATAGCAAGAAAAGTCTTCCACAGGAAATCTGAACGGAATATGCGGAAGTTGCCCGCTGACAGAAAACCCGGCAAGGAGAAAACCTCCGTGCCTCTTTCAGGCTGTACGGGCGGCCCCGTCAGCATCGCACAGCCAGCTGACAGTCCAATAAAGGTCTTGCTGATCGATCATAGTGATTCGCCAGCCCTACGGTATTTGCTGTACGCGGGTTGATCCCAGCTGACAGTTGATGATGTCAGAGCCCCCATTGCCTGAACTAGATTGGCTACTGGCGACATGAGGTGGTGATGACTGCAGTGGGAGCGGGCCGGGACGATCCTCAGGACCGACCCGGGGCAGTCGGTTCTAAGATCAAGACCTGTCTGACCATGGCCCGGACGGAAGGACCCTTGACGCAGATCTCGCAGCATATGTTCTGTCGTGGTTGGCGTGCGCCACTCGGGGCCACATGCAGCAAGGGTGATGCTCCAGGGAGCGAGCCTGTCGTGGCGGGTGCCACTCTGGAGCCTGGACTGGAGGCCATGTGGCCAATAGGTGCCGCAAGTTGGCGAGTCGATGGATCCGGAGGCGAAGACGCATTGCGCTCAGCAGTACCAGCCTCACCTTCGGCTAGCACCTCTGCCAGAGAAGAGCTCATGTTGTATGGACTGATGCAAGCCACTTCCAGAACCCAGATCGTGATACTACGGACAAGTAGCTCGTGGTATGCAACAGAGACCTTGGTAGATCTGCGTGGACTCGGGGGTGGAGTAGGGACGTCTGGCCGTGGGCCTATCGGGTCTGGTCTTCTGGGTCCGGGGCTAGGTGGCCGAGGAGGATGAGGGCAGAGGAATGATCTGACTTGAGAAGCAAAGATGGCAAGATGTTGGACGGGACGGCCCTCGTAAGCTTCCGTTGATGAGCGAGTAGGACTAGGAGGCGGTGTTGGTACTGGAGGCTGCGGAGGATTTGGGGGTGGCCTTGACGGACCCGGTGTTGGTGGGCGTGGTGGATTCGGCAGAGAGAGCAGTCTGCCCCAGGTTATTGCTGAAAGTCCAGGTTGTTTTCGTTCGTGGGCGTGAAGTCCGATTGCCTTTGGGCTTTTGGGTGTATCAAAGCGAGACGGTCTGCTCTGGTGAGCGTGAAAGGAAACCTGAGGGAGGAGCATTTTGGTTGGTGTCTTGATATCGAAGTTTTATGAGAACGCAAAGCCCGGCAGTGAATGCAAACGGTGAGGACACAAGACTCACTGCTCTAACAGGCCTCTTGACGACTGTTATATAGCATCTGAATGACTCCCAGAGTCACATTGCGGGACCGACTGTGATGGATTCGTCCACATCACCCCTAACGCAGCAAGTACACCGGAGACGGAATCCTCCTCCTCGTCCCCCAACGTCGGAATAGCCACACGGTTGCCTCGTGGTAGGAGCAAGTGAAGAGCGCATCAAACTGAGGTCCATTTCGTGACAAGACAGCTGAGCCTGCGCCCCAGTCCGGCAAGACTGCGGTTAGGCGTTTGAGGGGACGTCTCGTGTTGGCCCGAAACTGAGGTCATCCACGGCCCAAGACGCTACGCTGAACTTCCAAAAGTCTCCGTACTCCCTTGTTCGGCAACCAAAGCGCGCATTCATCGGAAGTGGCATAATCGTGCTGGAATAAGCATAGAAGACGAATTATTAGATTAAACATGCTTATTCTAGGGTGCTTATTCCATTAATATGAATGTAGCACTGAGATCCAAAGACTGATAGAGGCATGCGGGACGGATACCTATGAGGGCTGAGTGTATCCGCCAACACAGAAGAGTCCTCCACCCTCTATATGAGAGGGTAAGCATGTCGAGCTCCACCGACGAGCCCGGCATACAAGTCTTACGCTCATCAACTCGGCGCTCGTACATGCTCCAGCGAGAGTCGAGCGAAGTCGAGCGAAGTCGAGCGAGAATTGAGCGAAAAGGGGTGATGCATTGCTAAAACTACACACAGAGTCAGTCGACAGAAAGGATTCTGCGAGATACGGATTGCCATGGGCGTCTCACATTGTGGCTCATGGACGTATACGGCTGGATGACTGGTGTGTACTCGCTCTTGTCGTTATTCGTCACTCATACGGCATTCACTGACAGGTGGTGAACGGGCCAGAATAGGCAGACTGATAGGATTCGGAGTGACAGCAGCCCGCCATATTCGCGTAATTAACAGCCGCCTCGACAACTTCGTAGTACTGAGGCAAGCGTCTAAAGTAACACGAACTTGCCAAGGATGCGGCTCATCTCAAAGAACGCAGCAACCATCGGACCGCCTTGCCCAACCACGAAGTCGTAGTCAGCTGAAACAAGCGCGTGGGGGGCTTGTGGTTACACGATTCCGCAAGAAGTCAGCCCTACCCGCTGCATGGTGCTTTTCTCATCTCCTCCATGTGACTCAAGCTTGGGGGCTAGAAACCACTGGGCTGGCTCATGCAAGCCAGGCATCCTGAAGGATTTTAGAGTCCCCCTGCTTTGCAGATGGGCCAGCCTCGACTGGAACGCGGTTCGGCTGCGAGTCGAGCACGAAGCCAAGGACGCGGACCCATTGGTCGGTACGGTTTGATAGCCTAATCATATGCATTAGTACTTCTTCGGCTTTCTATGTCTCTCGAGGGCGGTCAGGACTCCTGTCTTGGGATGACGAGCTGTCACTGGAAACTCACGCATGAAGCATCCCACGTTGGATGACAGCTTCACCGGGCTGGCACAGAGTCTCGGCAGGCTGACCGTAGCTACCTCCAACGTCAAAGGAAGTACGGGGCGTCATCAGGCTCAAAGTGCCTTGCAGAACCACAAGATAGTCGGTCGAGGTTGTACGGTGCTGCGGTGCAAGTCAGCCTACCTGTCAAAACGTCGTTTAACATGAATGGAGAGCGGATTGGACGTACCATGACGCCCTCGGTGTTCGGGGCAACGTCGAGGTAGTAGATATTGACCCCATTTGGCATCACAATACCAGGGGCTGGGACATCAGCAAGCGGGGAATGACCCCTGAAGCATCTGTCAGCCTTACCCACGCTCGCAACACACGCTGGAACACTTACGATCCATCGTTGCTGGTTGGCACACGTTCATGGGTTGCAACACGTGCCCTCACCAGTGATCCCCCCGGAATAGGTTCCTGCTTGAGCGTGTCGACGAGAACCTCTACGGCAGGCTCGGTATGGGATGATGTCGCGGCAGACTCCGAAAGGGGGAGGTTCGAGGCGGTGATGAGTCTGGGAGGTGGGATAGTTGATGGCGAAGACATCGTGATGGTAAACAGGTAGCCGGACTAGCCTGCTGTGCTTGAGGTAGGTAGGCCTGGCAGATGATAGAAAAGGTTCGGAGTACTGTAGCCAATGTGTAGCCGTGCATGAAGTGAGGCAGTCGGTCCGTCCATTGGCGGCATCGTCTTGATCTTATGTCGTCGACAGGTTCACTACCGTAGAATGATCCCCAACTTGATGATCTTATCAACCGTGGACATGTTCACCCGCATGATCACCAACTTGATGACAAACACACCAACGGATCAGAAAGTTCCACCAATGCCCCTATGAACAGTATCGAAAAGACCTCTTTCTGTAGTCGTGGTCGGTTGAGATCATGGGTATCTTGTCACGATATCGTTTTGTAAGCCCGGGTCTTAAATTACCCGCAGAAGGGGGAAGGGGCTCGCTTTCGGTTGGAATTTGGAACTTCTCTCTAGCGGTCCTTCTGATCCACATGTCTTATTATCCAAGCGCTCACATGTTAGTAATCGCGTGTCACTTGGCTGAAGCGTGTTCTGCTAACCCAGAAATACAGAGACTGAGCATGCCAGGGGGCTTCCAGTAATGAAGATACGAAAGCATGGCGACTAACCCAACAGAGACCACCGTAGTTCCCATGGCAATGTCGAGGCCTGGGCATGTATAGTCTGACAACGGGGCAGAAAAGGGTTCACGTACGAGAGAAGAGCAACGGCTTCATTCTTTCCAGGGATCAGAGACCAAGGGAGATCATTCAGATGAGCTAGACTGCCCATGAGACCTCATTAGACTTGGCTTCTGGGCCGATTTTGGTGCCTGGTTTTGAAGCAAAGAGTAAGTAGGTAGAACAGGCCCGCCACAGCCAGTAGACTCCTGTGCCATCAATTGGTATCCTTCCCGCCTCCAAAACGCCGTCCAAATGCAGTTGCCTCCCGTCCCGTCATTCAGCGGTATCCTCTACCAACGCTGCGCGAACGACTGCGTCTGTTGTCGTAGTCATCATAGCTATCCTTCCGTCCGCCACGTCGTCGCGGGGGAGATCTCGATCGAGAGGCGTATGAGTCTGCGCTGCGATTGCGACGCGGCGGAGGAGGCGATCGGGAGTAGGAACGGGGCCGGTACGTGTCGAAGTTGTTGTCACGCAGAGCTCGTGCATGTCGCGGAGGCGAACGAGCTCTCACTCCACCAAAGCCGGATCCTCTGCCACCACCTGCCCCAGCACCACCGCGACCACCTCTGTGACCGGGGGCGGGTTGTCGAGGATCAATGTTGGCGCCTCGGGAGGCAGTCGGGGGTGAAGGGGAAAACTTGCGTCGCGGCAGGACTATGGAGACATTGATGACGGCGCCGTCGAGATGGGCTTCGTGCATGTGGGCAATGGCGGCTTCCGCATCGGCTTCGTGGACGTAGAGAATGTACGCCGTTCCTCTGTTGGTGTTGACTGAAGACTGAGGTTAGGAAGACAGCGTTATGGGGAGGAATGGACGGTGTAGATGCGAGACTCACATTGTCGGTTGAAGGGTAAGTCCAGATCCCGAATGGGCCCGTATTGGCCAAACACCTCGCGCAAGTGCTCTTCATTGATGGTCTTGGTCAACTTCTCGACGACGATCTGGAGAGGTGGAGCACGAATTAGTTCATACTCTGCCGGTGCACAGTAGATTGCCTGGTTGCCTACCTTGGTACTACCTCGTAGCTCGTCCTCGCCGCCGTCGCGGCTCAAGCTTCGACTCTCACTGCGGTACCGGCCGTTGCGACGGGGAGGTGTAGGTGAGAGTGATCGAGTGGGGGATCGTCGGCGGCGAGCTGGTGAGGGTGATGGCGAATAGCGCGATCGCGGCGTGGGCGAGCGCGAGATGTCCCGGCCCCGAGAGGGCGACCGGTACGACATGACGCGAAGGAACACCTAGAAGCCTCACCAGACCTGCAATGGGAATCAATTGCCTGCTTGCTTTGAAGAAAGCAGGTGCTAGGCAGGTAAGTTGGACAGGTTCTGGAGGGATCAATCTGCAGGTGGCATTTGCGATGTTGAAGAATGGATGTGACGCAAGCAGAGAAAGTTATGCGGGCGCATCATGCGCGGGTCTCTGGCAGCCGGCGGCAGCTGCGGAAGATTGGCTGCCGGCTGGGTCCAGTACGGGTTCGCACGTGACCATCTGGTAGGAGAACAGATTAATCCTGCTGCTCTCCACCTAAGGTATCTATCTACATGTACCTTAGTATTGCATCGAAGTCCATCTCAATCTGGCATTCCGATACCCCTCAGTTCTACTAGAGGATATTTACTTGGGGTTCTACTGTTTGAGATTTAGATTATGCCCCATGGGCAGATCGAGGTTGTCGTATGGTATTCTTCGTCCGCAGACAACTTTGGTACACTGAGCCCTCATAAGTCTCCGCACACCACCCGTCCATCAAACGTTTGAATAGTGCATTCATCGATTCGGAATAAGCACCATGGAATAAGCATTAGAAGTGGCGTATCGAACCAAAGATGCTTATTCTTGTCTGCTTATTACAGTATTCCCAGATCTGGAATCCTCTCAACATGGTGCATACGGAGATTTATGGGGGTTGAGTGTAGCAACATCCATGTGTTGCGATACATCCTCTCGATTTCTGCTCATACATCAGAACACGTAACGGAAATTGGGGTTTTCCCTGTCCGTCAGATCCTCAAACGCGTGAACCATGCTCGAATCGTTGGCCTCTCCTACACCAGCCGCGGCCAATTGATCGCGCTTCTTGTTCTCCTTGGTCAGATGCCAACGGAAGAAGAGCAGGACCACAACGAGGAGGCTGTAACAGCCCAAGTGTGTCGCCCAAGCCGTCTGCAGTCATCCCAGTCAGCAGGCCAATACAGGTACGATGCAGGTAGGAGCTGACACGAGGGGTTTCAGGAAGATTAGGTACTTACATAGTACCGAGGTGCTTCTCTCGAAAGGAACACCTGCGGCCCTGTGACGATCCAAGCTGTCAGCAATCGCATGACCTCACATGCGTGGTCCATGAGGGTGATAGTTACCAATCGCATTTCCGGCCGACCAGAAGATGAAGTTGAGGGCAACCACTACCGTCTTCTTCGTCTGACCGCCCACATTCCGAGACATCATGGACAGCCCCAACGTCTGTGCAGACCAGAAGGACAACGTGATATAGTAGCATATCAGAAGGCCTATGTGCTGAGAGAACGTTTGGTTGGGCAGCGTCATTAGCAGGATCGTGCCAACAAACGATCTGTACGCGGCATCAGCAGCCTGTCACCACGGAGGAGCAGTTCGACTTACGGAAGAACAAAGCCAAGCATCGTGATCACGTTCTGGCTGAACTTCTTGACCAACCAGACGGACAGCAGAAGCACGATGATGATGTAGAAGCCAAGAACCATTGCTAGCAGCTGAGTTTGGAGGTTGGAGAACCCCAAACCCTTGCTGATGATGATATTGGCGAAGGCACCGAGGCCAGAGGTGGGGAGGGTAGTTGTGAACTGTATGGCAGCATAACACCAAGTCTGCGGATCGGCCAGGGCATCGTAGACCTGCGACTTCTTGAAGACTCGATTTTGAAGACCGGTCTGATTGTCGCGAACTCGCTCGACCATCAGGTGCTTGTCCGCTTCCGTGAAACATTTGGCACGCATGGGCGAGTCCGGCATGTAGAAGAAGACGAAGATACCGAAGAAGACCGATATGATGCCGTAGCAGAGGAACAACCATTGCCACGACTTGAGGGGGCCGGTGGTGATCAGAGTGAAGCAATACGCGAGAAGCCCGCCCACGATCTGTTGCGCACCGTTCATCATGTACCAGTACTGCCCAGAAGAGGTCAGCGTTGGCCTCGGCAGCCATGGGGGCGTTCATACCGTAACTGTCGCGGCCTGCTCCTCCCGGCGATACCACATGGACGACAGCACGACGAATATGGGTTGGCAAGCAGACTCGAAAAGCCCGAGCAGTGTACGGACCGTCACGAGTCCAGTGAAATTGTGGCAAACAGCGTGGCATGCCAGAACAGCCCCCCATGCTGTTATGGAAAAGCCGAGGTATTTGGCCACAGGCACGCGCGCGATGATGTAGTTCTAGGCGATCCCTTGTCAGTGTGCTTCCTCTGAGCGTATTCGGTCAGCCTCACCTGCGGGTATTCCACAACGAGAATGGTTATGTAGATACACGTCGTCAGCCAGGAATACTGTTGTGTGACGGTACCATCTGGCGTCGTCAAACCGGTGTCCTTGGGAAGTCCCATGATCGAAGAGAACGACAACGTGCCCTTGTCAACAGCCTGCAGAAAGTATGTGACTATCATGACGACTAGGACGCGACGATCGATCAGTTTGCGAAGCCGTATATTGTCCTCAGGTGTGATTTCAATCCGCGCTTCTGACATGTACTTGGCGATCTCTTTGTCGACCTTGTCCTGGTTCAAGTGACCAGTCTTGAGTTCAACATCATCGGCGGCTGAGTCGGTCCGCTCGACGTGTGCCATTGACTTCTTAGCCTCATCGTCCTGATGAGGTACGATGGGCCGCACGGTATCGGGGTCGGGAACCTACATCATCATTCATTCAGTCAGTCACTATTGTAAGAATGTTGATAATCACAAGAGTGAATCGAAAGCACTGGCTTAGGAGTAGACAGCGATACTTGCCTCTGTTGCAGACATGGCCGGTGGTTTCTCCTGTACCGCGTTCAATGGATCAAAGGTCAATGATACGAAGATGGCACTGGCGGCAAGACGAGTCTCACGACACCAACAACATCAGAGCAGAGAGCGGGACAGCTCAAGCCGGGCTCAGCCAGACTTTTATTCTCCTATCTTGATCCTGGCCATGAACGTGGATCAGCCTGGGCTTGGTCCCGTGATGCCATTGGCACCCGAGCGAGTACCAACATGGCCAGGGACCACAGTTCAGCGTATATGTCACTTGACCCCAAGAAACAGAACCTGTCATTGCTTAATGCTTGTAGACATCCACGCAGACAGGGTGGGGCTGCAGGGAAGTCTCCCCAGGGTTAAGTGAAATCCGGGGTTGCTTCTCCAAAAATCCGGGGATGACTACCCCGTGGGAAAGAGTGCGCGGGACAAACAGCAGCAGCTTCAAATGTTCTTCCGCTTTCTCCTCGCGAGGCACCTGCCAGGTCAGCAGGTCAGCTGGAGAGAGTGCTCTCTCGGTCACATCTGTACCGAGGTCCCTGCATGGGCTGGGCCAGGGGCTGCCCAATTCTCCACCAAAGGCATATCACAGATCACAGGGGCCCTTCACAGTCCCCACCACACGGTCACGATGATCACTGCTGTGGCACGGCGTATTGCTGCGATTGGTGATGCCAACACACCAAGACGCTACGATGCGAGTGTAGTGGAGCAACCATGTGACTCCTCCAGTCGAGCTGGCTGTATCAACCTGTCCCTGGCCGGTTGGGAAGTTGAGAGGAGACTAGAGAATCTATCAAAAGTCAAGAATTGGTCCTTCGACGCTGAACCTTGCTACTGAAGTCGCCTCAAGGACGTTACGTATCCGTCACTCAAGATGCCGGCCGAAATTCATGGATTCAAGTCGAGCGACATCCACGCCAGGATACAGCTTCTCATCGATGGGCTCGTCAACATCAAAGACAAGACGGGGGAGTTCTTGATGACCCTTGCAGACGGTCGCGTCATTGACACCAAAGGCTGGAATGATTGGGAATGGACCCATGGCATTGGGCTCAATGGCATATGGGCCTACTACTCGTTGACTGGAGACGACAAGTATCTCGATATCATCGAGGACTGGTTCGCAAACCGATTTGCGGCGGGTGGCACAACGAAGAACATCAACACCATGGCCGTGTTCCTGACCTTGGCCTATGTATATGAGAAGACCGGGAACCAGACATACCTCCCCTGGCTGGACAGCTGGGCGGAATGGTCATATCATGACCTGGAGAGGACCAAGTACGGCGGTATGCAGCACATCACGTACCTTGAGGTCAACGACCAGCAGCTGTGGGACGACACTCTTATGATGACCGTCATGCCCCTGGCGAAGATCGGCAAACTGCTGAATCGGCCACACTACGTCGACGAGGCGAAACGGCAGTTTCTGCTCCACATCAAGTACCTATTCGATACGAAGACAGGGCTCTTCTTCCACGGATGGACGTTTCATGAGGGTGGTCACAACTTCGCAGACGCCCGGTGGGCAAGAGGCAATGCATGGTTGACGATTGTGATCCCTGAGTTCCTGGAACTCTTGGACCTACCCGCGAACGACCCCATCCGAACACATCTCCTCGACACATTAAACGCGCAATGCGAGGCACTCAAACCTCTACAGACGCCATCTGGCCTCTGGCGAACCCTTCTAGATCAGCCGGAGGATGAAGGTTCATATGTCGAGTCGAGCGCTACGGCAGGGTTCGCCTTTGGGATCTTGAAAGCTCAGAGGAAGAAGTACATAGGGAAGGAATATCAAGCGGTGGCATTCCAGGCCGTTCAAGCCGTATTGGACAATATTAACGCCGAGGGGGAGCTTCTGAACACCTCGTTTGGGACAGGAATGGGGCATGACTTGCAGCACTACAAGGACATTCCCATTACCAGCATGCCCTATGGTCAGGCAATGGCCATAATGGTCCTGGTCGAGTTCCTGAGGGTGTTCATCTGAATTGAAGTCATGTCCTCTGCTCATGTCATCAAAGTTTTAACCTCAAGACAAGTTCGTTAGCTCCCTCATCGATCTAACGTATTCCCTTGTTACCACCCGTGTGATATATATTGCGCGTGGCTTGCCGTAGGTATTGGAAAGCGATGGCGCAGCCTATTGCCACCCTGGTCATTGCACATGATACGTATCCTCTGAGGGTCGGGGTCATCCTAGTGGTTCATCAACTTCCGTCGGGAACGCATGATGCTGTTAGGCAGTCAGCTCTCTTTCATCATCCACCGACTAAGTGCCTCTGGTCGCTTGTGAACTAGGAAGCAGCATAGATATACTGAACACTCTTAAGTCTCCGTACACCACCCATCCAGCCAACAACGGGATTCATCGAATCGGAATACGCATGATAAAATAAGCATTGAAAGTGGCCTATGAAATCAAATTTGCTTATTCCTGTATGATTATTCCATTATTCCTTGATTTCTACTTGTGGTCTGGAAGCTTACCAACATGTGCGTACGGAGACTTATGAGAGCTGAGTGTACGAGCCTCATGGGAGGCCAGACTCCAGGATGAGATCCGTACCAATTGACGTAATCCCGAAAGGCCTCTTTGGACCTCACTGGCCAAACAATACGGGGAAAAGTAGTCTGGTATCTCCTGGCTGTACATTCAGCATACTTCAGGGAGGGATGGTCCACATATTGGTGCGGAATGAATAAAAGTATCTTGTTACCCCTATTTGGCCATCATACCTGCCAAACCGGTTCGAATACTAACATGCATAAGCACCAGGGCTCATCACCCGCTGTGATGGCAAGCAAGTTGAATAAGCGGTGAATGGTTGATTCATACACTGCGATTCATTGTGTTGTGATGTCCTGCCCAGGGTCTCACTGTGCTGTCAGGGGTAAGCCACTGAACCCATGACTCTCCCGCCTCCCGAGCCAGACGAAGACGTGGATAAGGACGACGAGGACGATGAGTGGTTTCGTGGTGTACTTAGGAAAGCCATCGCCCTCAAGCATACATTGCACAATTTCAAGTTTTTCGGTATGCCATTATCAGTGTGGTCCAATGACGTACTTATGTACGCAGGCTATGGTGCGCTGGTATCGCATTCGGTCGATGCCTGACGAGCTATAGACGAAGAACATAGATCGTAACAAAACGGCAAAGAAAGCTTGCCATATGGCGAATAGATCGTTGCCAGCCTTCTCCAAGCCCGTCTTCTATCTTTCCCGGTGTCCTGGTGGATGTGGTCAAGGCCCCTACGGTATCATGCGGTCCGAAGTGAGGAGAAAGTTATTCTAGAGTCTCCACCTCGAGAAGATGGGTCTGGGGCCAGGTTGCGAGGCTAGTCGCCCATCAGTCTCAAACAACGGAGTTTGTAAGTCTTTGGCGATGTTTCTGGGCGTCGTTAGCTATGTGCCGGGATTGTTGTTGTTGTTCTTTGCGGCAATGGGTTCGCCACGGACTTTTGCGCACGTCTGGTAAGCTTCTCGGTTACTCTTGTCCGTCTACATAGTCCAGGTTGGAGGCCCGTTGTGATCACGATTCATAGGCGTGTCCGCTCCATTACTCAGAAAGCTCGTAGCGCGGGATCTATACGAGAAGCCTGGCCATACCGTGAACGGGCTCAATTTAGAGGCGCGACTAGATAGTAACGGCGCTGGTGGTGGACACCGGCTAACGGTAGCGCAGGAAGAGGCCGAAGTGATCACCAACCCGATATCCACCTGCTCCGACGCGTACCTGAGCCGGACCGTGAAGCTCACTTACACCTGAAGTTATCTTACAGTACGTGCAAGGATACTGCTGCAGCTATGATTAGGCGGGTGGCCGGAATAGATGCGGAGCGTGGTCCGGCACCTGAGGCAACGAGGGCCATTGATTCATACACCCACCTAGGCTTGCTACTGTAGGTACGAAGAACGACATCGTTTAAGAGCATCGAACCTCGGCAATATCCATATCCATTGACTTTGCGCCGCTTCCTCACGCATCCTGCCGACTAGAGCGCTCCAAAGCCGACACACGCTCGCAACGATGGCTCATTACAGCAGACCGAGCAGTGGCTGGCCGTGGCTGCAGTCTAGGGGACCATGAATAATGAGAAGAATACGTGTAATCAAGGGTGAATGAGATTCTTGCGGCCTGCGTCATCAGTATTGATAGATGAGTGACTAGACCGCGGGAAGTGATGTAGCCGGAATATTGATTCCCACAGCCCTTCGACGGCCAGATCCAGGCGGCTGAAACGCCCACCTGTTATTAATGACATGCGATGGCTTGGACAGCCGCAAGCCGCGGCGCCGCGGCTGGCTGAAGCCTTTTTGTAATCAGAACAGCACAGATGGAGCTGTATCGCTTCCCCTCGATAGCAGGTTGGATAGGCCTCGTGGGGTCTCCCCCCCAGACTGGTTCACCACGGACCGTCTGGATCTGATTCAGAACAAGAACGAGACGACCTCCATCATGGGCAGAAACATCCAAGAGTCTCGCAGAGTCTCAGCGGTGTACTGTGTCAGTTGCGTGCGTCCAACTGGCAACGGCCAGGGCTGATGAGGGAGCTCGGGGTGGGGGTCCAAGTAAGCACTCTATATTTTGGGTTCTGTGGCTGGCACTAGTGCAGAGGATTGGGACGGTCATGTCAAAAAAGAAAAAAAACATTGGCAGATGAAGATATCGAAGAGACGGGGTTGGTCCGTCTTACCCGATATCAACATCCTGGAGGGTCGAGATCGCGCTAACAGCACATATATTATTGGTGGACTATGTAATAATGTCTGTCTGCGGGCAGGTACCTGTACTTGGCTCTGTACTTGACTCGATACGAGATGACATGGGTGTCAACTGCGGGTAAACAAGTAGACGGAGATCTTCTAGACTAGGACCAACAATTTACAGATCCATTATCCAAGTCATATTGGCAGTTGTTTCCTACAGCACACAGTAGACTCCTAGGTGGTTCATACGTGGTTCACACACAGGAAACATAGTAACACAAGGCGGCCAACTGCCTTGATGTGTCTCAGCCACCGTCATCACCCGTTTCTATACGTTCATCGACGTCTACCTGATAACATGATCTGCTGCGCTCAGTCCTAACAAGTCGCGTCAGTCAACTCCAGGCAACATGATGGCACCTACAGTACCTGCTCATGTCGGCTGGTACGGTGCGGGTGGGAAGTATATAGCGCGGTGGAGTCTCGACGCTTATCACTCTTTCGGGCTAAACCAAGAAAGAGCTGCGAATGGGTTGATGAATTCGAGATACCTGAACCCTGCAAGCCAGGCCGTCGCTAGCACCGGGGTGCCTGATCTCGGCTATGGACCGGGTCAGGGATCTGACAGGGGAGGGCCAGGTGGTGGCAGCCCAACTGCCCTGGAAGTACTGTACAAGCACGAGATACAACCCCCTCCGACCGGGAATTCCTTCTATCTCCCATGTAAGGTGTGCCGCTCCCATGTGCTCACGCCGTCTTCTTCAACACCTGTTGCTGTTGCAGTCGCTGTCGCTCGTCCTCAAGCTGAAGCTCAAGACCAAACAAAGTCAGTTCGCTTCTATCCAGGTTAGGTTGACTGAATATCGACTGGAACGGTCTGTCTACTGGCTCGGCTGCCTCAACATTCGTTATATCTACTCGTTATATCTACTCGTTATACCTACCCGTCTATTTACTTGGTCTTCAGTCCCACCTCATATATATAATAAACCTTCACCTACCTAATACACAATCGCTTCATAACACAAGTGCCTTCCGGAAGCACAGAAACCCACTGCTAGATATCAACAGCGCCTATCTCTTGTACACGGGTTCTCGCCCCGACTTGTCCTGCTACAGGACCATCACCAAAGAGCAATGGACCACGAATTCTCTGGCCGCCATCCGGCCGGCAGCTCTTCCTTCCAACCGCCGAGCGCTCCGCCTTCCATTCGACCCAGCACTCCCGGCACAGACAGAAACCCGTTTGAGCCCGAGCGTGTCGAGTCACAAGCATCCCAGAGAAATGGTACCAATCCGTTCACATCGCCCTTCATATCGCGTCCGCCCTCGAGCTTTGGCGGCTCCAGCGCTTTTCGAGGCGAGACTGGACAGCGATACTTCCACTCGCGAAGAGTGAAGAAGGGCGAGGTCGAGAAGCCATGGTTGGAGAAGAAGGATCCCAAGGAGAAGTGGGTTACCATACTACCCATCGTCGGAATTCTTATTGGGCTGGCTATCTCTGGCTTTCTGGTCTACGATGGTCTGTCGAGTGTGGTCAAGCACAAATACTGCATGGTGCTCGAGGACACCTTCAGTACCTTTGACACGAAAACCTGGACCAAGGAGGTTCAGGTTGGCGGCTTCGGGTAAGCATTCGCACAAACGCCTCGCCTGAACTCGACCCGGACTAACGTATCGCAGCAATGGCGAATTCGAGCAGACCACTGACTCTGACGAGAACGTCTACGTCAAAGATGGCCACCTCTTCATCGAGCCCACGCTTCAGGATTCGAAGTTGATCACGGAGAACAGCCTCATTGACCTGCTCAAGGACGGGAGTTGTACTTCAAAACAGTTTTCCGACTGCGTTGCTGCTACCAACATCACTACTGGCAACTCCACTATTGTGCCCCCGACCAAGTCAGGCCGCATCACCACCATCAACGGTCCCACCATCAAGTATGGCCGCGTCGAGGTGACAGCAAAACTGCCTGTGGGCGACTGGATCTGGCCTGCCATCTGGATGATGCCCGTCAAAGATATCTACGGACCTTGGCCGCTCAGTGGAGAGATCGACATCATGGAGAGCAGAGGAAACAACTACACGTACGCGCAGGGAGGCAACAATATCGTCTCGTCAGCGCTCCACTGGGGACCCAACACTGCCAACGTGAGTCATGGCTCGTTATCACCAAGCGTCCGGCTTGTTTTCATTGTGGACTTCGTTACTGACTTGGCTCAAGGATGCGTGGTGGCGAACCAACGTGAAACGTGAAGCGCTGCACACGTCATACGCATCTTCCTTCAACACCTACGGGCTTGAATGGTCGGAGAAGTATCTCTTCACCTACGTCAACTCTCGTCTTCTGCAGGTGCTGTACACCAACTTCAACCAGCCCCTGTGGCAGCGTGGTCAGTTCCCGGCCGCCGACAGCAACGGGACCCGTCTGGAGGATGTCTGGAGCCAGACTGGTCGCGACAGCACGCCGTTTGACCAGCCGTTCTACCTCATCCTCAACGTCGCTGTCGGCGGGACGAACGGGTGGTTTGAAGACTCGAAGAGTGGCAAGCCTTGGCTCGACACCAGCCCGAGTGCCAAGAAGGACTTCTGGAACGCGCAGGACCAGTGGCTGCCGACCTGGACCCAGCCGGCCATGGAGGTGAGCAAGGTCATGATGTGGCAACAGTGCGATGGCAATGAGGATCTGTGAGTGGCGGGGTGGTATGAGAACATGGCACATGGCACAGGGTCGGGCGGCGTTTGCTCGCTTTTGGGTCGTTCGGGAGCAATGGCTTGGGTTATATAGATGGGTTCACTCGGGACTGGACAAGACAAGGTATGCACCCGCCGGTGGAAATACCGTATTTCGATAGCTGCTTTCCCTTAAACACACACACGAACACACAGGATTGCACGTACTATAGTCGTAGCATATGGGTCATAATAATCAGAAGTGTATTAATTCAAGCAGTTGACATGATGATTCGCATGATTACCGACATTCGTAGTTACTACATACAGGGAGCCATTGACTGGAATAACGATCACTAAGGTGCTAGGTATACTTCAGGCGCTGTCGAGGCTTGAGAGTCGAGACGACAGCAGTATTGAACCAATACTACGGAGCCATAGACGAAACCAGATAACAATAAATGTACCGGACTTTTGACGTCACGTCAGCACAGTGCTGACGACCGGGCAGTGATTGGCAGAGACCACCAGAAGATACCGTAACATGATTCAACCATCCCAGATCCCCGCATCGATCATCATCCACAGGGGGTTCTCGTTTTCGGATATTCTGTGGATGCCTCCCCACCGAGTTCGCTACCATCCGAATCGCCAAGCCGAAGCGTCCAATTAATGATATCTTTCTGTATGGCTTTGCCAAGAGTCAAGAGTCAAGTGGCGACGTCCGACTGATGAGTCAACTACCATATGCTCTCCTCCAGTACTTCCTATATCACGTTTTGGCGATTCAACTTTTGGGCCATTCCAGGTCGGCCGGCATTGAGTTTGGAGGCGTCTTATTATTTAGACCTGATAAGGTAAGGTTGCTCTAGTGAGCGCCATCCACATGGTAATAATGCTAACTTTGGCGATCCAGGAACGAGGGCGTCTAGGCGTTGTAAGCGCCCCTTTAGACGACCTATGCAGTACTACGCAGCCGCTACGCCGTGTGATGATTTCGGTGCATGTGGTCTCTCAGCTCTGGCGCTAGAATATAGATCTCTGTCTCTGGCGATGGTAGCGAAGCTTCAGTGGCAGCTGTCTGCTGTCGCGTGTCGCGTGCCGCGTGCAATTGAGGTTTACACCCAACTTTGAACCACGAACGATGCGGAGCTGAGCTGTTGACGAGAAACTTCAACCGTCGATGCCGTCATAACATCGGCTTCCATCTGCCATCGCGCTGGTCATGACAGAGAACATGACACACGGCATGTGCCTACGACTCATCACATGCTACTATCGTCGGTCTAGCTGTCTAGCTGTCTAGCTGTTCAGGGGGGCCTCCAATTGATAGTCGCAGTCCACCCTGAAGGCCTTCTGAACATGCCATGCGTTCTCTTTTTGCT
This sequence comes from Anthostomella pinea, assembly GCA_963556695.1. Taxonomy (NCBI): domain Eukaryota; kingdom Fungi; phylum Ascomycota; class Sordariomycetes; order Xylariales; family Xylariaceae; genus Anthostomella; species Anthostomella pinea. Next base: position 4,628,653 of record CAUWAG010000006.1, on the reverse strand, counting down.
TTCTTCCGGGCCTCCGATCTGAGACAGGTTTGGCTGTTCGCAGAATAAAAGCTGATTCACCAACAAACACGTGCTACAGATGTCTCAATTACCACCGTTGAAAGTCCCAGAAGCCACAAGTATGGCCTGCCTACGGTACCAGCTCGATCCGTATCTAGACCGATCCATGATCATGATCATAGATGCTGCGATGATATGACGGCTGAGGGCGAGCGACGGCGCAATCTGCGCAATGCGCATGTACAGGTACCGTGCTGTGTACTGTGGTGGCGCTGTTTATGATGTGCCGCCGGCCCATCTACCTACTTAGTGTGGACCAGCCAATAATTCCGTGTCGAGAGCGATGGCCGTCCGCATGGGTTCCGCTGGATGCTGGCTAAGGCCCTATCACCGTCCATTTGGAATGGGAATGGTGCGAATGGGAATGCATCTTGTCTGCGCAATACGAGAAACTCCATACCCCCCAAATGCACCTGAATGCGCCTGAACGCGCCCGCAAGCGTCTGGCCCGACCAACTTCAAGAGTTGGATCTCGTTCACTAGTACAGGTACATCCACCCACCTACATACACGACAGCGAAGAGGCACATGTGTGCTGGGATCATGGATCGCCCGGATGGGAAAACTTGCCATGTTGGTTGGTGCCACCGCTTCGGCGCCGTGATGTAGGCTCGCATCTCTTGCTTTTATCGATGGCCCAGGCCCCAGATGAACAGGGAGCTTCCCAGCTTTTCACAAAGTTGCCAAGTATTTTGATAAGACTGACTTGCAGGATGCAGCAGAGAGACAGCCCCTCTTCTCTTCACCTGGTATCTACAGTACACAACTGCTGTAAGCACCTGTTCGTAGTCTAGAGCAGTAAGACGGCACCCAACTCCGAAGCGAGAGCTGGTAAAGCATTGCCTAGACCTCGGTTGATGACTCGAGGTAATGCTTCCGTATAGGAATGTGTTTGTTGGGCCTGGATTTACGGTTTACTTGTGTTGGTAATGACTCTCGGGCCTCACGATGCCTATTGCAGTTAGCCAGGGGTCGTTGGGGCGGAGGTAAAACGAGATAAACGGGGTAATCGAGAAGAAAGATGGGTCAAGATCTTAGTCTTGATCTTGTTATTATTCCTGGTCGATGATCCACCGTTCGCTCGCCACTATCGCGTTCCCGCGGTGGGCTGGCCCTAGTCCTGGTCGGAGAGGTACTCTACTTCTGCGTTGATCCCTGCTGGTCAAGGTACCGGTACTGGTAGAGTAGCCCGGACGGGACGTGGCGGCAGCATCACCAGCTTGACCATCAAGACTCAAAGAAGCACCCCCCGCCCAAGCCACGCGCCCAATATTCATTTGCACAATTATTGTCCCTGTTTTTCTCGGTTGTTGTTTACGCAGGCAGCCACCCGTCACTATCGTTTGTAGACAGCTCTATCTATCACCTGTGACTGACTGCTCGTACGCTCGTTCTACCCCCATCACACCACGCACCGCCAGGCATCTGTGTGGCTATCGACGATCATCACCGATACATCCAGCCCAGCTGAAAGCTCGTCGTTCCAGACCAGCTCCCCTTCGCTATTGTACAGCTCGTCTGTAAACTCTTTGTCTTCAGGTTGCGTGTATCAGCAAGCCTACGACAGATCGAGTTCGACTTAACTCTCGCTTCTTTTCCCACTTCTCCAACGTTATCTATTTTTCGGCCCGGGGCTTCTTCGATGAACGCTCGCTCAAATACCTAATATCCAAAACCGCCGTATCCCTTGATTTTGATTCCGTGTCATTCGCTTGCTATTCTTGTAAGTCATTCAACCTCTTGCCCCTTCTATTGGACATCTGAGCCGTGTCTTGCTTGCTACGCCAGGCTGGCGGCTCTTCCATTACACAGTACTTCGGTCGTGCAACAACCAGGAGAGTGGCTATAGGGCTACTTCGGCATCAATTGCAACGAGTTGATGTGCTACTTTCCCTTGGGTCGTGCTGGTGCATATAGCTGACACCCACGACTTCTAGCCTTCGCTATACTGCGACTTCGCCAGAGGAATCCCCCATCCGTTGACAACCCTACTGTGAGGACACAGTGGGTCTTCGCCCAGCGGCGGTACACGTTCTAACAAGGGGGGTTTGGTTGGTCAAGTCGAGCAAACCGCAACCATGGGTCTCTCTAGCTACTTCAAGGCCGAGAAGCTCGAGCCCAAGCAGAAGGGGCCAGCCCCAGCAACCGCGGAGGGAGTGTTTACTACAGAGAAAACGCCTTCAGGTCCGATGAGCTTGGGACCGGGTGACTTCGAGCTGCAAGCGCCTACGCCCCAATTCGGTGGCTCCGGTGGTGGCTCCTCGAGAAACTCGGTGTCGGGTCGTTCGGTAAGATCGGGCCACAGCTCCATGTTCGTCGACGACATCAAGCACGAAGTCATGGTCAACTACCTCTACCAGCAACAATGCTCGCGTCTCTGGGTGTCGGACGGTTCAGGGGAGGTCGAAGGCGTTGTGCTGCGCAAGTCTCGTGGTAACTACATAACGTGCCCCCCACAACTGGTCACCACACCTTTTGGCATGTCCTGTTCCACACTCAACGTGCAGGTTTGTCCACCTCTCGAGCAAGCTGGCCGATGTCCTTGCTAACTGGCTGTGTGTAGTGTGCCATGACGGTCAACTCTCGAGTCATCAAGACCTTCTTGTCATGGTCGCCTGATGCGGTCGATGTCCCCTTGATGAATGGCCTACGGGTCCAGATCCTGCCCACGATGGAAGACTTGCCCAGGGCGAGAAAGCACCAGTTCGCCGCCTTTATTGCGTCGGAGGCTCTGCTGGTCGTGTGGGATGACGACGCGCTTCATCTTGTCCAGCGGGTCAAGGCCATCGAATCTGAGCTGATGGAGCTTGTATGGCAGGTGGGCGAGACAGACCCCGGTGAGGGCGGCGAGAAGAAGGCGGCCTACGAGGTCGGACAAGTCGAGATCGACGAGGAGAGTGGCCAGATCATACCCGAGAAGCGTCCCGTTCACTTGCTGAACACGTACCTTGTCTCCATCGTCCTCATCCTCGTCACTGTCTCACTGGGTGCGGCTTGGCGCCAACTAGCGATCGAAGTCTCGGTTGATGGCAGCTACACACGACTCGCCCTCATCGCTCTGGCGCCCATCCAGGTCTTCTTCACTTTGTTCTTTGCTCAGGTCATCGTCGGCTGCTTGACCCAGATCTTCGGCCCCATCCGGCAAATGACCCAGAACTCAAAGTTCTATTCGGCCAGGCCGCCACCGAGACTGCAGTCAGCTTCGCTGCCGCATCTGACGGTGCAGTGTCCCGTATACAAGGAGGGTCTGATCGGAGTCATTGCGCCAACGGTCAAGTCGATCAAGCAAGCTATCAGTACATACGAATTGCAGGGCGGGTCTGCGAACATGTTCGTGAATGACGATGGACTCCAGCTTCTCCCCGAAGAAGAGCGAAAGGCCCGTATCGAATTTTACGCTGATCACTCCATCGGTTGGGTCGCTCGTCCAAAGCACGGAGAGGACGGATTCCTGCGGCGCGGCAAGTTCAAGAAGGCTTCGAACATGAACTTCGCTATGATGATCTCGTGCAAGGTTGAGGAGAAGCTGGAAGCGTACAACCGCGGCCCCGAATGGTCACAAGCCGATGAGGCCCAGGCTTACGAGAAGGCGCTCAAGGATGTCCTGGAGGAGAATGGTAGGGCGTGGGCCGACGGCAACATCCGTATTGGCGACTACATCCTGATCAGTAAGTTTGCGAACCCCGGCCAGTCTCCCACGCGTAGCCAGACAAGCTGACATCTTTCCAGTCGACTCGGATACCCGTGTACCGGCTGACTGCCTGTTGGATGCCGTTTCCGAAATGGATCAATCGCCTGACGTCGGTATCATGCAGTTCTCTTCCGGTGTCATGCAGGTCGTCCACACCTATTTCGAGAACGGCATCACCTTCTTCACCAACCTCATCTACACGGCCATTAGATACACCGTCTCCAACGGTGATGTTGCTCCCTTTGTCGGCCACAACGCTATTCTTCGATGGAGTGCCATCCAGCAGGTCTCGTACGAGGACGAGGATGGCTACGAGAAGTTCTGGTCGGAGTCTCACGTGTCAGAGGACTTCGATATGTCTCTCCGCCTCCAGTGCGCCGGCTACATCATCCGTCTGGCCGCATGGGCAGGTGAAGGGTTCAAGGAAGGTGTCTCGCTCACCGTGTACGACGAATTGGCTCGATGGGAGAAGTACGCATACGGCTGCAACGAACTGCTCTTCCACCCCATCCGCATGTGGATCTGGAAAGGTCCCTTTACACCCCTTTTCCGCCGGTTTTTGTTCTCCAACATCCGTTTCACCTCCAAGATCACCGTCATCTCGTACATTGGCACCTATTACGCTATTGGAGCCGCTTGGATCCTGACGTCAGTTAACTACTTCATCATGGGTTGGTTCAACGGTTACCTGGACAAGTACTACGTCGACTCTTGGCAAGTCTGGTTCTCGATCATCATCGTCTTCAACGGTCTCGGTAACGTTGCACTGGCCATCATGCGATACCGGATGGGCCAACGAACTCTGCTGTACTCCCTCTACGAGAACTTCAAGTGGACCTTCCTCCTGGCCATCTTCCTGGGCGGATTGTCTCTGCACGTGAGCCAGGCCATCTTGGCTCACATGTTCGAGATCGACATGTCCTGGGGCTCGACGTCCAAGGAAGCCGAGTTCTCCAACTTTTTTATCGAAGTGCCCAAGGTCCTGAAGAAGGTAAGAATGCCCCCAGTCGCTTGTCTCCTGTCTTGCGTTTCGTCGCGATTGAACTATGCTAACCTGTGTGGTGGCCTCCAGTTCAAGTTCTCGATGATATTTTCTCTCCTTTTCATCGTGGGTATGATCATCCTGGCCGTCGCTCCTTTCGTGCCTGTCGGATGGCGCATCACAGACTTCGTTGCCATTCTTCCCATGGCAACTGTCGCAACCAGTCATTTCCTCTTGCCTCTCGCTTTGAACCCTGCCCTCATGACATTCTCTTGGTAATCACCTTGGGCACCTGCACTCCCAGCACATAATCTTATCCACACTGCATATATTTCCTAAATAGAACTCGTTGCACGGTACACATACTGAGCACATGCTGGCGTTGCGTTTTCATCTATAGAGCTTTGGCTTGGGTTTCTTTCTGGCTGGATAGACCGGACTGGGGACACCTTGATAGAAGCTTGCGGCTCGGTTGCTCGGGAACGGGAATAATGATAACACAGGGGCTACACAAGCACATCGGGGACACTCGGGTCACAAAAGGCACAATCGTCACGGCGTAGGACGTCTAACATCTAATACATTCACGATGATCCAGCAGTCGTCGAGGAGATACATTACGACCGTTTCAGAGCACCCTCCGACGCTTGAGGCGGTTAGAATAACAGCAATATACAATGAAATAAGTCGTAATCAAGGTGATGATTCCAGTCAATTACCCTGAGATACACTGAACCCCTAGAAGTCTCAGTACACCCCTAGTTCATTCTCGATGTAGGCGTCTCTTAGTCGGTCCCAACTATTGTCGCAACGCGGATACGGAATTATCAGTAGACTTTTGAGTCTCCATACGACCGGCAGCTGTAATACTTGCGTGTCGGCAGCATACATGAACGTTCAAAGCCATTCGTATCACAATGACCACTCCAGAGTAATTCTCCACATACCCGATACCGTGAGCTTGCGACCTATCACCAACATCGTCGCCAACATCGTCGCCATCAACCTCGCCGACAACGCCACCGAACACCGTCCGCAGCACCGTCAGTACTGTCCCCAAAATCATTGCCGCCATCATGTCCGATACCATCTTCGGCGGCGCGGTCACCACCAAGCATGAGCACCACGCCGTCGACCGATCCCACACTGCTCTGACACCATTGCCTCTCGCCCTTCCGCCGATCAGGTCCGAAGTGATACGAAGGTACGAAGCATTCAGGCTGCTACAATCACCCTCATACGTCTCTACCCGGCATGCCTCTACTGGTTCTTGCATTTGAATGCTATATTTATATCGATATAATCCAACTAGATACCTAGAAGCTATCATAGATGCTGATCTGGAGTACTTATGCCATTTGCAATAGCTATACCGGTGTACGGAGACATCTGGAGGTTCAGTGCAGACCTTCATGTTGATAAGCATCGCGCCGGACCGCAGGATCACAACGTCTGCCTGCTAGGTCCTGTGAATAGGTGCAGCATCTAGCATGATTGATCTATTGCCCCAAGAATACGTGCTTCTAGATGCTTAAGTATCCACGTTGTTACTTCAACCTCCGACCTCTTCAAGTGGTGGGAGTGGCAGCTATCTCTACCTGCCACTTATTAGCGGGAGGTAGGTATGCACTTGTTTGCCGCGGACTTCGGCACTACTGCAGGAACACTCGCCGGCCAATGAGATCAAAGAACGGCCCTCCCTTGGCCCCTCCCGAGGCGCCCAAAGAAGAGCTGAAACTCCATATCTGCAGGGATGTCTAGGGCACCCGCACCCCTATGCGGCTCTTGCACGGAACCCCGGCATCTGTTCGACCAGTCCGAGCAGCCGAGCCCCTTTTCCAATCTCCAATCTCCAATCTCTGCTCATAATCGCACTCGCAGACCTGGCAGAGTCGCAGGACAGGGCGTGACAAGGAGGCCCGAGACGAACAAGGGATAACCGGCGGCCGCCACTCACCCTATTCATTCATTCATTATCAGCTCTTGAAGTCTTGGCTCACGTTCACTCTTTCACCCACACACCCACATTCTTTGACTGCAATTGCTAAACATTGCCCACACTGTCCAAGTAGCCAAGGTAAGGACCGCAGAGTGGCAGACTGGACAGCCTCGACTCGATTCGACTCGACTTGAAACATATCAGCAAGCCAGCCACAATATCACTTCGATTCCACTTCGATACCCCCTCGACGCTCCTTGAAACCACATCGCATCACAGTCCTCCGGGCTACCTACAATCGCTACGTCCCTCCTCGACAGCTGACCGCCTGTCGACCCCTCGTCCTCCGTCGCTCCATTCGCAACCATCTCGACGGCACGTCCTGCCAGTCCTCCGGTGACTTCGACCGTCCGCTCCCTCTTTGTCCATTCCGAGACATCCAAATCTCCAACCTCGATCACGATCGTCTTCCGTCATTCGACTGGGAGGAATATGCTATTCGCGAGCTAACGACATCACCTCAACGCCATCTGCGGAACCTCCATATACACCGGCCTTGCGCCATTGACTTGTCCCGATCTTTAGTCTTCATACTGCTTCCCACACTACTAGACAACTCCCATCATGTTGTCGCACTCCTCGTACGGCGCGGCCCTCGCGCTCCTGGCGTCGATTCTCTCGACTCCCGTCGCTGCCCAATTGAGCACCAAGTGCGATCCTATGAACGCGACCTGCCCGGCCGATGCAGCCTTCGGCACAAGTCACCTGTTCAACTTCAACGACACACAGCCAGACGGTACGTGGAACACCACGGCCGGCACTGTCAACTACGACGCCGAAACGGGCGCTGCCTTTACCATCAGCGAAAAGGGCGACTCGCCCACTCTGATCTCCAACTTCTACTTTTTCTGGGGCAGGACAGAGGTATGGTTGAAGGCCGCACCCGGTCAAGGCATCATCAGCTCCATTGTCTGGTCCTCCGACGTGCTCGATGAGGTCGACTGGGAGTTCCTGGGCGGCAACACGACACACGCATCTTCGAACTACTTCGGCAAAGGATTGCAGGATTTCCACAATGCCGGCTATCACTTGGTCAACGGCAGTACGCAGGGTGACTACCACAACTACACCTCGGTCTGGACTGCAGATAAACTCGAGTGGCACATCGATGGCGCACTAGTGCGCACGCTCTTACCAGCGGAGGCTAATAATACCTATACCTATCCCCAGACGCCGATGAAGCTGAGTCTCGGTATCTGGGCCGGAGGTGATTCCGACCAGCCCAAAGGAACGATCGAATGGGCTGGAGGACTCACCGACTATGACAAGGGACCGTACACCATGTACATCAAGAGTGCTGCAGTCCAGGACTACTCGACCGGCAAAGAGTACACGTACAGTGATATGTCGGGATCCTCTGACAGCATCAAGATTACAACGTAAGTCCATGAGCTTAATCGTACTACATTCTAGTAACCAGACTGACCCTGCAATTCACAGCGGCAATTCGACGGCGGTTGAAAACATCAACAAGCAACCAGAGAAGTCTCTCTCGGAAAAGTGGGATGAGCTGCCATCGAGTACGAAGTCTGGAATCTATGCGGCCGCTGGTGGCGTGGGAGCTATAGCTTTTATCGCACTCGCCTTCTACTACTTCAAGCAGAGAAGAAGTGGCCAGAAGGAAGCTGCCCTGGCTGCGGCAAGAATGCAGGAGGAACGCGTGGAGCTCGAGAGATTCCAGAAGGAAGGACGGAACCCCGACAACCTTGGTTTCGACGGTACAGAATATGGCGGCGCCATGAACAAGGGCGGCATGTATGGCGTGAGTTCGTATTACGCAGTGCCCGATTCGCCTCCAGGAAGTTCCGCAGGTCCGCCCGAGAAAGCATGGGATCCGACCAGTGCCGCGGTGGCTCCGGGCATGCCGCTTCTTCGTAACAACAGCTTTGGGTCCCAGCATCCGCAAAGTCCCGGTTTGCCTCCATCGTTTCCGCTGCCACAATCGCCAGTTGACCGAGGTCACTCAACGTCCAGCGCGTCGAATCGGATGGGTTCCCCGGGACCTACGTCTCCGCCAGGCCGCGGCCCGGCGTCACCAGTGGGTTACAACAGTAACTACAGATGATCTTGGAAGCTGTCCAAGTCGGCATCCTCGTTGGGTTGGGTACAGCTTTCGCTGAGACGCCTGGGCATGGAATTTTCGCGTATAAGCTGTAGGCTCTGAATGGGCGCGCGATGCGTGTGTACGAAGCGGCGGTTTCCTTCCTGCTTTCAATTGGTAATAGGGAGTTACGGAAGACTAGGTTACCTCAGGATATCGAGAAACTGGGTGTACATGTCGACGAGGCGATTACTGGCCATTTCCATGCGACGCACATAGCTATCAGAGGTGTCATCTTCTTTGACCATGGATGTTACAATAACCCCCATAAGTCTCCGTCCGGCATGTTCTATCCATTCTTGGATATCAGCGCTATATTCTGTTTGAACATGCCTCTCGCTTGCTGAACGAGGGGCTTCATGGAATGAAACTGCTTATTCGAGGGTGCTTATTGGTTTTTGGTTTTCAAATGACACATTGGGTGCGCGGACGGAGACTTATGAGGGCTGAGTGTACTTAGCAAGCAGGCGAGGACAGAGTCCATGATTATGGGTGGCGGCTTTAGGAGCTTGTATCTTACGATAATCACGAGGTGGTCTCTTCATCCAGGGGCCGGGGATTTTCGTTTTTACATTCGTTTAATAACACTGGGCAATCTTGGCAGATCATGAATTCGTGATGGATCAATAGCAACAGTAAAGCAAGGAGACAGTCTCCCTACCAATGGCTGTGCTAATCGGTAGCTAGGACTCGGACTTTATTCATATGTATGGGCGGTTCCCCTTCAGGGCACAGTATCAGGTCATGCTCATATCATATTCGTCGTAAAGAATAACGGCAATTCTTGCAGCATTGACAACAGCACCGACAACAGCACCGACAATAATATCGACAACAATATCGACAACAATATCGACAGCAAGCATCACTACGAAAAAAGAAGTAACAGAGTATGGCTAACAAAGAGAAAGACCATCTTGAGGCTGGACTATAAGCCAGCGATAGTGGCAAGACCGCATCATAAGTCTCCGTCCGTCATGCTTCTGCCAACTCTTAATGCTCCATTCGTATTAATACAATAAGCACCCTGGAATAAGCAGGATTTATCCAGTTAGCCATACTCGATGCTTATTGCAGACTGCTTATTCCAGTTATAATACCTTTCACTGGGCGAACGAGGAATGTACGGCGACATCATGGAAATCATGTGCACCCGTGTTGATAATTGACCCTTGATACCACATGATCGCGATGTTCTGTTCGTCTCGACTTCCTGTTCGTTCGCCCAATGTCCCAGTGGCTGGTAGATACCTATTGCTAGGAATATAGTGGATGACTGACTCGAGCCGAACCTCGTGATTTGTTGAAGATCGCGCACTCCGATTACCGAGGCAATGACGCAGAAGAGATTGTCACATTTTGGACAGACCGGTTGGGGGTTGAGTGAAACTTGCCCTTATCATAAATGCATCCGTATCATGATCGGGTGCCTCTGGGAAGCCAACGTCCGGGCCGAAGGCATGTTCATCAAATCCGAGGAGTTACCCCAACCTAACCCCAGCACAGACTATCTCCTCATGCGGTATGAGGCAAGCCTAGACAGCTGTTGGCGCGGCGGAATGTGACGACCGGCAAACGGTTTGACGATAAGATCTGGGGGTTTACTAAGAACAGTTACCTCATCTCATGGTCGCGATTGCGAAGGCTATACCGCAACTGAGACCAAGCCAAGCCTGCGACTCGCGAGTCGCGAGTATAAGACAGGTCATATGGTGGTGTATAGCAGTAATGCCGGACACCGCAACATCCCTGTTCTTCGCCAACTCAAGACAATACTTGCCACGATGGTGCGACCTGCTTCCTTCACTCTGAGTGCCGGGCTGCTACTCAGCAGCGGCAGCGCTGCTTCTGCGGTGAGTATGCCTTTCGACGCCCGGGAAGCCACCGTCGAGACTGTCCACCACGCACTCTACTCCGGCCTAACATCATGTCGCGACGTCGTCTCGTCCTTCGTGGCGCGTATCAAAGCGTACAACAACCGCACCAACGCCATCATCACCCTCAACCCCCATGCTCTGGACACCGCCGACTCTATGGACGCGAGCCTCGCTGCCGGCAACGCTACGGGCTCGTTGTTCTGCATCCCTGTCCTGTTGAAGGACAACTACGACACTGCCGACATGCCGACGACGGGAGGCTCCCTCAGTCTGAACGCGTCGCAGCCCACCGAAGATGCGCCGAGTGTGGCTGCCTTGAAAGATGCTGGTGCCATCATGCTGGGTAAGTCGAACCTGCATGAGCTGGCGTTGGAAGGCATCTCGGTCTCGTCGCTTGGCGGCCAGACCATCAACCCTTATAATGCCGCCAGGACCCCTGGTGGCTCCTCGGGCGGCACCGGTGCCGCGGTGGCGGCCTCCTTTTGCGTCTTCGGCACTGGCACCAACACTGTCAACTCGCTGCGAAGCCCGGCGTCTGCGAACTCCCTCTTCAGCATCCGTCCCACGCGCGGCCTCATCACGCGGACGGGCATCATCCCCATCTCCCTCATCCAGGACGTCATCGGCGCCATCGCGCGCTCCGTGAAGGACGTAGCCGTCGCCCTCACCGTCATGTGCAAGAGCGGCTACGACCCAGCCGACAACGCCACCGCCCTCGTTCCCATGAAGAACCGCCACATCGACTACGCCGCCTCCCTGGCTCCCGCCCCTCTCGGCAGCCTGCGCCTGGGCGTCCTCAACGGCTTCTTCAACCGCACCACCGGCGCCTCTTCCAGCCCCGAGGTCGCGCCCGTCAATGCCGCCATGGACGCCTGGACCGGGAGATTGGAAGCCGCGGGCGCCACCATCGTCCCCATCGACGAGGCCATCTACAACGCGACCGTGATCCAAGCGGCCTACGACGTTCAGCGATTCGAGTACCGCGAGCTCATGGACGCCTACCTCCGGCGCCCCTCCCTCGGCGGCGCGCACCCGGACACGCTCAACGAGCTGTATAGCCTCAAGGCCGGCAACGGGTCCGCGGGCGAGTTCCTCGTCATCCCCGCCGAGTACGAGTACGTGAACACGGCGCTGGTCTCGAGCACGGGCAACGCGACGTACCACGACCGCCGCTTCGGCATCGCGAATCTCACGCTCGCCCTACAGAACACCTTCGCCGCCAACAACCTCGACGCCGTCATCTACCCCGAGCAGAAGAACCTGGTGGCCAAGATCGGCTCGCCCTCGCAATCCGGGCGCAACGGCATCCTGGCCGCGCTCACGGGGTCGCCCGTCGTCACGGTGCCCATTGGGTTCAGCAACGCCACGGAGGGCGCGCCGATTGGCGTGCCGGTCGGGATGGAAATACTGGGTCGGCCGTTCGAGGAATCGAACCTGCTGGCGATCGGTTACGCGATGGAGCGGCTGGGCAAGGTCCGACGGACGCCGGTCTGGGCGCGGGAGGAGCCCGAGGTGCGGGCGTATAGCGAGATGCCTGTTGTGACGCCGGACAGTGGCAACGTACCGAGTGCGTATCCTCTGGGAACGTTGTAAGTAAAGTAGAGATGCCGGCCAGCCATGGCAGCAGATAACGTCTTCAACTTCTGAAAGCTACATATCACAGTACGTAATCTAGGTATATGTAATGAATGACCTCATAGAATGAACTCTGTCGATTACTATACGGTTCCCTTTGTCGTACCGGCTGTGCATACCATATATAATAAGGTGCTCATTGCCGCTGATCTAGAGAAGGTCGACTTCGACAATAAGCACCTAGTTACGGGGAAGCAAGATAATAAACGGACATTATCCTTATTTCCCTTGCCTACGACTTTATCGGCCCTACCGCGCGTTCCGTAAAGGAAATAGCCGTTGCCCTTACACAGTACCGTCATGTGCAAAAATCCGTTAAACGGCTGAGATTGGCGAAAAGATGAGGTGTCGGGGTCAGGGGCTAGTTTGGAACTTTTGGAACTCTATGCTTGGCATGCACACCTCAGTCACACTGTCAGTGGTCACACCAGCTTTTTCAGCAGTCAGCTCTCTGGTCCCTGCCCTGGCGTAATTTGCGAGTCCCTACATCCGGCCGGGAATGGATAGGGGGGAAGAGCGGCGAGTTCAGGCACAGCCAGACAAAGGGCATAGAGTTTCATCCTTCACTGCGCACGGATCACGGAGTGGCAAAGCGGTTGATGTGTGCTAACTCAATCCGACAGACTGTTGACTGGAAGTCCCCCCTTTCACCTGCAATGTTCAACCAACATCTCCCATGTCTTGTAATGGTTGAGGCATCCTTTTACGCCATGTACAACCACAACGATGGGATTCAGACGTGTAGCCAAATTTGGCTGGATAGCTTTCCTCTGGTCCTTGTCTTTGACCCTGCTACCGATCCTGAACGGTCTGTTGGCCGGCGTCCTGTTCTGTTTCTGGGACAGGAGGGAAGTCAACAACAACATGCAACATTTCACCGATGAGCTTGGCGAAGTAAGCGCGCAGGAATACTGGACCGTGCCCGGTGCTCAATCATTCAGCGACTACATGGACAACACCAGAGCTTTCCACTCGACTCGTCTCAGCACACCCCGTTGGACGATGCAATTGGACTACCAATTGCCCATCGAATACTATGGCGATGGTGGAATCGACAGGTGGGCCGACTTGGACCATCTAATGGCTGATGTGAAGAGTTGCAACCCCGCTGTGCCAAAAGAGTCCTGGGTCTACATCACCGACCTGGCGTCCCCATGGTTCCCGTATGACGACTGGAATGAGGCCTTTGACGATCTCATTCAGAAGTCATACGTAAGTCATAGTCTGGACGCTACATCGTTTCACTTTGTGGAATGCTCGCATTCTGCTTTCTTGTGCGGCATCTGGAACGTTAAGCCGCCAGCGCTGTTGCACCTCTCAGTCGAAGACTCTGCGCCAGCATCGGACGAGTTGGACCCCGATCTGACGTACGCCGTTGATCGAAAACGTTTGCGGCCTGTTACTGCCCGCATCATCGAACTTCCTGTTCAAGATGCCTTCCTCGGTCGACCATGGCACGTCTTTCCGAGCCCGAAAGAACAACTTCAGGCTCTTATCAGCACTCCTGGTCTTTACGAGCAATTTGACCCATACGACAGAGAAGAACAGATTATGAAGAGATTCAACGAATACATGGACTCGTTCTGGGACTGGAAAGGGAGCGTTTTCTATCTCATGAGGCGTACGGAGTCATGGTGCCAGGACTACATCACAGAGCCACTTGGAATCGAGTCATACCTGGTCGACCTCCAGTCGCTCACTTTCACCGTCACCTTCCTCTTGGCGCAGCTGATACTTCTGCCAGTGCAGTCTGCTTGGCAAGCTGTCAAAGACTTCTTCGGGTATCCCGGTGCTGGGGATTGGACGTTTGGAGGTTCCGATGACCCTCCGACGAACTTCATGGAGGATATGTTCGGCGGTTTCATGCAGAGCATGGCAGGAAAAGACCGCTTCTCTCAGCCGACCGCGGACAGCTGAGATGAAGGGGGAGCGTTGGCAGAGGGGAAATAGTCAGGCGATGAAGGGGTGGATGATGCTGCGTTGTAGGATGCGGACTTGGACGTCGATTGTTAGGTGCGAGTGTCAGGGTTGGTCAGCGTCGCTGGGGGTACGGTTGGCCATGTTGTCTACGTTGTGGTATGAAGGGAGGGGTCTAAACGCGGCAAGGCGGCTTCGAGAGAAAGATGAGTTAGCAGTAACTTGCTTTCGTCTCGTCTAAGCGCGACCTCACTTTCTTGCCGGACCAACGAACGACCTAGCCGGTGACGCTACCGCCTTCATTCTCATGAAGAATCACTATGGCATCAAACCAACGACTAACTCGAGTTCGCTCTCGTTCCCATCATGAACGCCGACGCGGTGGCTCTTGAATGACACACTGAACCCACGGAAGTCTCCGTACACCCCGTAGGTAATCGAAGTTTGGAATACATATTCACGGGTAATTCTCATATGTGGAATAATCACTCTGTCAAAAGCATCAAGCGTGGCATATCAGAATATAACTGCTCATTCCATGGTGCTTATTCCACTGTCTATATCCTATCAGGGGAAGGAGGCAGGGGCGCCCTCGAGGTGCGCAGACGGAAACTTCTGGGTGGTGATTGTAACAAGATAGTCTTGCATGGCAATGCACAGCAGCGACATGATTTGTAGAGGCCTATCAAAGGAGTCCTCTAGTATATGCATCACCATGGCGGCCCGCGATCAGTCGTGGTTCGCTGCAGAAGCCGCCGAGTCATTTCACATACATATCTCCACACAGGGCAGCTAGTCTAGCCCTATAGCGTTGAGTCCAGCTGTGTATATCCAGGCCAGTTCCCTAAAGCGATCACCGACCAAGGTCTGTATGGCCTCCAGAAGGTAGAGGCTTGATAGTGGTAAGACAAGACTGAATGACGTGATGTTCCAGGTGCCCCTCGACAGATGGCAGTCGTAGGCTGGGCTGAGCTGAAGAACTGCAGGTGGTCAGCTGCGACGACGTGTAACAGCCGAATGTTCCTTCGAGGTGTCCTACTATAGGTCCTAGAGCTGCTAGTAGATTATGGCTTCCACGATATTGCCTCTTTCGCGGAGCACTGCCCAGCCGTAGTTCCCGATTGCTGGCCGATTCAAGCTGCCTTCGTAGCCTGACCGGGATCGATTTTGAGGGAGAAGTCGACATAAGACGTCCCCTGATGAATGGAACTTGTCGAGATAATATCGATATCTGTGGAAGCCTGTCAATTGGACACGTCTGCAGGGAGAACGTGGGAGACCTACCATTGTTGGCATAATCAAATACGTTGTCCTCCCGCAGTCCGCCACTGACCTCGATCAAGAATTGCCGCTTGCCTTTCCACTTCTCCCGCAAGCTCTTTGCCGCAATCTTGACCCCCTCGCCTGTGAAGTTGTCCAGCATGACAATATCAGCGCCAGCTTCAATAGCCTCGTCTGCCTCGGCTTCGCTCTGGACCTCGACCTCGATCTTGAGCGCGAACCCACCGACCATCTTGGCAGCCTGGACTGCTTCGGTGATGCTGCCTCGGCTCCACACGTGGTTGTCCTTCAGCATGATCATGGAGCTCAGGTCCATGCGATGTTGATCGGCGCCACCGACCAGCATGCCGTACTTCTCGACGATGCGGAACCCCGGGGTCGTCTTTCGCGTCCCCGCTAGTATGCCTTCGTATCCTGCTTTGCGCAGGCTCTGTACCATGTTGCGACTGGCTGTAGCAATACCCGAACACCGCGCCAGCAGGTTCAACCCGACTCTTTCAGCGAGCAGCAGGCCTCGAGCCGGTCCGGTGACGGTGGCCACCTTTGTCTTTCCCGGCCCGTCCTTCGGTCGGTCGATGTAGCTTCCCTCGGCCGCGTGCCACTCGACTGTGCACCCGCATTGCTTGAAGATCTCGGTGAAGAAGGGAACGCCAGCTATGACGCCGGCGCTCTTGCCCCAGAGTGTTGCTGTCCGTGGGTGGTCCCCGACAACGAACCCGGCGTAGTCGAAGGAAGGAGTGTCTTCGGCGAGCCAGGTCGTGATCTGGGCTTTCCAGCTCGGTGGCAGGAGGTTCTCCAGAGAGCCATGTTGGGTCGCTTGGTCGCTCGACATCGTGAGCGGGGTGGTGGGTGGTATGGCGGGGTCGAGCTTCTCGTTGTGTGTCATGCACGAAGAGTCAAGGTGTCGATTTGTATGGCGAAGAGTGTAATTTTGTAAGGCAATGCGATCGACAGCGAGGTGTCCTAGGAGCTATTTGTCAAATGGAAGTACCTTATGTCCAAATGAAGAGGAAGATGAACGCGACTTCCGAATGCCGATACAACCGTCGCGGCTCTTGGAGGGGCAGTGCAGCTGTCGATGGAGCGCCAGCTGGTGGCAGTTGCAGAGCAACAATGCCCCTCTCCCCCTCTTCCCCCTTTTCACGTCACCTTCATGAACTGTTTAGAAGAAGCACCTGCATTCCGGACGATGTCCAACCCCAGACTATGAAAGAAGTAAACCCAAATTATGGCCCATCTCCTCTGGACAGCACCACTCGAGTCAAATGTCCAAGCTCATCCCACCTCGTCCATACTGGCAAATCGTTCCACATGGTAGGCAGCCGCATCGTGACCTGACCGGCCGGGACTGATAGACGGCAACGACAAGCTATCATGGCCTCTTTGGCCTTGTGTTCTTCTACTGTTTGGGTTCCTGCACACCTTAGACCTCGTTATCTCCCGTCTATCCACCCTTTCGTTCTCCGTTGGTCGGCCGCCGGCGTGAAGCAAACTATATAGGTATATATATTAGTCAGTATGCAAAGAACCATCGGATCCGTACAGTAACTCACGCCTGCCTTCTCAATCGACGCACTTCGATCGCAGCCTCTCTATGCCTGCGAAGGTCGTCGCCCTTGATGTCTTTTGCTGCCAGGCGAGCCGTCCGGTGCATCGCTGAAAACGCAACGCAATCTCTTCGCGGTCTCCGGTGCGCCAACTGTCTCACCAACAGTGTCTCCCAAATCAACGCAATGGATATGGACTGCGTGGTCCTTTCCAGGGATCGCCGGGTCCAGGACGATGATGCACTCGGTGCCAGGAGCCAGGTACTTGGTGGTCCACGCGCGCATGACAATCGGGGTCAAATCGGCATTTTCGAACTCGAGCAGCATCGCGAGCTGTTTCGGGCTTTCGCGGATGACTTTTCCATATTGGGACAGATCCCAGAGTTCCCGAAGGTATTCTGGAACTCTCGGATCGGGAATGGCTCGAAACTGACAAATGATGGCGCCCAAGGCGATGCCCTCATTCCGCACGCGCATTTGGAGGAAGGGGTCGCCCAGATTGTAGTACCCATCTGGCTGTTCCATTCTCGTTGGAGACATGCTGCTGGCGTTCTGCTGCTGGAGAGGATATACTGTCATTGTGAGAGTAGGGGTCGCGGGAGTCAACGATCGGGTTGGCAAGGGGTGGGTTGAAGCTGGGCGGAGAGCATGAGACAGCCAACTTGTGAGCGACCGAGTTGGACGGCGACCAAAAGTCGTCCAGGAAGAAGAGAGATGAGTCAATGTGAAAAGAATCTGGCTGCCATCATCCTTTTATCCTTTGGTGGCCTGGTGGCTGGATCAAGTAGCTCACGATCAAAACTCAAAAACGCGGAAAACTCAAAACAAGCAAGACAAAAGCCTCAGGTAGCTCGGAAACCCCCTCAACTATTGTCCAGGAGACCAGCATTGGTTATCAAGCCAAACGAACAAACAGCGGTATATTGATCGAATTGTAATAAGTATACTGGAATGAGCAACTCTACTTGGATACGCTACTTCATATGCTTATTCCACTGTGCTTAATCCAATTCGATGCAAATACCGCTGTTTGCTGGACCAGTGGTGTACGGAGACATATGGGAGTTTAGTGTAGCAGTAAGTAGTGTTCAGGGTACGTACCGGACGACGACCATCTCAGGTCCGAAATGTCACATGTATGCGGCGTTGGGGGTGCAAGAATGGGTTATGCGGCTGTATAGTCTGAACACTGAATTAGTATCCCTTTTGCAAGTCGTTGGCCTTGAAGATCGAAATCGTTCTGACCCTGGATTGAGCAGTCGCCAATGCTTCCTCGGGCGAGCGTCCGCTCGCACCAAGCTGGCTCGTGACTTCCAAATTCGGGCTTATGTCCCGAGCCGGTTGCGGATTGTGATGCAGCTGACCATGTGCGTGGTGGAGAGAAAATGGAGGCCTCAGTGACTGTGATCTGACACGGAGCCAAGACCTTCCTTGCGATGATCATTCGATGCTGAACGGGTTTCGAGGTGAGGGCACCGATTATATACTAAGAGGAAGCGAAGTCTGTATAGCCTCGCGGCAGATATGTGGGGCCATGAATGGGAATGCTTTCTACTGGGATTGTTCTGCTTTATGTGAATGTACAGAATAATATACCAGAAGTGTGGCTCGATGTGCCCATCTGGTGATAGTTGCAGATGCCGGTGGGAAGGGATATGCTAGGAGGATGGTTGTGACGAGCTGGTGTGTCGATATCAGATGCTTCAGGGAAGACAATAGTATCGATGAGTTGTCCTCTCGTTCGAGTCTTGACAAAGAAAAACAGCACGTGCTCCCCACGGGGCTCCCGGGATCACGGATGGTTTCGCATAGCAGTACTCAACTTCATGGAATAACTGTCCAGCGTGGCAAAGCCCTTGGATGAGACGCCGCCGATCTCATCCGGGGAAAAGGTTTGGAAATTGGCAAAGTCCTAATTCAGAGCACGATCTGACTAGATGAGATATTCCCGGACCGCAAGGGGAGGTTGGAGACGAGGCCAGGAGAAGCATTGGAGGACGTCGAGCATGCCACTGCTTCCAGCGAATAGCGTGGCGTGAGTATCGGGCGCACCCCCTCGTGGGTTTCAGGGCATCTGGCTTCACTTATTTTCGAGGAACTTTGTCGACCACCGAGTAGAACCGGCAAAGTGAAGTCGTCGACATATTTGGCATAATCACTTGGACTAATCGCTTCTATCAGTGGTAATCAATCGGGATAAGCATCGAACACGTGCTTATGTCGTTGGGACTGCAACGACGGACAACCTCCTTGCGACCTTCGTATGGAGACAGCCCACATTGAACTCGCTGGGGTGAGAAGTAGGTTGATTGGGAGACATGATCATTTCAGAGCTGCCGCTGATGAGAGCAGAAATCTAGCAATGTCTTGGATATCAACCGTAAACGCCGACACCACCAGTCCCACGCATGCAAGAACCCGTTTCTCATGCACCGATTTGCTTCAGGATACCCTCGAGGTTGATGCTCTTGGGTCGTTCGATGGGCAGGCCAAGCGCGCGATCCCAAATAAGTTGAGCGAGAGGACCTAGTCCCCGGCTCACGCCAAATGTTGCTGTGTAATACAGGGTCTCGTGGAACCCGTAATGATGGAAGAGCATCCCGCTGCTTGAGTCAACATTGGGATACGGGTTCTTGGTCTTGCCGTGCTTCTTCAAAACCTCAGGAGCGACCTCGCTGTTCATCTTGACAAGCTGGAATATAGGGTCTTTCGCGATCTCGGGGCGGGACGAGGCAAAGTCCATAAGTGCTTCGAAACGGGGGTCAGGTTTGCGAAGGACTGCGTGGCCGTAGCCCGGCACAACCCGCCCGCTGTTGAGGGTTGACCATAGATAGTCATGTACGTCTTTCTCGGAGTAGTCCGCAGGGATACCCTTCTTCATTTGCAAGATCCAGCGCAGCACTTCCTGCGCAGCAAGTCTGTACAGGTCAGTATGAACACAGGCATGTTACTTGGAACGGGAGAGAAACCTACCCGTGGAGTGGCCCAGCCAGACCCTGAAGACCAGCGCTGTAACTCAGAAAGGGATCACTGAGGGCGCTTCCGACAAGATGCGTTGCATGAGCCGAGACGTTTCCACCCTCGTGGTCACCGTGAAGCGCGAGGTACAAACGCAGGAGGTCCTGGAAGTTCTCGTTCTCCGGACCACCTTTTCCCAGCATGGCGGCGAAGTTGTAAGACCAATCCTGCTCGGGGTCCACGTCACCAGGCAAGGCGCCTCCGCCGCGGTATGAGTTGTGGTATATCTTGGCGGCAATGGTGGGCAGTTTCGCCAGCAGGCTGATGCAGTCGTCGAAAGTCGGCTCCCAGTAGTCGGCCTTGTTCATGCCGTGCTCGTAGGCCTTGGCAAACTTGGAGTTGTGGTTCAAGGCGCTGACGGCGATGGAGAATTGGGTCATGGGGTGCAGGTCTTTGGGGAAGTTATCAAGCATCCTGTTTATAAATTCGGGAATAAAGGCCTGCTCCGCAAGTTCGCGGGAAAGCCCTCGAACCTGACCAACCGACGGAACCTGGCCAGTCAAGAGCAGCCAGAACATGGACTCTGGGAGCATTTCAGTGCCCGAGGTGCCCTTGGGGAGTTCCTGCTGGCAGTCTTTTATTGTGCGTCCATGGAATCGAATACCCTCGTTCGCATCCAGAACACTACCCTCCCACAACATGGCCTTTAGTCCTCTGTGTGTGGTCAGTTTCAGCTCATGAAGCACCCACGTGAGCAGCTCCTCATTGGGAATTCAGAACAGTACCTCATGCCACCAATGGTGTTTTCCACCTTGATCTCACCAATGACAGCGGAGCCATGGGCCTTGACCTTCTTGAACAGTTCTCGCTTGGCGGGAATGACGTCCTTGAGTGTGGCCTTCAAGTCCGGCTCGGAAGACGATGAATAACATCGTGCCGTGGGGACGATAGCTGTCGGTGCAGCACGTGTCTATACATAGTGGTTAGTTCAGCAGCCAGTTCTATTGGCACTTGGAAATGGGAGAAGGAGTGATAACTCACCCTCAACAACCCCAATGCTCTCGTTGGTGCTCTGAATTTGGATGCCATGTTGGTGACTGTCGCGAAGGCGGAATGGACAAGACCTCGGCAAGCGGGGTATGTGTGACCGTGGGTAGGACTTAGAGACTTTGGGGTGCCTGAGACGGGAGTTGGAGAATACGTCTGGCTATGAGCGACTCTGTCAAGAGGGTGTTGAAGTCAAAACTTGTTTTTTCAAAGACAACACTTCGAGATGGTAGAGGGTTGGATCAGTAATGAGAAGGCGGCACATCCGAGGATGGCCTTCCCTTTTCCCGTCCCAAACTCCGGCAGCATGCCACACTGGACATGTACCTACGGTAAACACATCATGGTGGGGAGCTGTGCCTGCTTGCATGTGCTTACACCTGGGCGGCAGGGCATGTACCCCTTCCTTGGTCCATTCTCCCGCATCAGCCGAGGGAACCCGTCGACTCATGTACAGGGGCAGTACCTACCAAATCTGTGCCAACCTCCAAGGACATGTATACTCGGAACTTTGGAGTCCCAGGAGACCCAACGGTCCCAACCTACTTGAAACTCGTGTCACTGTACGATTACAGCGCTGGCTGGAGTGTCAATGAGGTTAGTGTCTTAGGTACTTGGGTATTCCATATTGAAGCCTCCTTTGGAAGAGTTCATCATGTTCTTCCTCGGTTCGATTCAATCGGCCATGGGTGTCATCAATGATACAAGGAACCCCCACAATGGGTACAGCGTCAACTGGGGTACCTGATTGCGGGGATACCTACTAAGGTATTCAATGGGCCTTCCCCGGCTCTAGCACTCGGCTCAGCGGCGTTATTATGCGTTGTCGCGGCCGACACCGCCCGCGGACTGCTGCATCGTACTCGATATTCCCGTCTGCCCGTTGTGGAAACTAGACATCCTCTTTCTTGATCAGTGCCTGCCTAGGGAGCTGGTCTTGTATGCGTACGACTAGATTGGTGTCTTGAGTAGCGTTCCTCGGCCGGACGAGTTGAGATATATTACGATGCTTCGCCGAGCCGTATTCCGGGCCCCTCGCCGTCGTGCGCCTCCTCTGCGTACTTTGAACCGCTTGATTACGTCGAGACCCTTCTCTTCGATGATACGGAGGATGTCCCTACCTGCCGTTAACCCGCCGATCACGACAGTACTGCCGTCCGACTCCTTTCAGCTCCTACCAGAAACCGAGAAACCAGGCGCCGCAGAAGATGCGCTATACGAGCAGCAGGTCAAGGATGTAGAAGCTTGGTGGGCCACACCTCGGTACGAAGGCATCAAGAGGCCATACACTGCCGCTGATGTGGTATCGAAGCGAGGATCACAAATGCAAAGCTACCCGAGCTCGTTGATGGCCAGGAAGCTGTTCAACTTGATCAAAGAGAAGGCGGCTGCGGGAGAACCCATACACACAAGTACGTTCCTTTCGGTCTTCCAACTCATTATACCATTGGTAGCTGACTTGCCATCCTGTCTCCAGTGGGAGCTATTGATCCCGTGCAAATGACGCAACAGGCGCCGCACCAGGAAGTCCTCTACATCTCGGGCTGGGCTTGTTCGAGCGTCTTGACATCGACTAACGAAGTCTCGCCCGATTTCGGTGACTATCCATACAATACCGTACCGAATCAGGTCCAGCGCCTAGCCAAGGCGCAATCGATGCACGATAGGAAACAATGGGACTTGCGCCGGAAGATGGCTCCAGAGGAGCGGAAGACAACCCCTTACGTCGACTATTTCCGTCCCATCGTCGCCGACGGCGATACTGGCCACGGTGGCTTGAGTGCGGTGCTGAAGCTGGCCAAGTTGTTCGCCGAGAATGGTGCGGCGGCTGTGCATTTCGAGGACCAACTGCACGGCGGCAAGAAGTGTGGCCATCTGGCTGGCAAGGTCCTGGTGCCCATGGGCGAACACATCAACCGACTAAATGCTGCGCGGTTCCAGTGGGACGTCATGGGGTCGGAGAACCTCGTTATCGCCCGGACTGACTCCGAAAGCGGGAAGCTTATATCGAGCGCCATCGATGTGCGCGACCACGAATTCATACTGGGGGTTGCCGACGAAGGTGTCTCGCCCCTTGCCGAGACATTACAAGAAATGGAATCAGCTGGTGCTCCAGGGCCGGAGATCGATGCTTTCGAAGCTGACTGGGTCAAGAAGACGAGGCTCGTGACGTTCGACGAGGCTGCTGTAGAGCAGTTGCAAGCGCAGGGCGTGTCCCAGGACAAGATCGACTCTTACCTGAAAACGGTAGAGGCAGACGATACGTTGGGCATCTCCAAGCGGCGGCAGCTAGCGAATAGCTTTGCTAGCAAGCCGGTATACTTCGACTGGGACGTCCCTCGGACTCGAGAGGGCTTCTACCATTACCGGGCCGGCATGAAGGCCGCAACGAAGCGCGCCATCGCTTTCGGCCCCTACGCGGATCTTCTGTGGGTAGAGACAGGCGATCCCAGCGTCGAGGTGGCTTCCAAGCTCGGTCGTGCTGTGAGACAAGTCTTCCCCGGCAAAGGACTGGTCTACAACCTGTCGCCCTCGTTCAACTGGATGGCCCACGGCTTCAAGGACGCCACGCTCAAGTCGTTTATCTGGGATATCGCCAAGGAGGGCTTCGTACTGCAGCTGATCTCTTTGGCGGGTCTTCACAGTACCGCGACCATCACGAACGAGCTGGCCAAGGAGTACAAGAAGGACGGCATGCTGGCCTATGTCAACCTGGTTCAGCGTCGAGAAAAAGAGCTTGGCTGTGACGTCTTGACACATCAGAAATGGAGTGGCGCAAGTTACATTGACGGCATCCTGGGTGCTATCCAGAGTGGAAGCAGCGGGAGCAAGAGCATGGGCGAGGGCAATACCGAGGGACAGTTCAACTGAGCGTTGCCAAAGCCCGGTGACTGGTGACTGGATGATTTATGGGAGCGCAGGAGTTCAGGGGAAGTATACATACCTCGGTACTTCGAATCGAATATTACATCACCCCCGATTTGCCTATTTACTCTCGAGTGAGGGCTCGAAATCACAACCAAAGCTGAGCTCTTGGGTACAGTACGCACATGGTGTGAGGTTAACTCATCTGGTCCTTGGCCCGTTTCCCCACAAACTTCGATACTCGAAGCGCTGCTTCGGTCACAGGAGAGGCAGAAATGTTCAAGCACAGACGGTAATGCGAACTCGGCGTTTCGAGGCAGGACGCGAGCACAACGTCAAACAGGGTCTACTGCGACGTCGAGGGTCACGCACCACACAAGCTGGATAAGGTAACGAGCTCATATCAATTTGTCAGGGTCGCAATTGTCACATCAAGCTTCATCAAGGCATGCTTATTACAAGCTCGGGATACCCGTGGAGGGCAATGCATCGCTGATCCGCTGTCGTACCTTGGTAATTGGGATACAGGATTCTCACAAACCCGGTTCCTGCGGAGCTTGCCTTGGCCACTGGCCACACTCAACGTTCCCATGCTTTTCTGCATCGTTGTCTTGCCCTCTTCCCAGAAGGTTATGAGAGCTACCTCGCCAAGGGCCCAGAACATGCAGTTTGCTAATTTAGAGTCCGCGGTGATGCCACCATCAGTGAGCCCTGGGACCCAGACCGACGTCGGACGGAAAGATCCGAATCTCGAACGCATTCAGCGGAGCAAGCATGTCTAGGATGGATGAGAGCTTCGCGACTCAGTACAGTCTCGTATGCAGGTGAGCATGTGGCTTGACCTAAGCGCGCATTTTCCCTGGTGCTCGTAAAGGCGGCTAAAGAGGCTAAAAGGGGCTCATAGATGATGCAGGGAGCTCTGACGATCTGGACCACTACGCACAATATCACGTCCAATAAGCTTCATCGGAACCAGGCGGATCACCATGGTATGATGCTGTCCGGTTTTATGGGCCCATGGTCTTTGTTCGTGCCGTCGACTGAGTCTCAACCACGGGTCTAACCCAACCATACTGGCCAAGCGGTCGAATAATGATTGCATAATCACCTGGTCTAAGCGGTTCTTTCAGGAAGCAACAAACTGGAATAACTACCTAATCGTTGCTTATCCTACGTTGAACTGTTATTTCAACCGCGTGCCGGGTACGTATAGGACTCGAATGGAAATCCGGCTACACCTACCAACATCCATGGGCATCTAGGCAATGCATTCCTTCATTTTACTATAAGCCAAGGCCTTATACCCAGTCACTATACAGAGAGCAATAAACTGACAGCCCGTCGGTACCGAGCGGTGAGGACATGTGGCCACTCAACTTGCTCAAGCGAACTGATGGTCACACGCTTCCAACGTACATCATACACCCAGTCAGCACATCGAGGGATAATCAAGCTTAATCTATAAAGACCCCGGATTCTCAAAAATAGTACCAGTCAAGTGTCTCCGGCCCAGGCGGTTGGTTGGTACCCTGTCATCTCGTATCGTCTGAGGGCCTAGATCTCGAGCCGGTGCGACCTCGTCCATATTATCCACATGACAGCTCGAAGTGTAGCATCTCACTTCAGTCCAGGACTTCACCTCAACGACCCTGGTCACGAGTGTCGCCTACATTCTCCTTCACATCACCCAATCGTCGACTGCCCGCGTTTCTCTTTCATAATATCAGTTCTAAAAGGACCAAATCCACTCTGCAGTCAGCCCGCACGGGACGCACACAGAGCTAGACGGCCTCGGTTTAATATGAATTCATCTATAAGCCCTCGCAGTCCTATTCAACCGTAATTTGCGAAGAGGCTGGAAGGTCTTCGGTGGACCTTGTCCAAGGCTGAGGGCCAGCATCGCAATCTAAGCCCGAGATTAAACGTGACTTCTCAAGTTCACGATAGCATCTAGACCTCTGTTTTGCAGAATGAGGCCCGCTCTGGTCTGACATGGCGTCTTTCCCTGTACCAGGTAACAGACTGACATGCGAGCTTCAACGGACTTATAGATTGGGGGGCCCTCAGCAATGTCGCCGATCTTTCCACGACAGCATCACGACAGCATCCTCGACCTGACACCCACAGCTTCATTGCCTCTTCAACCCTTACCGCAGCAACATCAAGCCTAACGGAAGCTCAACCAGACATCCTGTCACCATGCGATCCTTTGCCGCCCTGTTTCTGCCCGTCTTGGCCGCCGCCAACCCCATCGGAATCGTCACCGGTGGCGATGGCCCATCGCCGGACCAGATCCAGATCGTGAGCGTCTCAGCCAGCGGTAACGGCTGCCCCCAGGGCACCGTCACGACGGACATGTCCGATGACCGAACGGTAGGTCTCCCAATGCTCTCCAGCATGCCGCCTCTCTGACTAATCCCATGCTCTAGATCGTCACCTTCGGATTCGATGCGTTCCAGACGTACATTGGACCTGGCACCACGGTGGCAGACAAGTCCAAGAACTGCCAGCTTCACTTGAGTCTGTCGTACCCTGGTGGCTTCCAGTACTCCGTCGTAAGTCACCAGCCAATTTGGGGTAAAACTAAACAGCTTCTGACCTCACTTTAGGTCGAATCGACCTACCACGGGTACGCCCAGCTGGAGACGGGAGTTACTGGAACGTTCTACTCGACCTACTACTTCAGTCAGGACGCTGCTGCCACTGTATGTTGAACAGAGATACGGTCAAAGTTGCCTTTAGCTGACGCATACCAAGACCACTACGGAAACATCCATCGAAGGAGGCAGCGAGTGGGAAGGCGGTGATGTATGTAACCTTTCTTTCTGATCAGCCCCCCTTTTCAGACGCAAGTAAGTGCCGACACCTCACCAGGTCTACACGAAACAGGACCAGGTCCCGACAGCTTCGGTCATCTGGTCGCCCTGCGGCGCCAGCGGCATCCTCAACGTCAACAACCGCATTGCGCTGACGTCCAACGACACGACCGCCTCGGGCCAGATTTCCGACGACGATGCTACAGTAGCGTTCACGCAGCAGACGCACCTTTCTTGGCAGGCGTGCCAGTAAGGTACAGAAAGGCCTGTCCTGGAGGCTGCGGTGTTGAGCGGGTGGAAGGATACCTAGGTAGGTAGGCATTGAGGGGGCTGAGGTGTTTGCACAGCATATGTTCTACCTTTTGATGAATGGTCTTGGTCAGGTTTCTCACTGCATTATCAGCGTCGCTTCTCCCAATCCATTTCCAAGCGAGCTGCAATTACTCAATCTATTTGTTGTAACCGAAGACCATAACGCTATCATTACTGTGACAAAGCAACCGAGCCAAGTGAGCCAGTCAACGAATTCCTAACGTGTCAAGATCTCCCAGCGTTATCGATTGAACGTAGAAACGAGAATCCCGGCCCTGGTTGAAGAGAGCACGTCGCGAGTCTCGCAAAAACCCAAGCCCCTGAAGCCACAAACCCTTTTCGAAATCACTACCTTACCCAAGCTGTCGAAACAAAACTCGCATAAGCACCTGGACTAAGCGTTCATTCTGAGGGCGAGGGACAGGAATAAGCTCCCAACGGCTGCTTATTCCACTGCAAGCCAGTACCCATGCCCGGTAACCGCGTCAAGATCTGTCCAGCATCCACCCCCATTTCCTTCGTACTCTGTTCCATTCGTCTATAATTCCTCTGTACCTAGCACGAGTACTGGATCGACCCTATATCATTTCCTGATCTGTCCCTGTCATCCCACTGTCACGACGGTTGATTTCATAGAAGCGATCGCTCCCACTGTTGTTGTCACCCTCTGACTGAAGACCCATCACGACTGTCGCCTTCCAGGGACCTCTGCGCATGATGGGCTCAATCCTACGGATAATCATCGATACACCAGACCCTTTCACCTTGAAGGAGGGGTCCAGCGTCCAGCCCCAGGCTGCTGATCAACATGAGATAAATGAGCAGGCCGAGTCGGCCGAGCAGCCTGTAAGCAATCCCAGCGGTTCGGAAATCCAATACCCCTTCTTCATGTTCGGATTCGACACGCGGGGTTTAGATTATTCCCATCTTGCTTTTGATAATAGCTCGCTGACAGGTTTCTCCGGATCAGAGTAGGGCAAACAAGGCACCAACCAAGGCACCAACCAACAGGGCTCGCAAGAGGTCAAAGTCGAATGTCCCAAAGGCCCCACGTTCCAAGATTCGGAAGCGTGACGATGGCAAGGCTCATACCGTTGTCGAGCCCCATGCATATAATGACGAACCTGATCGCCGACCTCATGCACATCCACCAGTTCGGTGCTCCTTCCCAACCGCCGAAAACTGCCAGTAGGACTTCGTCAAGATGTTCAACGCCAAATACTGACCACCTTTCCAGAAGCTGTCGGGAATGATGATGATGGGCAGAGATACTTATCTTAGTGGTTTGGTGCTCTGCAAGCCCTTGATGCCGCTTTCATACTTCATACAGCAGATCAAGTTACACGATTCCCCTGCCACTTCGCGAAACATATACATCAACGTTGGTTATAGACAACCTAACCATACCCGAAAGCTGAAATTTACCGTCGTTGTCTATCTCGAAATTCGCGAACAGCTCGTCAAGTACGGTGGACCAGAGTGCGAAGGTTCCTACACTTGCCACTGGGGAATATGCATGGGTTTCTTTCATATTAATCTCGAGTCATCCGCCGGTAACCAACACAGGAAGTCATGTGCCAAGGAAGCTTCAAAAGGCTACCGTAAAGGCCGCAAGATCGAGGAATTTTGCAGCCAGGACACCCACCGACCACGCTATCGATTACAGATGACCGTGGACGACTCGCTATCCAGAGTCGTCAGAGAATTCAGTTTGCTAAATCGAGCTGTCATTGGCAACGATACCTTGGCTCGGACGTACTGGTACAACTCCGAGGCCGGAGATCCGGTGTGGTCAGCAGCTTCCGCCGAACACCTCGGGAAATGGTTCCCCGACGGGACGAAGAAAATCGCGGACGTCTCATACGCCGAGAGGAGCGGAGAACTTCCCACGATGAAATGGGTTGATGGAGCTCATGTTTACAACGGCTAGGGCACTTCGATCAGTGATGTTTACACTCCATCGGAGGCAAAGGTCCTTGTGGACTTGAACAACCCTTCCGACCAGACCGAGGTTTTTCTTCGGTATTTGATCAAGTTCGGCAAGTCACAGCCCCTGTTTGTCCCAGAGTCGGAGGATTTAGCTGGACCACACTTCGTCAACATGCACAGCGGCTTTGGTGGCCGGTATAGCGTGTATCGTTGTGCTTTGTGTCATGGCCAACGCGCCAAGATCTGCCCAGTACCTACCCCCATCTTCCCCCGCGGCATCGAACACCTCGACGTGGCGTTGAACCATATGCTCCTGCAGCATTCCGAGTACAGCGACCATCGGAAACTCACGTACCTGGTAACGGAGCTGGAGCAGTCGGAAGGTGTGCGTGCTGCATATAGATATCTGTTTGGACGGGATGTATTTCAACAGGTTGTTCAGTACATGCGAGTTGGTGTACTGCCTCGCGCGCTTTCAGATGTCCTACACGAAAGACAGACGCGTCTAACTCGGTGCGTTGCGATGGCATCGAAGCCTGACTCGGCTGTAAACTCTGATCTCCCTTTGATCACGATTACGAGGGAGAGAGTGTGCAATAATGGGATGCAGAAATGGAGCGACCGCATGATACCGAAGGCTGTCATGAACAATTTCCTTGAGCCCGCATGGTGCCTATATAGCTCATATCATTCATATCATTTACCATCGCTTCGCATCAGGTTGCCGACCGGTTTTTACTCTTCCTCTCTGTCGGTAAGGCACCACAGTTATTCCGGTGCCTGGATAGGTTCGTGCTGAACAGTGTATATTCAGCGGCCAGGTCTTAATTAATCCGCACCAGTTCCCCAACGATCCTTCATTCTCAATCGCCGTCATTGTGAAAGGGCATGAGTCGACATCTACATATCCCTCCTCAAATCGCCATTTATTGATATCATACACCTACTCGTCTTCGATTGTACCTTCCGAGAATGCAACATCAGCTGTCCTCTTGCTGCTTCGCTGCGCTGGGCTCTGGTCTCCAGTTTGGGCATTGCTTTCGGCGGCCTGTCTGCTCTCTCGTTCAAATTAGTGTTGATTCAGCTACTGGGGTCCAACCAATACTCACTGTTCAAGCGTCTTCTGACACTTCTTGAAAGCTTCTTCTGGGGTCGCCACACGGACTCGTTGACCGGTGTGTGGGGGGCAACAAGCCCAGCGTCCTCATTGCCATCAGGTTGGCCATTCTCCTGCTTGACACTCTTGCTGTTGGAAGGGAGTTCGGGCTCTACTGTATCTTGATCGGCCGGTGCTTGTTCTACCATCTGGTGTTCGTGGTAAGCTGGGAAAGCTCGGTTAGTAGATGGTGCCCAGACTGTGGATGGCTGCCTGACTTACCCTCGACCGCGAGCGTCATGAGCTTGGCTCTGGAGCCACCATGGTCCTTGAGGACGCTAATCGTGATGTCCTGTACTTTCATCAGTCGTGCTCCTGCCACTTTAGTTGTGAACATACGTCGGTTACAGCGCCATGGTTGAATGGTAGATAGCTTGCTGATGGTTTCAATAGTGCATGTTGCGGAATATGCGAATCGTGGCTTGGATTGGATGGCTAGGTGGCAGGTTTTGGATACGAGTCCCAGCGCACGAAATGAAATCATCGTTGTGAATGGCACGGCATGGTAGTCGTCATAGGTGCATGCCTGGCGACCAAGGAATGCTGGGATGGGTGGGCGGTGTGTAGGATCTTGCAACGCTGGCAGAACTGAGCCCTTGTTGCGGCTGGATGTCTTTGTACAGGTTGTCGAGTACATGCGAGTTGAGGGAACGAACAGGAAGTACTGGACTCTCCAGGGATCCGGCAGACGTCCACGCTATGGGTGACCAGAGGGCAAACTGTTCGGGTGGAAAAAATCAGCCCACATTTTTATTAGGTGTACCTCAGGCGTCCCTCCCTGCCAATTCCTGTCGTTAAAACCATTTCTTCACGTATCGCCTACCACATTGCAAACACATAGCAGTAAAAGCTCCTCCAGATCTACCTGGCTTGATGTGTAGACATTTCTCTCATAACGATAGCAACCACGGAAACAGCATCGACAACAACATCGATAATGACGATATAACATCAATAACAAAATCGACAACGGCAACATTAACAACGACAGCATCGACAACAGCATCGACAATAGCAACGAATTTCTTAAAAACCAGGAGAAGTTCATATTGCGATCACGAGCCCCCTGTGTCTCTATCTACAAAGAGTACCTGAAGCCTTTGTTTTCAAGCTCCGTTTGGTCATGCATCCCTGCTTCCACCGCTGCTTTCTCATCTGTCGGCCCCATCGCGTCCCTCGCCTTGTTGACGCGCCACATGTAGACGTACAGCACTATGATCATGACCAGCTTGACGGTGTAGCCGACGAGCATGGCAATGTAGGCGCTGTGGTAGTATGCTGCGTGAAGTTAGCATACTGGGCAATGTCCAGAAGGGAGTTTTCTAGAAGACTTACGCGCTTCCGACTCTCGGAACGTCTGCGGTCCAATGATACTGCTATGTGTTAGCTTCCTATTGCTGAAGAAGAGGTGCTCTTCGAGCATCCAAGAACCAAAAGATGGAACGCGTTCACGGCGGTCATGCACAGGACATAATGGTTGTATACGTACTTTCCAACACAGTACCCTGTGAAAAGTATGGCCGCGGTCAACGACTTCTTCGTCGATCCTGCAATGTTGGAGGATATCATCGTCAGGGACATACTAAAGCCCAGCCCCTGAAAGTAGCAGAGCCATAGGGCAACCAGACGACCCCACTGAACACGTCAGTCCATATAACACAAAAAGCACAGGGAGATGCTAGTGGGCATACCTTGTTACTGTCTGGCAGTTTCACGAGAAGGGCAGACCCAAGGATACAGATCAAGTTGGCAACGATCATCGTAGGACATCTGGTCCCTCGTGGCCACTTGGTGCAGATCCAGCCACCGATGATGAGAGCCAGGAACTGGACTGCACCGCCAGGAATCTGCATGTACTGCGTGCCGAGGGCGTCGAAGCCGAAGCTTTTGATGATGGCGCTGGCGAAACTAGTAATGGCAGAATTTGGTACTTGGGCTCCAGTGGCCATGATAAATAGAATCCAGGTTTCTGCGAGCTCGAGGTCAGTACGTGCTGTCGTTTACAGAATGAACAGAGTCCCCCAGCCATTCCGAGAGCTCACAGCCAAAAAGCACCCCTGTATAGAACCAGGTGCTCACGATTGAAGCTGGGATACGGGAGGAATTCTGGGTGTCCTTACTCGGATCTAAAAGACACTGAATCGCCTGGTCCTTCTTGAAGTGGTGGTTTTTGACACCTTGCCTATTCCGAGACACCTAAAGCGTGAAACGTCAGTATTGCTGTTTTCATACCAAGCAAAAATATGCAAGATAAGAGCTCCAGCTTGTGGGTTTGAGGCCTGACTTACACGATCAATGGCAATGGTGCGCTCCCTTTCGTTCAGAAACCGGGCAGTCGCAGGGACATCAGGCAAGAAGATGAAGCTGAGAATGCCCTGGGCGAAACTCAGAGATCCGAAGATGAGGAAGACATACATCCATCTCGGGAGGCCAGTCGTAATATTGCCTACAGCGTAACCAATAAGACCACCGAACATGGTAGCTAGGCCGTTGGTGCAGTAATAGGCCTCGAGGCGAAGGGGCTGCTCCGCGGAGGTATACCAAATCGACATAATGATAACGAAGCCCGGATTTACCGTCGCCTCGGTGAATCCAAGGAGGAAGCGATTGGTCGCTATGCCTGCAAAGGAAGTGCAAGCGGGCGTAGTCATGACGATGATTCCCCAGACGATAGTTGTACATGACACTACTTTGCCGATAGGGAGTTTCTGCATCAGATACGCAGAAGGCAGCTGGGATGCCAAGTATCCAAAGTAGAATATCGAGCCTTTCCCACCGTCAGTGGCGTTCACGCTGCTTGATACAAGGGACTACATACCAAGCCATGAATAGTCCTGGCCGTGCAGATTCGTCCCTTGCTGCAAGCCATAGGTATTCGCAAAGTTGATGGAGTTCTTGTCGAGATATTGGAGGAAATATATCATGAAGAGGATCGGGACGACACGAAGATCAATCTTCCGTAGAACCCGCTTGGCCTCATCGTCGCTGGCGTCGAGGTCCCCGGGACCCTTGAAGAACTGGTAGTTGTCATCCAGGTCGCGTGCAGACGCCGCAGAGATGTCCTCCGAAGAGCTACCGGGATGGTCCGCCTCTAACGGTTGAAGAGGGCCATTCGGGGCCATTTTGCTGCTACTCATCGTCGGAGAACCAGACAGGAAGACAGGATGAGAGAGTCAAAAGCACGAACGAATATGACCTGAGCTATTCCAGAGAACCCGGTAATAAAGAGCTGCTAGCTCTCGTACACACAGTACAACAGAGGCCTGACCAGAGTTTTAACGGATATCACGACAAGCTCTGCACAATTGACGAGAGCAACTAGCTACCGTAGCTACCGTAGCTTGAATCGTAGACTGACTGGAATTCTCCACAAACTGGCGACAAGGCGGATCCTATTACAAACGAGCAGAGAGGAGATTTCAAGAACGTCATGTTCCCGAACAGGGCGGCCAAGCACCCAGGGCCACCGTCCCTGGAAAACAACATGGTTTGTTCGGGGCAGTTGCGCCGAAACGGTGAGCATGGCCGCCATGACTGCTTGGGAGCAACGGGTCAGCCGAGCTGGGAGGGATGGCGAGGCGTGGCAGCGGCCGGACAGCCAACAACGTGACGACGATGAGGATGGCATCATCGAGGGGGACGTTGAGGTGATCAAAGACGCGCGTGGTGGATTCGCGAACCGCAGGTGCCCCGAAAATTGCGGGGGAGGCCTAGGAAGAATGGGAACAATAGGAAGACCGCTCAAACCCGCCTCCAGGTGCCCGCTTGGGTCCATCGCGGGCCTGCTTCTATGCATACTTCTACGGGCCTTGTCGTCGGCCGCCCAACCAGATCTCCGGTGCCAGCCACGAGCCGTCAGCCCCTTTATTATAGTCGTTGAGGCTAGCAGTCAGAGCTTTCAAGGCTAACAGGCGGTCAGGGCTGTCAGGGCGGTGTCGTGTTCATGGATGCAAGAGTCTGCTGCTGCTGTTAGTTGGCTGAAGACATAGCCATGCGGACCTCGGACATAACGGACTTACCTCAGGGGAGGAACTCGAAACATGCAGACCTGAACGTCTTCTGTTATATTCAACGACTTCGATGCTCTTTTTCGTCGATGCTGTTCTCAATACTGTTGTCATCTTTCAGCCCATGTTATTGACGCTGGTGCTCTGGAGGCTTTTGATACCGCCTAGACACACCCGGGCAATGTGTAGACGACCTCACCCCGTCCCCATGGTTCGGCACGTACTGGCGTGTTCAAATGCTAATGGCATTACTGTATGGGATATCATAGGAGATGTGGCATCTGATCGGCAAGAACGCACCGCCCTCTACACTGTTTCGATATACCGCTTGAGCTCCCAATCCGTGACGGCTTCGTCCCAGAGCCGGATCTCGTGATTTCGCGTGCCGGCGAAATGATCTACAAAGTCGTCACCAAATACCTCGCGCGCAACGCTTTCTTTTCTGGCGAACCTGTCTGTAGCCTCCCTCAAAGTCTTTGCCAGGCGGGCACCGCTGTCGGCGCTTCCACCCACGTCCTCGCCTTTACCCAGCGGGGGGATGGGAATCTCCATCTTCTTTTCCACGCCGCGCCATCCGAGCCCTAGGATTGCCGACATGACGAAAAATGGGTTCGCATCCGCGCCTGGCACCCGAACTTCGAACCGGGTCGCGCCTGCCTTGGAAGTGGGCGGCGCAATGATTCGAATGGATGCGGCCCGGTGCTCAAGACCCCACGATACTGTCACCGGCGCCCAGAAGTTCTCAACCAGCCGCTTGTAGCTGTTCACCGTAGGTGCCACCATGGGCATCACATCAGGTAGGCCGTCCAGGATACCCGCCAAGAAGTGTCGGCCCAGGTCGCTCAGG
Source organism: Anthostomella pinea (assembly GCA_963556695.1). Classification (NCBI taxonomy): domain Eukaryota; kingdom Fungi; phylum Ascomycota; class Sordariomycetes; order Xylariales; family Xylariaceae; genus Anthostomella; species Anthostomella pinea. The sequence goes on along the minus strand of CAUWAG010000006.1, from coordinate 4,593,626 downwards.
TGCGCAATGTCGGGGTACTGGGAGTTCTCGTCCTTCTTCTCGCGGACGAAGAGGTTCTTGCCATCCTTGTCGACGACCGAGACGTGTGTATGCCCACTGTTCCCCGGCAGGCCTTGCTTGGGCTTGGCCATGAAGCAGGGCGTTATACCGTACTTGCTAGCGACGGACCGAACAGTGTACTTGAACAGAGACGCTCGATCTGCCATTCCCGAGATCTGACCAAATTCGAGAGCCGCCTCGTAGACACCCGGTCCACTCTCCGTATGCCACCCTTCAATGTCGCATTGGAACTTCTGACATGTATTGAACACGTCATAGTAGTAATCCTTGTTGAGGGTTGGCCGCGTGATGCTGTATCCGAACATACCCTCGGTTAAGGAAGGGATGGACGCTGGGATATTGTCGCGCATGTAGGCAGCGGCCGATGAACTCGAATCGGAGGGGGCCTTGAATTGGAAGAACTCGAACTCGGCTGTGGAATCCTCCATGTCAGTATGTAGATCAAACTCGTGACTAAAAGAGGCGGCTGGTGTACACACCTCCTGCCATGGCATCGTAGCCATTCTTTTGGAGTTTCTCAAGTTGCGTCTTGAGTAAGCCACGGGGGCAGGCGCAAACAGGCTTCATAGTGTCTGGGTCCATAAAGCTGACGAGGAAGAAGGGAACGTCGTCCTCCCAGGGTATGCGCCTGAAGCTGCCCAGGTCGGGAACAGCGATCAGATCGCGGTATCCGTTCTCCTTGTTGCTAACCTTGAGCTCTTGTATATAGGTCATGTCGTGCATATCCCAGCCGAAGATGACGCTGCAGAAACCGAAGCCCTCTTTTGCGATTGAGAGGAACTTCTTCTTGGAGACGACCTTGCCGCGCAACATGCCGTCAACGTCGATTCCTGCTACCTTGACCTTGGTGTCATCCTTGAGGACCTCGGGCAGGGTCTCGATCGTTACGGTATCGGAAGAGGCAGACATGTTGAAAGCGCGCACGAGGTGGCTCGAACTGGACACGACTCGAATGATGGGAGGAGGAAGCTTGCTCAAATCGCTCGACCTGGGCAAGTCTAGGGTAAGAACTGTCTATGCAAGATTAAGTAGCGGCGCAAGCTGAAGCCGGCTAGAGGAATGCAGAGATAACGAGTGCGAATCTCAGCGCAGGGAGAGTCTCTAGACTATGAGTACTGCACTGTCAGACTCGAACTTGAATGAAGGTACGGTAGTCGAGGGATGGATCATGGATCATGCACGGAAGAAAGGGAGATAGCTGGAGAGCGGTGCCTTGTATTGGCGGGATGGACAATGACGCGGGCGAATCGGTGCAAGAGGTCCAGACCTGCAGCTGGAGACACCAGCGGGGTGGGCCGACCTTATCCCCCCCTCATCCGTGTCCCACGTCCAGGCTAGCAGTAATAAGATAAGCTCACCTTCCATTCACCACCATTCACACCTTAGCAGCTCCTTCTGATGAACTGCTTCCGCCTTTGTCACAGCCATCTGCAAGTTGGCAACTGCACAACCGAGTCGGGGAGCAGAGGAGTCAGGCTCGAACGCCCGCCAGTTCGCCAGGCTGTCGTCATATAACGGTTGCCTCTACTAATTGGACAGCTTCGCGATGCTTCATCTCACCCTCAAGGGGCTACTCTACTCGGTGAGCAGAGTGTCGGCATGTCGGCTGACACGGCGTGACTGCCAGAATAGACAGGCTGGCCTATGAGATATCCCGTCGTTACAACCAGTACATATACGCGCCTTACAAGGCAGAACTCGGCTGTCTGCTGCATGGTCCATATGCTCAGGTGATCTATCTACATCAAATGTCAATGCTACGTGGTAAAATGACCGACGTCATATCCAGAGACCCTGTCTGAGGTGATGTTTGTCCCCGTCTCCGTCCCCATCTCCTTTTACTACTCACTCATGCTTACCTTATTGTTCATCCATCAACTTCCAAAAAGCCTCATGATTGCATTTATAATGCATTGGAGCCTGTTGACCGCTGCTTCCATCGCAAACTTGCAGAGCGGACTAAATAATGACTCGCGATCAATACTCGTAGACGCAGACTAGTCGGTACAATCACCCCCTATAAGTTTCCATCCGGCATGTCTGCATCCATTGTTTGATATTTATTTTTAGGGAATAAGCAGCTTCGATTTGGCGAGCCATCTTGGATGCTTATCCCAGATTGCTTATTTCATACTAAACATACCTCTCGCTTGCTGAACGAGGGGTGTATAGAGAGACGTTGACGATGACTGAAGCTGCCGAGTTGATACGCAGCGGTGACCCAAGATGCGCAACAATCACATACTCAATATTGTTGCGTATATAAGTGATAAGTGAAGTTTGACTAATCCGCAACGGATAAGATCTGACTTGAAATCATATTGACTGTACTACACCGTCATAAAATTATAAAAGATATACACGCCAGACTCAACGCCAGACTGGACTCACTGAAGTGACAACTGCAAGCGGTTACATGAATATTAGGTAATTACTTACCGCCATTTCGACGGATGGACCACCCCTCTTTGAGACTTTGATCCTCAGCCCTCCACTTCTCTTCATTGCCTCAACTCCTTCGAACTGCACGTGTCAACCATCAATTGCTGCCATCACCATGATCGTACCGTACCATCACCCCTTTTTATGTACCTACTGACAGGGTCATGCCAAAGACTATGTTGTCTGGGCTACTCTGGCCGTGGTGCAAGGAACGGTGTGCCCGACCACCTTATCTGTGACACGAATCAGACGGCTCCGACCCAACAAGCAGCAATCTGAAGCCACCGCCTGTACCGGGCTTCAGGCCATCTCTCCCGAGTCCTGATAAGACTCATACCTAATAAGAAGTGGCAGGGACATCAGGGTCTCGAGTCCTTATCGCATCTCTTGAGACTTGCGCCCGCTGCCCCGCCGTTCTCGGCAACGCGCTGCCCCTCCAACCCTCTCAGTATTCAGTCATTCCACCGTGACTGCTCCGAGCCCGGCTCGCGCGCTCCCACATCAGGGTCCAATTGCCTACAGTAGTAAGGAGCACCAGGTGGGCTATCGGTCCCTCCTTTGCATTCACTGGCAGATTCATTGGCAGAATCATCTGCTCATTTCTGATTTCTTATATCTCTCATACCATTGCTCTGTGGACAAGGACAGCTGTCAACTGGCCCCCTCTCCGCTCTTTGTCCATCGCGCGCATACTCTTCCAGATACCCGTTTCTCCCTTCCAACCTCCCTTGTGTGTTCGCAAACCCAAGCCTTCTCGTTCTTCGAAACGCCTCCATATCTATTACCTTCGTCGTGACGATTGCGCAAACTTGACACACACTACAATGGGCTCAGTCGCAACAGAACCCAAGGGCCGCCTCTCTGGCAAGAATGCCATCATCACTGGAGCTGCTGGGTGAGTGGCCCTTCTCTTCACGCCGCTGGCCGAGTGTTAGGAAGCTTGCCACAGCAAAAAGATGCGCCTGAGGGTACAGTGAGAGACGAGATGGTAGGAAGCTGACGTACGTGCCCAGCGGCATCGGTCTCGAGACCTCGATCCTCTTCGCAAAGGAGGGCGCGAGAATCATGATGGCTGACATCTCTGCCCCCGCGCTCGAGAAGGCCAAGGCCAAAGTCCAGCAACTCGTACCAAACGCCAGCCGAGTGGAAACAATGGTATGTCACACATTACACTCGTGCCTCCCGATCTTCCCAGTACACAAGGACTAATCCAACGCTGTACTACAGACTTGCGACGTTTCCAAAGAAAGCCAGATCCAGGCCATGGTCGAATCGCTCGACTCCTGGGGCGGCCTCGACGTCATCTTCAACAACGCAGGCATCATGCACGCGCGCGACGACGACGCGGTCGGTACACCCGAGGACATCTGGGACCTTACAATGTCGATCAACGTGAAGGGTGTGTGGTACGGATGCAAGCACGCCGTCTTGGCCCTACGCAGACACAACAAGACCAAGGGGAGCATCATCAACACGGCCTCGGTCGTGGCCCTTGTCGGTTCGGCGACACCACAACTAGCCTACACCGCTTCCAAGGGCGCCGTCCTCGCACTGACTCGCGAGTTGGCCATCGTCCACGCGCGAGAGGGATATCGTTTCAACAGCTTGTGTCCCGCACCCCTGAACACCCCCCTATTGCAAGACTGGCTTGGCGACGACAAGACCAAGCGCCTGCGCCGGGAGATTCACCTTCCCGGCGGCCGCTTTGGCGAGGCCATCGAGCAAGCGCAGGCTGTTTTGTTCCTAGCAACTGACGAGGCTAGCTTCGTCAACGGCCACGAGATGGTCGTCGATGGTGGAATGACAAAGGCATACGTCACCCCTGAAGGTCCATCCACCGTCCCGCCGAGCAACAACGCGTCCAAGACCGAGCTATGATTTCAACACCTCAGCAGCGGACTACGGTCAGGAGTTCAGGTTTAGGTTTTGGGGGTGTGGCTTTATGCGATTGCATTCAACCGATGGCGAGGTACAGATTGCTTTGAGTGGAAGGGAAATCTCCTGGATGCATACCCGGTAGGCAGACTAGTTCTTACAAGTAGACTTTCAATGATATGACTACTATGATTTACATTGCTAAATGATTGACGTGATGGACATGGTCCATGGACTAATCGTTTCCATCGTAGATAGACTGGCTTCGAGCAGGAGGAAACCTTGAGGGGTATCGTTGCACGAACATGAAGGCAGATGGACACCGCGATAATTCCCTGGGACAGAACAATTTGCAAAAGAAACCAAAGACAATTTTAGAGATGTGTTCTATTAGACCGGAACCCCTGATACAGGGACCATGGCAACAATCTTCTTTCTTGCTACCTGCCAGTGGAATGAATCTCAACAACTGCACAGAGTGGTATTCCATATCTAACACTTGCCTTTGGACTAATCTGCCTAGCCGAGTCTGCACCATGCCTTACCATTCCCTCAACGCCAAGCCCTTTATGTAAAGAAACACCAGCTTCTCTCTCTAACAAGCAGGCAACTCTATGCAACTACTCCATAGCAGTGAAGCGAAAACCTGTCACAGCTTCTCGTGCTTCTATCGAGATCATAGCTCCGACTTCTTCTCGTCCTGTTTTGGTAGCTGGGCCCCGAGGAAAGATTCAACCTCGTCAAGCTCCTCCAGACAAGCCGAATGTGCCATACCTCTGTGTTGGGAAGTTAGAAAGCAGGCCCCATCAGACAGAAGAGGCGAGCAACAGTGACTTACGGATACATCTTCATCGTGACTTTGAAACCCTGCGACTTGAGCATCTCATACGATTCCTTGCCAAACGCGGTCGGCACGACGGGATCCACGGCCCCGTGGCACATGAGGATGGGTGTATCATGGTTCTGGTCGTCCTCCTTGAGGAAGTTGGGGAACTTGGCATCCAATGGCAGCCACGATGACAGACCGATGATACCGGCCAGCTTGACCTTTGCCGTCAGTCCGGTGAAGAGGGACATGGCACCCCCTTGAGAAAATCCGCCGAGAACGATGCGATTTGCGGGGATGCCCGAATCGATCTCGGCTTGGATTAGGCCGTTGAAGTAGTCTCTGGTCTGCAGAATGCCGTTCTCATCTTGGTGGGCTCTGATATCCTCAATCCTGCCATTCAGTGCAGCCTGGTGAGGTTAGACATCCGACAGTACCACAAGACTGGACGCAAGACACAGAGAACTTACGATGTCGAACCATCCAGGCATCGCCATGCCTCCAGCCTGGTTCCATAATCAGCTTCCACCTCATCGTCTGTTACGTGATCAAGGGGGACTGACAGCTGTAATCGGCAGGCGCGGAGCATGAGGCAAAATGAACTTGACCTCGTCCAGCCGCTGTCGCCGTCTCCAGTTCTCAACAGCCGAGGCCCATCCGTGTCCTGTGTCGCCCAGGCCGTGGACGAAGATGACCGTGGCCGTGTGCTTGGCGGCGGCCGGGAAGAGCAGCGGCTGAGATCTCATGATGGGCATCGCGGATGCAGTCCTCGTTGCAAAGACGGCGGTGATGGTGCACGAGAGAAGCGTCAAGACGGCGATCCAGTAGATGGAGGTGGAAAAGGCTCTGACATTCGCTTTCATTCACTTTGACTCGATGGTCGTGCCAGAGTGAGAGCTGTGGAAGTGGATGGATTTAATGTGAGGTTCGATTGGTCGACACTGAGGCTGCTGCACTTCATTCAGCGCCCCTCCTTCCCACGGAACAGGGCTGTTTGTTAGCTGTCGTAACACCCTGGAGGCGCCCGACTTATGTACTAAAAGCACAGTCGTAAACTCCCAGCGAGGAACATATACGACTGTCGATTTGCTCAAATGTGAGACAATGACAGATTTACTGGGAGCTGCTTTGCATTGGAATCGCCACAGGGCTCGACAGGCTGCTGACCGATCTTTCGTAATCGCTGAAGAATCGGGTATTAGGTGATCAACTTAGCGGTCCGGCTGTCCCGTTTCAGCTCCGATTCAAGTCGGGAACAACATATGAACTTCGAGACAGTCGCATACCTAAGTATATAATTCCACCTGTCTGCCGGCACGACAAGTCGATACATAACCTCTTGCCTTCCTCATGGACTCCTTCACATCGTTCAGAAGACCATTGCTCATACTCGCAACCATTGTTGTGGCCGTGGCTATCTTGCTGTCAAATCCATCGTCTCGTAACTTGTTACCCCTATCGACACTGGCCTCTCTGCCTTCATTGCTTGCGATGTATTCGCTCACGAGCCCCTTTGCCACCAAATCAATGTCGACAAAAGCCCCCGTCTACTTCTTCAGCCATGGCGGCGTAAGTCGATTGGCTTCCCATGCATGCATTCGACCCGTAGATTTACTGACGATAAGTTGCAGCCGGACGTGATGTACAATACAGCGCATCCTGCATTCCCCGTGCTGCAGAAGATAGGCAAGGAGATCACCGAGAAGGTGAAACCAAAGGCAGTCGTCGTCTTCTCTGGGCACTGGGAGGCTGAGCCCAGGAAGATCGAGGTCAATACGGCAGTAAAGACCGATTTAATCTATGAGTAAGTCATTGACCTCTACGGTCATCCAATGATTCTCGGCCACTAATACACAGACAGCTTCTATGGCTTTCCGTCGAATTACTACAAGGCCCAATACCCAAACCAGGGTAGCCCAGAACTAGCTTCCAAAGTTCTCGGTCTCCTGAAGCAGGCTGGGATCCAGTCCGAAGGCGTTACCAGGGGGCTCGATCACGGTGTATGGTCCGGCTTCCACGTCGGTGAGTATGGCAGTCTCGAATATGATGTGCTCTTAACTGACACGCATATAAGCTTTCCACCCCGAGAAGAACCCTCTCAACGTACCCCTGGTCCAAGTCAGCCTCTACAATAACCAAGACGTCGACTCGCACTATCGACTAGGGCAAGCCGTTGCCGCTCTGCGGGACGAGAACATCGTTGTCATCGGCGCCGGCATGTCGGTGCACAACCTGAGAGACTACTTTGCCAGTCAGGGTAGCTCGCAGCCGATGCCTTACACGGTGTCGTTCGACGAGGCTTTGAAGGATGCGGTCGAGGCTCCGCCCAGTGAGCGACAGGCTCGCATGGCGGAAGTGGTTAAGCGGCCAGATGCCAGACAAGCCCATCCGCGGTTCGATCATCTCATGCCTGTCTATGTGGCCGCCGGTGCTGCTGGTGATGATGTTGGGAAGAGAACTTGGACGTTACATGAGGGCAGTATGGCGTGGGCTCAGTGTCGGTTTGGGAACGTTCCAGCATGATACACTGCTGCACGCCCTTTGACCAGTTAGCGGACATTGAAGAGGGCTCCTTTTATCTGGAATAAGCACCATGTAATGATCACCGACAGTGGCCGCTTGAGACTGTTCATTCCAGCCAGCTTATTCCAGTCACGACAACAAGCATCTCGAGAGGGGTGATTGTAGCAGCTGAGGGCAGGCAATCAGTGGCGGAGCAGATCAAAAAATCGTGACATTTCCCAAGGCCCAGGCGCCTCTATCCTTCCAATTCTATAGGTGACGTTTCTAAGAAACCCGATTCCACTCCTTCGCTATGCTCCATGTCTGGATTGCCCTTCTTGCCGCATATTGCACGACCCCAGAGGTGGTAGAATCACGCATGTGGCCCACCAAGCAGTGCCTGCTTGGCATAATGCACATCCTCAGACGTCCCGCAGATCAGCCCAGCCGTCTCGTTCAGATCCTCCAGGTTCTTGTCGAGGATGCGCTTCCCATACGCCGGGTCGAGAGCCTTTCCACCCGCGCACTCCATGATGAGAGCAATAGGGTACAGCTCATACAACCGCCGCAACTTCGCCTTGTGCGCGTCCATGACTGGGTTGACGTACACACCGTGGCCCTTGACGAGCGCATGCACCACGTCCGGGACAAGCCCGCCGCAGTACCGCAGTGAGTAGTTGTTCTCGATAAAGTGCGAGATCAGCTTCATGTACTTCTCGTCCTCGCCCGCGACCCGCAAGTTGGCCGGCGCGAAGTACCGCGTCTTGAAGGGCGGTTTCGCGAGCTTGACCTCCTCCCGCACGATCTCGCAGTCCCGCGCGCCGTTCTCGCCGATGCCGATCTCCAGACACGCCGGCTCGCAGCCCGGGACGCGGAGCGCGATGAAGGCCGTGGTCCGCGGGCCGTAGACTCCCAGCACGGAGGCGACCAGTTTGCTGGCGGGCGGTTGGTTCAGCGCCGTCGGGCCCTGCCAGATGCCGATGATGGTGCCGACGGTCCAGTTGGGCGCGATGATGGAGCTGCCGTCTAACGGGTCGAAGGCCACCGTGTAGTGCTCCTCGGGGACGGCACCGCCAGATGGGACGTCCCCCTTTTGCGCCGGTCTCTCGACCGGGTCCTCCTCGCTGCTGGCGGTCGCGACGGCGGGACAGCGCGCAATGGCCTCGCGGATGCTGTTCTCGGCCAGGACATCGACGTTCAGCTGGTCGTCTCCGAACGCGTTGGCAGAGCCGGCCTGCGACACGTGGTGGGCTTGCCGCAGGGTCTTGGCGATGTCGGCGATGCAGTCGATCAGTGTTGGCAGCACGGATTCGATGAGTGCTGTGTGGACGCCCGACGGCGCGGCCGACGCCAGACGTTCTGCGAGGGCGGCAGATACCTTGGAATTAGAAACGGTCATTTTGGGGGAAGGTGATAGTCGTTGAAAGGGAGATGAGGGTATCGAGACAGTTGTACAATTGTACAGTATGCGAGTCTCTCCCTGCAGCTTGAAGATATTTATTCTATCTATTTCACAGCGTTGAAAATAGCTCAACGCGAGTGACGGCACAGTGGGTCTTGACTCAGGTCCCAACGACCCAGCGACCCAACGGAGGACCAGGTCCGCAAGAAAGCCTCAGATAAGGATCGAAAAGACTGGGCGATTCTGCAGGTTCCATCATCATACTGATTACAAAGTGTGGGTTTCGATCCCACTTTACAGCTTGGAAGCCTGCTCGTTTGGTCTCGATGAAGATTGAAGTGAAGGTGAAATCACAGAGCTGAGAGTGGTCGGGCAGTCAGGGAGGGCATCTGCAGGCGTACATTTCCACTCTGAGCCAAATTGGCCGCAGCTGATTGGCTGTTGGCTATGAGTTAGTGCTTTCGGGGTCGCATACTCACAGGGCTGTTGTAGGTGTCAGTCGCATCCAAGAGTGCTTCGATGTTCTGTCAAAAGACGATATTGAATTTGATTTACCTAGTATCTACGGTAGGTACGAGGATATGCACTTGTTGCTGCGCTGGTGTGAAGGTCACACAGGTATGCTATGCTGTTGCTGCCCGGGCCGACTATAGCCATCACATCATTGTTGCGTAGCCGTTCACGATCGATATCACTCTGCTAGCCCGTTGTTCGTTGACGTCACTTGACAGGTGTGACATTCATGTTCGGTATCATTCAAAAAGAGCTCCTCACTCCCCCATTGCCTTTTCATAGACAGTAATATTGATGCCAATATCGAAAACCCATACACATACCCCATCGAAATAACTCATACCCACACACCAGCAAGATGCCGATCGAATACAAAGGCGCAAAGGTGCCGACAAGCTACGCAACAGTCAGCATCGGTCACAAGGAATCACATACTCTGCCCTTGAAGCTCAAGGCCATCGCCGATGCCGGGTTCGACGCCATTGAGCTGGGAATGCCTGACATTCTGGCTTATGGCAAAATGCTGAATGGCCAGGAGCCGGACCCCAAGGACCACGATACCCTTGTTGCGATTGGAAAGGAGGTCAAGAAGCAAACACAAGAACACAAGCTCAAGATCCTCATGTTGCAACCGTTCGCCAACTTTGAGGGATGGCCCAAGGGGAGCAAGGAGAGAAAAGATGCGTTCACACGAGCAAAGGGGTGGATGCGAGTCATGGAAGCTGTGGGAACCGACATGCTGCAGATCGGATCCTCGGACGCCCCGGGGATATCGTCCTCGTTCGATGAGCTAGCAGGTGACCTGGCTGAGTTGGCAGATCTGATGGCGCCAAAGAGGATGCGTATCGCATACGAGAACTGGTGTTGGGCCACGCATGCCCCCGACTGGAAGGACGTGTGGCAGATTGTGCAGAAGGTGGACCGACCGAACATCGGTCTATGCTTGGACACGTTCCAGAGTGCTGGAGGAGAATGGGCAGATCCGACCACCAAGTCTGGGCTTGTGGAGGGAGTGTCGAAACAAGACTTGGAGTTTAGATGGAACGAGAGCCTTTCCGAGCTGGCCAAGACGGTACCACCGGAAAAGATCTTCCTGCTTCAGATATCGGATGCCTACAAGATGGACCCTCCCCTGGAAGCAAAGGCCGACAGCGAGGGACTGAGACCACGGGGTCAATGGAGTCACGACTACCGACCGATACCTTTTGACGGTGGTTATCTGCCCGTAAAAGATTTCCTCAATGCCGTGCTGAAGACCGGGTTCAGGGGCTTCCTGTCGGTGGAAGTGTTTGATGGAAAGGGACCGGATAAGTACAGTGACATGGGTGAGTTTGGAAAGAAGGCTATGACGTCTCTTGAGAAGCTGTTGAAAGGACAGTAATATGGATGACCTCTGAGTAAAGTCCACTAAGATAGCAATGTCATCTGTTATAGCATCCTGTACATACATAGGTAGGCGTCCAGGCGTCTGTCCGTGCCTTTGTCGAGACATCCGTTCGTGCCGTTGTCCAGGCGTCTGTCTGTCCCATGTTCTCAATAACGTGCTCTCTCATCGACGACGCCGCCCAAGCCAAATTAGCCTTAACAACTCTACATGTAGCATTTACTACACGCTTCTTCGAGTGAGTCTCAGATGGGGTCCACAAACATTCCATCGTTCATACTACAAAGGGAGTATGGGTAGATGATCTGGATGCCCCGCTATTGGTTGACTGACCACAAGTTAGTCAACGTCATCCATTTTCTGATGATGCGCAGACGCGACTAAGGGAAGCTTGTTAGGTATTAGATCTTGGCTGGTACACCTACGCCAATGAGACAGGAATGTACAATTCCAAGACGAAGACAATAACTCAACCTCAACCTCGTATCGCTCAGCGGCCACTTGGTAACACACTACAGTCCTAGGCACTAACAGCAATAACTCTACCAGCGATGACCAAGTCACAGTCCAACCTCTCGCAGATGAAAGACTTCCTGTCTTATCTCACAACAGTCAATGGCGACCTATCGAACATCACCGCGCCACCATTCGTCCTGTCGCCAAAGTCAGTCACCGAGATTCCCGCATCATGGGCTGAGCGGCATGATCTATTCCTGCAACCGGCACAGGAGAACGATCCCACAGAGCGCGCACTCCTGATCCTGAAGAACTTCCTATGCAGTCTAAAGAGGCATGTATACACCGCCGCCTCAGAGGGCTCGGACGGCGGGGCCAAGAAGCCGCTCAACGCCTTTCTGGGCGAGCTCTTCCTGGGCACATTCGAAGGCCGCGATGGCAGCACGACGCAGCTCATATCCGAGCAAGTGTCGCATCACCCGCCCGTGACGGCTTGCACCCTCTACAACAAGACCCATGGTGTCTCGTCGTCGGGTTATGTCGCGCAGGAGACCACCTTCAGCCCTACAGCCGGCGTGAGGGTGCAGCAGATCGGCCACGCCATCATTCGTGATGAGGCACACCGGGAGTCACATTTGATGACTTTGCCGACCGTGGCCGTCAAAGGTCTCGTAACAGGCCATCCCTATCCGGAACTGGAGGGGACATCTTACATCTCATCAAGCTCGGGGTTTCTTGCTACGATCGAATTCCAAGGCAAGAAGACAATGGGCTTCGGCACCAAAAACAGCGTACGTGCCGATCTGAAGAACATCAGAGATGGTGGGAAGCAACTGTTCGAGGTGACCGGGCAGTGGAACGGACGGCTTATCATCAAAGACTGTGCCAGCGGCGCCGTGGTCGAAGAATTCAACGTGGATGAGGTACCCTTCACTGAGTTGAAAGTCAAGCCGGCCGAGGCCCAGAGTCCATGGGAGTCGAGAAGAGCCTGGAAAAAGGTCATCGAAGGCGTCCATACGGGAGACATGCACACCACCAGCGACGAGAAGAACAAGCTCGAGGAAGCGCAGAGAGCTTTCCGCGCAGCTGAAGAACAAAACGGCATCGAGTGGCCCAGAGTGTTCTTCCAGCATTCCAATGACAGTCAGGAGTACGCCCTCTTGGCGGGAATCATTCCGGACGAGGCGGTCAAGAAGCCGGATCGGAAGCGGACGGCAGGCGTATGGAAGTTCATCGGCGTTGAGCGAGCAGAGGCTTTGCTGTCTGAGGGCGCGCCGGTCTATCATAACTCGTTGGAGCCCACGGGGCAGAGAGATCCCGAGTAACCATGTGTTATGAGGGTTTTCAGCGTTTGAGATCCATCGATTCCAGGCCGTACGCTGCAATATACACAAGACGTACACGGTCCAGTGAATCTCTTTGATTGAGCGGCATCGTGCGCAAGAATTCCTACTTCGGCCCAAGACGATCACCGCCTTCTCAGTGAATAGGCCGTTTCCGCTGCGCATCGGTCACGAATATATCCATACCAAGGACATGACTGCCACGTCGCCCGGTGGTCGCCTTTGAAGACGCTCGACCAATTTATCCTTGACCTGAGCAGTCAGAGCCTCAGAGGTGAGCTTCAAATACTCCAAAGAACCTTCGATTGGCTTGGATACTTTCAGGCCGGGACCGCGCGATCGACAAATGGACCCCTGAATCGAGCGGACACCAATCCCAAATCCCCCTGCGTATAGTAGCATCGGAAAAGAAATCGTACTGAACCCTGGTACGACGATAAAGCTGTCCGGATCGGTTATCTCCACGGTGAAGGACGGTGAAGCCCACACACCTATGAGAGCATATAATCTAATGTTAGGGTAATAGAGCTAGAATTATAATTAATCGAGGCAGAAGTTCCAAGTCCAGGTCACCCTCTTGCAGCAGCCCGACAGTCATCGGACCATTGATTTGTCAAAGGTCCCGGAGAGGGACGATCGAGATTGCAACACCAAGCCCGCAGCCGCATGCCCGCATAACTAATCAATCTTATCTTGGCATTATACGTCTCTTTCGGGTGTGATTCTGGCCAAGATGTCATTAATCTACCGGTACTCCAGATCAGATGGCGTGGTTACTGGCTAAAAGGTATGGTACACGCGCAAGACTTATACAAGCCAAGACCGTGCTCTCCGGGTGAACTGCTGCATACGGTATCGTCTCGCGATGCGCCCTCCCGACGCCCTGGCAGGTTACCCCGACCTCTACATGATGCGATCAAAGGGAGATAAGAGCAATACCACTCACCTACCTAAACAGGATAATGTTGACCTGGCCCTACGCGGGGTACTGCTGTAGTAAAGCTGCCGTCGCGTCGTAGATTCGTGATGTTTTCCCGGTGTCTTCTCTCCTTTCCTCTTCAGTGACAGGACCATCACCATACGGCAGCCATGAAGTTCTCTGCTGTTGGCGCTGTCGCGCTCGCTGGTATCGTAGACCTGGTAGCCGCGCAGAACAACACGACCACGACACCCACGGGTACTCCCACCGAGGCATGCGCCGTCGTGAGCTCAGCCTGGGCAGCGCAGCTAGACGCAACAGCGACGCCAACCGTCGAGGCGTCGATAGCGTACGAGTGCCTCAACTCGGTCCCCATCGACAAAGATGGCGCTCTCCAATTCATCGACGAGATGGCGCCGTACATCGAGTGGCAATCCGACACGGCCTTCAAGAAGAGCCCTCCGAAGGACTACTTCTACCCAGGTTACGACATCTGGGCGGTGATCGCCGAGGTGAGAGCCGGCATCGAGGCCGGCGAGTACGCCAGCGAATACGCCTGGCAAGTCGACTTGTACAAGAAGCTCTTCGGTCAGGGCCACGACGGCCACTTCGTCGTGTACCCTGACGCCTTGTCGGCCGCTATCGAATGGGCGAGGCCCTATGCTCTGATCTCGATCAGTGAGGAGGGCCCGGCCGGCTCGGCTCCGGTGATCAAGGTGTACGAGGACGTCGTCTCGTCGCCGGACACGGCATCTGTGGTGACGTTGATCAATGGCGTCGACGCTGCTACCTATATCCAGGACTGGGTTGTGCAGGTTACTTCTAACCAGGACGTCGACGCGGCCTACAACTCCATGTTCTTCACCAAGGCGTTTGCGGCTGAGCTTGCCAACCTGGGATACTTCCAGTCGGGCGGGCGTGTGAGGTACAACCGGCTCAAGAACGTTGCGTCTATGAGTACACAGTGCTGACGGTCTTTTAGATATGTCTACCCCGGTGAAGTCACCTCGTTCACGTTCGAGAATGGAACATCCTTGGAAGTGTCCAACCTTGCCAGACTGAAGGGGTCCTGGACCGGTGTGGTCGATGGTCCATCCTTCTTCACCAAGTTCTGCCCCGGCGCGGCCAGCAATGCCCCGCTGACTTCAGCGACCACCGCAACGGCTACGGCCACGGCGGCAGCGGCTACAGCTACCGTGGAAGGCTACCCCGAGCCGGTCATCATCTCCAGCGATGGTATCATCTCCGGCTACTTTGTAGATGAGCCCGGCTTCGAGGATGTGGCTGTCATTGCCATGCTGTCGTTCTCTCCCGACGACCCAGTCGAGTTTCAGCACGTTGCACAGGACTTCTTTGCCGCCTGTGTTACAGCTGGAAAGACGAAGCTGGTTGTTGATGTACAGGCGAACGGTGGTGGATACAGTAAGTCATACCCAGACCCCCTTTTATCAATTCCCCATCCCATCGTGTTCACCTTACAGGGGGGTTGATGTTGGTACGGGTGGCCGAATGACATGCGAAACCTCGAACCCCTACCTTTGCTGAAGAACTATCTGCTGATTACCGAGATCTACAGTCTTTTCGGGATACGATCTTTTCAGGCAACTGTTCCCAGACTTTGTCCAAGAAGGCCTCGGCCGATGGAGGGACAGCGACGGCTTCCTAGCCGTTTCCGACGTGTATTCATCGAACACCGCCGACTTTGACGCCGACACCGCCTCTGTCGACACCATCCTCATGTACGAATCGGTCTACAACTGGCGGTACGACCTCAACATCACAAACGAGCACTTCACCTCGTACGAGGACAAGTTCGGCCCGGTGCAGCACCTCGGGGACAACTACACCAACCTGATGCAGTGGGACTTCAACGACCCGCTCAACACCATCAACGCCACCTTTGGGTTCGGCACCGACATCACGGGCTACCGCAGCCGCGCCAACTTCACGCGCCCCTTCGGCGGCCCCGAGAATATTGTCTTGCTCCTCGACGGGTACTGCGCGTCGACGTGCACGCTGTTCTCGCAGTTCGCCAAGGAGGCCGGCGTCCAGAGCATCGCCATGGGCGGCCGACCCTCAAAGGCCGGCCTCATCCAGGGCGTCGGCGGCGTCAAGGGCTCGCAGAGCTACGGGTACGTGGACGTCAAGTCCGCGGCCGACCTGGCGCTGGCGTACACGGACGACGCGGCGCTCGTCGAGGTCCTGAGCAACTACACCGACTACGTCGTCGATCGCAGCACGGCCGCGAGTCTGAACGTCAAGGACGAGATCCTGCGGGCGCACATCGACGACGGGACGCCGGCGCAGTTTGTGGCCGAGTACTCCGATTGCCGGCTGTGGTGGACGGTGGCGATCCATGAGTCGGCGACGGCGCTGTGGAAGGCTGCGGCGAGTGCTGCCTTCAAGGGGGGCGATTGTGCGTATGGCAGCATCGACTATGCGGCCAACACGACCAAGAAAGGCCTGTCCCGGCCAGGACTGTTCAGCAAGCCACGATACACGCTCCTAACGAAGCGGCTGGACTCTGTGCAAAAGCGTGAAGCTGTTCAGAAGAGCCCGTTCTTCCTTGCTAACCAGTACATGAAGGTCGTGGACTAGTAGGCGAGCTATTTGTTGGATCTACACTTTTTGGATATATTGTTACGCGACTTAGGGAGGGTATTTAAAAGACAGTAGGATACAAATGGGAAAGCAAAGTCTGGATCGAGCCCTCGAACTTCAAATGAGGAGTTATGTGCTGATAAGCCGCCTTGAACGCTTATTCAGTGTGATTATTCCGTAAACAGCAAATGCCGTGAAAGAGAACCTTGGTTAAGGACTGTGCGATGACTCAGAGTCAAGTTTATCGGGTGCTCCTGTCGGTGTTCCTGTATGTGTTCCTGTATGTGTTTTTGTATGTGTTCCTGTCTTGCTCAGCAACTTGACCTCCTCCTGGCTCAGTGTCTCCTTGCCATCCGCGATGCGGAGCACAGTTTCACGAGCCAGCATCTCGTCTTTGCCGTGTCCACAGAGTCGCCACTGCGCACTGCTGGTGATGCCGAAGTAGACGGCGTTCAGCGTCTTGAGCGCCTTCCATGGATCCCCACTGCTGAACACTTGTTGCAGGAGCCTCCCCATCGTCGGGTTTGCGCCCAGGGGAGCCAACACACTGTCGACGTAGCGCACGTAGTGGTCGGTGAGCGAGTGCCGCGGCGAACGCACAAACGTCTTGGCCTGCCAGGCCTGAAACGTCCTGATTTCCTTTTCCATCTGCTGGCTTTCCGGGATCTTGACGCGCCCCTCCAGTGCGGCGACGGCCAGGCGGGCTTGGGCTTCCAACGCCGGCGCCGCGGGCCCGGCCAGCTCGAGGAAGCCCATGACGAACAGGCTCCTCTGCTTGAGGGGCACCATCATCTTCCACAGATCAACCGAGTGTGGCGGCGTCGCCGGGGAGCTGATGACATCCGTGGGCAGGTACGGCAGAGAATGATGATAGCCGGTGCAGCAGATGACGACGTCGACGTCCAAGTGGGTGCCGTTGCTGAGCTTCAGTCCTGTTTCCGTGAATGAGTCGATCTCAGCTCGATGCGCCTGGATAGCCCCGGTGCGGACGCGTTCGAGGAATTCGCTCCTGATGGTCGGGTTCTGTTCCATGATGCGGTGGTCCGGCTGCAGCTCCTCGGGGTGTTTGCCCTGAACCGTGTTCAGCAACACCGTCTGGAGCCACTGGGAAACCGACAGCGGCACCCAGACCTGCGTCGCTCGGTCTGGAAAGAGGGTGATTAGTTACGCATACGCCCACTGCTGCACTGCTACACTGCTACACTGAACCCTCATAAGTCTCCGTACACCACGCATCTAGCAAACAACGGTATTTTTGTCGTAATTGGAATAAGCAGACTGGGATAAGCATCAAAAGCAGCGTACAATATCAGACCTGCTTATTCCTGTGTGCTTATTCCAGTATCTCGATATTTTCACGGGTGTGAGGAGTCTCATGGACATGGCGCGTACGGAGACTTATGAGGGCTGAGTGTATAGGTACTGTACTTACTGTCCCATGCTTCGGTAGGCTTCCCGAGCACATAACGAGGTAATATCCAACCACCCTTTCTCGTAACGACATGGACTTCCTTGCAGCCCGGAGCAAGCTCACTTGAAAGGTCGACAGCACCCGATCCAAGACCGATAAGGGCCACCCGCGTGCCTTCAAATCGGCCCGGTGTGCGGTAAGACTGGCTGTGGAAGCACTCGCCCTTGAACGACTCCATCCCCTTGAAGTCGGGCACCATGGGCTTGATCAAAGCGCCGGAAGCGGCGAAGACGGCATCATACACCTTCTCTTCCACCTCTTTGCCTTCCTGTTGGAGTGTGACACGCCATCTCTGGTCTTCGGTCTGCACACAGCCAATGACCTTGGTCCGTAGGCGGACATGTTCCTTCAGGCCGAAGTGGTCTGCATACTCCTTGATGTACTGCAACATCTGGCGGTGACCGAAGTAGTCGCCATACCGGGCCGGGTCGATCGGGAAGTCGGTGAACCCGGAAGTGTCACGGCAGCTGTTGAGCACGACGCCGTCGTAAATGGACGAGTAGATGGGGCCCTGGTCCTTCGTGTGCGGCGAGATGGGTTGATAGGCCCATTGCCCACCAATCTCGCCGCGCGCTTCGAGAATGTCGGCTTCGAAACCTGCTGCGCGACATTCCTTGAGCGAAGCCAAGCCGCTGATTCCTGGTCGCGGTCATTCGTTAGGCTACCGAGGCTGCTGCGGGCTATTACTGACCGCCATGCCATGTTGCATCACGCAAGCTGCAGCCCATGTGTGATTGTGCTGCAGCACCGATATTGCCTGCAGGATCGACGCATCGAACATCGAACCTCGCGGCCTTTTCTCTTCTAGAAGGTCGGGATGCAACATGAGAAAGTGGGGGGCAGGGGGGCCAAACATACCTCCGCCCACAATGGCCACCCTTTTCTTGCCTTCCGAGCCCATCGTTGACCGCTGAGCTGACGCAGTTGGCAGTACCTGGGCTACCTCGAACGCCTTGAGTCTGATTGAAACCCGAAGCACGAGGGTGAAGCGTTGCTTTGTGGTTGTTGCTCAGTGGAAATAGCAGTCGCATGAAATCAGCAGTTCAGCCTGTACATATACTGACCCTCCCTTGCCTTTCCCGCGCCTTGTTGGTGCTTAGTGCTGACATGTCCAATTTCCAAACGAAACAGGCCTTGAAAGGAAGGATTTCACGGTGCATGGCTCATGATAAGCAGCAACCTCGTCTAAGGTATGGAACTTCCAGGTTGGTTATTTTTACCACTGGCCTGGCCTTGTCTTGCGGTTGTCTTGCGGCGCAGGAGATGGCGGGCTGCAGGTGGTCCCCGCGGCCCCCGGCCTATTCTCCCATGCAGATATATCGTGACATGACCGTGTGCTGTACGGGACCTCCAGCTGTGGAAGGAGGACCCGCCCAGACTTAGTGAAATGTGGTTCTGACCGTTTATGCCGTATTCATTAATACCTAATTGCAGTATGTACGTAGTAGCTGACGATCGGGGACAACTCCGTCCGAACCACCATCGGGGAACTTCCGTGCTCGGGACCAATTGCTGTCCATGCCTGCGATGGTACCTTATTAGTATCATGTGCTGTATTCCGGGATGATGTATAATGCTTCGGACTTGCCTCGTATGATAATAGGGGTACAAGTGATAAGTGTAGTAAGGTAGTACAGTACATATGTGTGACAGCTAGTATTTAGTACGTACTACTTGCAGCTCGGCAACATTGGATGCCGATAACTACCTTCTATCGACTTTACAAGATGCAACTAGCGACGACTCCGACGAGCTGCCCCGGTATTTCAGGGCGGTCTTGACTCTTGACTCTTCCAACTTGGCAACTTCCAAGCTTCTTCACGAGGTCGATCCATAACTGTGCATACTCTCCACCCGCCACGAGGGCCAACAGACGCGAGTACGAGCCCTTCAGCGACATTGAAGCCGGGCTAGCTCGGCTGCTTGGCCGGATCCCGTTAGGGGTCGGGATTTATCAGGAGTAGGACGACCAACCAACATCTGACAGTCTGACAGATGACATCGCGGGTTCCTGCCCGGCTGCTTGAACAATTAAAAGTCCATCCAGTAGAGACTGTAGGCGTCCACTTTCCGCTTCCCCAGAGGCTAGAGTGACAGAGTGGCTTGCAGGCAGCCGCCAGCGCCCAGGCGCGGACGCAGCCCGAGCGGACACGCAAGCTTCATGAGTGCAACCGCGACTGCATCTGCAACCTACCTAGGTAATAACTGCACATCTCGTCGCGGCGCAGCTAACGGTCCATTATCTGCTACGAGCCAGCGCCAATCACAGAAGTTGAGGTTCGGGAATCAGGGCCCTCTCAAACTGCCACTGCGGCTTTTTAATAATGCTCTCAATGGCTGAATGGTAAGCGGCTCATGGATCATGGCAGGAGCCAAAGGACGACCGACTGACTGAAGTCTGACCGACACTGGCCGACTGACCGACTGACCGACTGACCGACTGACCGACTGGCTGGCCGAATCAGCTACATGTACTTACTAGGTAGAGGTCAAGAATCAAAACATGGATCGTCAATCCACTTCGGGCTTGAATCGCGACTGCCGAAGCTCCATGCTCCATCAAGCCCGGCTGCCTCCAGATCCGCCCACAAGTCCGACAATTGCGCGCAGAAGTACCGACTGAGTGCTCGGTATCCCACCCACCCCACCGCCCACACGACTTGCCCTGGTGTAGCATTCCTGCAACAAATAGAAGTGCAGCCGATCGCGCCATGAGCTGGAGGTGTCAGCACCGCAGAGCACCTGAAAGAAGTATATGAGCCGGAAGCATCTCGCCGTACACTAATCATCATCGTCAGTCCTTTGGCCTCGCACAGGTCAGCTTGCTACGACGATGGATCCTCCGCAAAACGTGAGTTCTGACTACTTCCCGGGAGAGCGTCTGCTAATCATATATGCCAGCAAGAGTCTGCTTTGGCCGACGACGGCAGTGATGATGCGAGTGACAAGTACATTGAGGCTTTTGGCCACCGGTACCATCACTCGGGCGAGATATTCCTGCCGTTTGACGAGGACGAACAACGCCGTATGGAGATCCAGCACCGACTTTTCAGACGCTGTTTGAACGGTGACTTGACAGCCACCAGACTTCCACTGGAGATCGAGCGAATCCTGGACTTGGGCAGTGGCACTGGCGTCTGGCCCTTCGAGATGGCTGCACGTTACCCCCAGGCCAAAATCACGGGCATCGATGCATCGCCCATACAAAGGACCAATGCTGTACCACCCAACGTCGAATTCGTCATCGATAACCTCGAAAACCCGTGGCCTTGTCCTCCGGCATCTCTAGACCTTGTCCATGCACGGAGCATCGCTGGAGGCGTACGAAACTGGCCGGGCTTGTTGAAGCAAGCTTACGACAAGCTGAAACCCGGCGGGCTGTTCGAGCTGGCTGAGATAGCTATCCAAATTAGCGATTTTGATCGCAAGTTTCAGGAGGCCGAGATATGCCCTGACTTTCTGAGGACTTGGCGCGACCTCAGCAAGAAAGTAGGCATGGAGTTCGACCCCACGCCTCACGCTCCCGGCTGGTTACTTGAAGCTGGTTTCGAGAAGATCGTGCAACGGAGCGAGATCCTACCGCTTGGTAATTGGGCAAAGGATGATAAGCTGAGAGACCAACAGGCCTTGATGAATGAGATATTATCCAAGTATTTCGGTGTGTTTTTATCACCCCGCGCTGCGCATGATCTGAATAGGCACACAAACTGTCGCGTCTGTGCTCCTTCTAAATCACTAATACTGCGTACTTCAGACAACCATTGCGGCTTGTTATTCGTGAAGAATGGTTGGACGAGGTCCGAGTTCGATGCTACGGCACCTACGTTCTTGCAGGACATACACAAAGTGCCGGCCAGGCTTTATACTACAGCGTGAGGTCACCTGCTTGTGCCGTTACTGTCTGATACTGACGACTACGGCATAGTGTCTTTACGACTGCAAGGAAGCCGCGTCAGAAGTAGAAGCAGCAACAAGCGGTTCGCGGAGCCTCTACTCTGAGGTCGACATCACAATGCCAATGCGTCATTCGTCCTGTCGGAGCAGCGCACAGGTCTACAAGGATAAGGTAAACTTATACAGTGATGTTTAACACCTAATGCCGAACAAGCGGCAGTACCCTCTGGGTGAAGTCTCTGTTATTCGCCAGCGCAATGTGTGAGTGCTCACCGCTACGACAGAGTAGTGTCGGTTACCAAGGGCCGGTTCGCACTCTCTGCTCGGCATTCGGAGTCGACACATCTGGAGTCGACATGATGATACAGACAAGAGTCTCGGGCGCAAGCCAATCACCCACGCTCCGCTCATCGGCCGTCCTCGTTGGAGACGTACCGTAGTGTACCCGAGCCTCTACGGGTTGATCGTATAGCCCTATGATCTCGCTGGCTAGGCCATGTACCGAACTTGGTGTCCCACCAACCTGGTGCAATGCTGGCAATTAAGTGTTTAATATTTGGCATAAGCGCCTGGACTAACCGATAATTCACGAAGCCATCCTGTGGAATAACCGCCAAGACGTTGCTTATTCCGCTGGGAAGCATCTATTAAACGCCCGGGCACTGAAGGCCGATGACATGCATGCAGGGTGACAAGCAGCAAATTGCGGTATAATACAGCACTTAATGCATGAAGATCTTCCTTCTTCTGACGGCGCTTATCTGCTGGCTCGGAGAATCTGCTCGAGGAGATGGCTGTGGTGATGGTAAGAAGCCCTGGGTTTGAATGCCGACATTGTCAGACGGAAAAGACCATCTCCGGCTCCAAGCAAGGCCTTGTCATGGCACACATAGGGGTTGGTAGTCATATCGATCTTGTCGGCTTTAAGGAGGGGATGGCAGGGGTAGCTCATCGCTTCAACGGCTCGACAGCTCGACAGCTCCACGCTATCAATGCTATCAATCATGATGCAATCCGATAGATAACCTGAGATAGTTGACAAGGAGATTCCGACCCTTCAGTCAGTACCGATAACATGGAAACATGATCCATGAATTGCAACATGGCTTGCCACACGTTTCTGCCCATCAAACTTCTGACAGGAATACACAGCCTGAGCCATGACAACCAGTGATGGCATTCAGGTCTTGGACCAAGGAGTCGGATATGGTGTCGTTGTCGGCATCGGTGCCTTCTTTGCGCTGCTGATGTAGGTCAACAAGCCGTCAGTTATCCGACGAGTGTTCCCAACTCACACGCTTCAGGCTCGCCATCACCTGGATGCAGAATCGGTATACCAGCTACTCGACGAAGCAAGCCGAAGAGTTCAACACAGCATCGCGGAGCGTCAAGCCCGGCCTTATCGCCGCTGGCATCGTCAGCTCGTGGACATGGAGCGCGACGCTGCTGACGTCGAGCACGTTTGCTTACTCGTATGGTGTAAGACCTCTGTCACCACCTGTCACCACCTTCCGAGTTTTGATGATGCTGACGACAGCAAGATCTGCGGACCAATGTGGTACGGCGCCATGGGAACGAGCCAGATTCTGCTTTTCAGCCTGATCGCCATCAAGATCAAGGCCAACGCCCCCGGCGCGCACACGTTTCCGGAGATCATTCTGGCAAGGCATGGCCGAGCCGCACACCTCACGTACCTCTTTTTTGGGTTCGCCACGAACATGCTGGTGGGAGCTTGTCTGGTCCTGGGGGGTGCGCAGGTCGTCGCCGCCCTCTCTGGCGTCAATGTCTACGGCGTCATCTTCCTCATCCCGCTCGTCGTCGCGGCGTACGTGATTGCAGGCGGGCTGCGAAGCACCTTCATCGCAGACTACGCCCACACAGTGATCCTCTTCATCGCCATCTTCGTCTTTTGCTTCTCCATGTACGCGACGAGCGACGTGGTCGGTAGCATCGACAAGTTCTACGACCTGCTCCAGGAGGCGAGCAAGAAGATGCCGATTGCCGGCAACCACAATGGGTCTTACCTGACGTTCAAGAGCAACGATGGCTTGGTGTTTGCCATCGACCTTCTCGTTGCTGGGTTCTCCAATGTCTGGCTCGACCAGGCTTACTGGCAGCGTGCTATTGCCTCCCGTCCAGAAACGTCTGTGAAAGCGTATCTCTTCGGAGGCATGGCGTGGTACGGTATACCGTTCTCCTTCGGAACGGCAATGGGGCTTGGGTGCGCCGCGCTGACAGTGACGTCTGCGTTTCCTACGTTTCCCAACCCCCTTACTGCGGCACAGAACGGCGCAGGGTTGTCTGCGCCGGCCAGCGCCGTGGCACTTCTCGGTAAGGGGGGCGCTGGACTGATGCTCCTGCTCCTGTTCATGGCTGTGACGAGCGCAACGAGCGCCGAGCTGATTGCTGTTTCTTCGTTGATCACGTTTGATGTTTACAAGACTTATATCAAGCCTACTGCCACGTCGACTGGACTCGTACGGATCTCGCACTACGGGATCGTCTTATACGCAGTCATTCTTGCAGCGTAAGTGCTACAGTCATCCCCCATAAGTCTCCGTCCGGCATACCGCGTTCGTTTCTGGACGTCGACCAAAATATTCTTGGACTAAGCAGACTGGAATAAGTAGCTTATATCCATGAAGTTACCCTTGATGCTTATCTTGTGCTTATTCCATTCATAATAACTATCCTTTTCGGTTGGTGAACGAGAGGTGTATGGAGACTTATGAATGTTTACTGTACAACTGCCGTGGTGCTTATGGATGCTGAGGCTAACGTGATATAGGTTCTGCTGTATTTTGAATGCCGTCAACGTGAATCTTACTTGGGTCCTCACAATCCTCGGTGTCATCGTTGGCGGTGCCTCGATCCCAGTTGGACTAATCCTCCTATGGCCGCCTATGTCAACCGTCGCCACGCTGGTCTCCCCCTGGACCGGCCTCATGCTGGGTATGATCGCCTGGCTGGTCACAACTCAGTACAGGAGCGGCAAGATCACCGTCACGACTAGCGGCGATGTCACAAATGCGCTGGCAGGCAACCTTGTCTCGTGCGGTTCTGGTACCATTCTGGCCTTTGTGCTCTCTTTCGTCTTCCCCGACAAGTCAGACACTACCACGGACCCAGAGATGAGGAAGCGTATAGCCAAGATCAACGGCGTGCGGCCCAGAGCTGAAGACACAACTTCATCACCAGCAAGTGAAAAGGTAGCACAAAAGACGGGAGATGGAGACAACCCCTCGAACGAACACGACCGCGGCACAGACCCAGCTCATGAGCCCGGTTCGGACCCCAAACCCGACACCGTCGTGCCCACCGGCAACGCAGTCGTCGACTTCCTCGAGGCATCTCACGTGGAGCCCATGTCGCCCGAAGACGTCAAAAAAGCCACCATCCTAGCCCAGGGGTTCAACCTGGTATACTGGTGCATCGTCATCATCCTCGTCCCGTTCACCCTGTTCGGGACAGAATGGGAGTTCACGCGTGCCGGCTTCACCGGATGGTGTGTTGTCAGCTTCATCTGGGCGTGGATATCCATGATCATCTGTGTCGTCTGGCCTTTGGTTGAGAGTCGTGGGACTATGTGGGCTATTGCTAGAGGTCTGGTTAGGGATGCTGGGGGTGGTGGGCTTGGTAGGGCTCCGCCTGATGCTGGGAGTTCGGCGTGATTTGCTGCTCTGGATGGGGGAGATGAAGACTTTTGGGACCACATGACAGAGTGCGGTTCGACCTGGCGTGTCAGAAATGAGTAGACGGGTGCCCGTAACCAGGATATCTACAGCAACAATATGGAACATTCCGTTTCACTCCTAGTGCTATCGAGGCCATGCAAGAGTCAGCGGAGGCCTATCTGGTAGATCTCTTTAGCAATGCACAGGATCTAGCTTGCGACATAGGCAAGAAGACCAGTTCGATTGTTCATCAATACACTGGTCTCAATTATAGTCGTGTCTGTATATGTTCTGACAGTGTGTAGGAGCACATGAAAGCTGTCCGCAAGATTCTACGCGAGACCCCTATCAACCAGCAGGAAACAAATGGGAAGTCTTAGGCTTTGGAGCAACAGATGGAAATATTTATGAACTGAGCACACTGGAATAAGCAGCTCATATCGATGAAATTTCCCTTGACACTTAATCCATTTTTATATATAAAAAATGACTCTAGATGGTTGGGTGGGCGGATGTTTGGGGCGAGCAACCTTCAGCACAAATGCAAACAGTGTCACATAATATTACACTATTTTTACGCGGTAAGTTAGTGTTTATTTGAGGTCATGGTATTTTTCATGGCAAAGTGAAGTCATGGTATGCCACGAAATGTTTTGGATCATGCCACTGTGATTGGTGGGAATGGAGCTTGTGCTGTCCAACCTTACGCCGAATCGGGCCGTCCCTAGACCTTCATGAACCAGATATCCTCCATGACCGCAACCACATCGGCGCGCTCCGGGTCGGCTGTACCTAGGGTACGCATGACCACTTCCGTCATGCCGTCCCAAAAGTGCTGCTTCGCAGCGTGCCAGGCCGGGTCGTAGGAATCGCCTCATAGCAGGCGAGGCTGCTGGTACCGGTACTCCGTCCACTCCTTGACCTCGTCTTCGGTGGCGAATCCGCCCGGGTGCGGGAATTCCGCCAAGAGGACTACCTAATCTTCGCTACACGCCACCCATCCCCCTCTCCAGCCTCTTTAGAGTGCCTCGATCACTTCGCCTTCTTCGTGTCAGCCTTTCTGGCTTTGGCCCGTTACTTTCTGGCCTTCTTCTGCGGTGCTGAGGTATCTATGCCTGTTCATTAGCCTGAGGTGTCACAATGAGGATTGTCATCTGTAATACCTGGGGATGCCTGGCGCGTTCGCTTCCGCTTCGATAATCGCCCAAGCTCCTCGAAGGAGGGTCCTACGACCTGGTTGGTCTCGCGGCGGACGTCTTCTGGCGTGCCCTCCAGATCTGTGAAGTCTGCTAGACCACCCTCCGGCGTGTATGCGGATGCCTCTACCTCGTCATTAGAGTTGCCATGGATGTTGAACAAGTCGTCTGAACGAGGAGTCAGTATGGCTTCTGCACGGAAAGTGGGTGGAGTAATACCTGGAAGGCCATCCCATTCCTCTTCTTTACTGGGAATTCCACCAGTATGTGCATTCTCTATCGGCAACTCGGTCGCGCCGGCATCCTCATGATCCTCATTGCCCGCACTTTGGTCTTCAACTAGAGTCTGGTTGCTGGCGGTACCTTCGGTTTCATCGATGACTGCTCAGGTATACACAATTAGTATGTATTATAGGCTGTATGGGGTATTGTGAGACACTACCTTCGTCAATCACGGCTAGTAGCGAGTCGATATTCCCGTCTCTGTAGAGATGTATCTCGAAAGACAACTGCAACGCGTCGTCCGTCAGGTTGAATACGTGGAAAAGTCCGGCCTCCTGTACCTCCTTGAATGAACCATGAGCCATGATGGCCTGTCAGGAAGCCTGGGCCTGGTTTGTGTGGCAGGATTAGAGGGATAGCCGCGAGAGGTTGAAATCTGTTGATTTCGTGCTCTGAAGTTGTCTGTGAGGCAGGATGATTGGGTGATGAGATCTCAAGGCAACGAGGTGTGAATGGTGTCCTGTCTGGTGATTTAATGCTTGCAAGCAATTGATGCTTGGTACCTAGGTAGCAACGTGAAGGCGATGTTGGCCTAAGGCAGAGAAAAAAAGTTCGGCGCACCAAAATGAATGAAAAGGAAGCGCGCAGTGCTGCAGCGTTACAGCAATTCGACAAATGGTTGAAACCAGCAAATCCGTGGTGATTTGCTATTATTATAGATATTATAGCTACGGGCACCGTCTAACGTCACTCGCCTGTAGGCTTCGTTATGCTACGAGGCTTTGTAGTTTGTGAGTTTCGCCGTGCAGTAGAGGCACCAGCACTGGTAATAGATTACTACTTGTGACCCGCGATGATGGTCTATAAGCCGCTGCATGAGAGGCTTGCTGTTGCGCTGTCGACATGATGGAACAAGCGCAGCAATACCAGCATGGCGAGATCACCTTGAGTATCAGGTCTCTTCGAAACAAAGTTGTCTTACACTATATATAATAATTACGTCAACAGCAACCAGCTTCTGACAGAACTAGAGACCTGGCATGCTGTCAGGAAGCATCCAATGAACAAAGGGATCATACGTGTACATATACATGGCCTCGGCGCCTGATTAGTACTGCACCTCTCTGCAGAACAACATACTATTTACCCCCCCCCCCTATGGTTGGCCATGTGACACATGGAATTACCCCATTACGGGCCATCTTCACGGTGAAGCACTCACTGTAGTCAGATAGTTATAATGCTGAATCAAACCGCAGTTGGAACTTGGCGCGGTTGTGCTCAATCAAGATCCGTGTAAGTAAGCCGAGCCATAGCCATGACCTTGACGCAGATGCTAGAAGGCTCTCCAAGCTGTTGTTGTGGTTTGAAGTCATGCTGATGTTTTCCATATTCCAGTGGCTTGGTTCCTACCCACGCGCTATCGGTCGCGTGGCAAAGGGAGATATGAGGTGACAGTGATCCTTCTCAGGAGGAGGCAATGCTTAGAGAGCTTATGCTCTCGCTGGCTGATGGTGTCATATCGCCGTGGTTGAAGGTCGGGTCGGAGAAGGAGAGGGACGGGCAGGAATAGGAATCAGAGGTAATCGAATCTGGAGGTCGGTTGAGTAGTGAAACGAAGGTCCTGTCCAAGTATAATGAAACCAAATGCTATCAAGATCTAAAAAAGGACGGAACCTAACTGCAGTACAAAACAAGAGTAAAGTTACCAGATGTGTCCTGGTGATGATGGTGTTTTGAGTAGAAGACTGATGTGGCTACCTTTCCCGGCTGAGGTTTAAGTCAAAACATATATGGGGACGTCGGCCTGCCTAGGGTATAAAAGCGTTGCTACGACCCTCTTTTCAGTCTTTCGTTGATTGTCTTTTCCCTGCTTTCAAGAACTTCTTACTCTTTGTGTCACTGTTTGCCTACATCATAAATGGCATCTTTAAAACATTATAAAGAAGTATAAGAATGAAAATAGGAGGGAGTGGGCCGTACGCTAGCGGCTGGAGTAGAAATATGATTTACTTGCAGCTTATATAATCACTGTTTTGCTAGTGTCCTTGAAAACCAGGTCTAAGAATGAAAGTTGTTATAATAACACGTATATATTTGCTTATAAGCTTGTTTGAAATAGCATTATTTTTTGAATAAAGGCAACTTATAGTTTTTTCACGATATATATCAATATATCATAGTGTAATTAGTTTATTAATCTTAAAAAAAATTGTATACAGCTTTTAAGATGTATAAATAAAAAAGTACTTGATAAATAAATATTTTATATAAAGTCTTATTACATATCTTTTACTTTTCCCCCCTTATACATATATTACTTTTTAATATAATTATAACTACTTGTTATTTCTATTTAGTCTATTTAGTCTATTTAGTCTATTTAGTCTATTTAGTCTATTTAGTCTATTTAGTCTATTTAGTCTATTTAGTCTATTTAGTCTATTTAGTCTATTTAGTCTATTTAGTCTATTTAGTCTATTTAGTCTATTTAGTCTATTTAGTCTATTTAGTCTATTTAGTCTATTTAGTCTATTTAGTCTATTTAGTCTATTTAGTCTATTCTTTCTATTCTATTTATTAATACTTCTATATTTATAATAATAATACTGTGAGCATTGTGGTGCTGTCAGGTATGGGCTGCAGCTGTCCGCCAGGTGAAAGGGATAAAAGGGGTGCAAAAGGGGTGAAAGGTCCATTATGGTGACCAGTGGCAGGTTTGTTGTTTGCTGTCAGGCAGCAGGGCATCAAAGGGCTGTCACACCTGTATTTAGGTGGGAATCTCCCCCATGGATCCATAGACAAGACACAGACCATCATCCATCCCATTCTGACCCCTGGATTTCCACAAATACCAGCTTATTATAAGGATATATTTGTCGCGTAATTAATATTTTATATAACTGATTATAACGATTTGATTGATAGTACTTTTGTATCTTTTTGAATTGTTTTTAATATATTACATTAATTAAAACACTGGGGTAAAATGCGACCGGTACAACCGGTACGACATTTTAACAATTTACTCCGCTATGATTATGAAGCCGTCTCGCTATTATATAAAGCATTTACCGTCATAATTATAAGGTATTTATTATTATTGGTTTAAAATTACTTATAACTATCTTATCAATATTATAATACTTAATATAAAATAAAGCGATTTTTATATAGTCTTATTTATATTACTTTTAATAATAATTCGTTATTAAAACCATCGATTTCAATTCTTTTTAGTTTATGTTATTATTTTATTTAAAATATTTACTTATTATTTTTACGGCTTGTTTTTATAGCTATTACCTTTACGGCTATTATTAAGTATATATAGCCCTGGCCGCTGTTTTTTTAATCTTTAATTCCGTGTGTTGACCTTTTTTAAATATGTTTTATATTTAAATATAGTCTTTTATTATAATGCAAGATAATTCTCTTATAATAGGTGGTTCTATAGCCGTTTTTACTATTAATACTAATGTTATTACTGCTGATTTTACCTTTGTAATACGCGTTCAAAATAATATAACTATTATTATTACTCTTATATATACGCGTAAAAAAGTTCTTTAAAAGTTTATTAGTGTCTCTTTTACTAGCGCTTTTTTTTACAAGTAGCTAGCTTATAATAATATTACCTTGTAAGCACTTTTTTTAACGGCGTTTAAACATTTTTTACCTTTGTTAATGTATTTTTTAAAGCTTTTTTTAATATAACTTATTACATTGGAAGGAAAAAAGCAAAGCTACTTTTACCTTTATTTTGGGGGTTTTTTTTTTATTGCTTTTTTATTAATTGCTTGCTTTGAAATAACTATTTGACAGACGTCACTAAGGGGACCCACTGTAAGTGAGTCCCCTGGCCAATCAGAGTGCGGCTAGATAGATAAAATAAGGGAGCGGCCACCATATAATAGGTGCAGTCCTCCCACTTAGCTAGATAGCCAACCCACGCACAACAATATATTTGACCTCCACACTTGCTCGTTTTACTATTATACTGATAATAAAGCGTCTCTTCGGCTTTAAAACGTATAGGTTAAAGATAATCAAATCGGGCCTTTCGTTTAATAAGTTTTTCTTAAAATATTAAAACACATTTATAGTTTCTTTTTTTGAGGAGATTAGTGGGTGATTTTCCTTTATAATTTTTTTTTTTTAGAAATCTTATAGTAATAAACGAATTTTTGTAAAGCTTAAACGTTAACAAACTTATATGTATAATCGTTAATTTATAAAGCTAAAAGTTTTTTATTACGTAAACATTAACGTTAATATATAGAGTGTTAGTTATAAATTAATTATATATATTTGTGACGGAGTACAGCCGTATGCACCTAAATGGATGGATGCTTAATCATCAGGCCACATGTACATTAGATAAGGAGACTAGGACTACCATATGTGCTGCAGCCTTGGCTGTACGCGAATCTGTTTCTTTCCTTCCTCACTATTGGATCCATGTGAGTCCACAGTCAAACCATCCATACAGAACCCACATGTATGATTAGATAAGAGATTAGATACCAGATTATGAGGTCACTTAGCCAGACCTGCAGGTCTAGCTAGACTTCTCAATCTAACCATCAGCAACATCATGACCTTGACCCCATACTCGAGTATTATGATTGATCGTTCAAGCCTGTTCCCACACTGACTTTATTATTTTCGGAATACAACACCAGATTCTCACACAACGCCGCAGGCATCGTGACAATCTATACGAAATTTTATAATAATAAAATAATAAGATTTCGTAAAAATCTCGATAATAAGCTTAAGCTTTTTAAACATAGCTCTATAACCGTAATAATAATTAAAAGAGTTAAAGATCGTCGTCGTTATTAAAGGTAACAGTAAAAGCGACTGCGCTGCGTTATTTACGACGTTTTTTTAATTGGAATTAAGCGTATTTAATACTATTCTTAATATAGCGGTTATGAAAATAAAGTACTTCAAAGTAAAGAATTTAATCTAAAATATATTAGAAGCAAATACCGGTAATATTACGTAAATGTAATAATATTGATATAAAAATCTTATAACTTATAAAAGTATAAAAAGATTAATTAGTAATTATAATTATAAGATATGGTGTAAATAAGGTTTGGTTGCAGCTAGTAGCAGGTGGTTACAAGCGACTAAAAAAGTAATGTACACGTAAGGGGAAAAAAAAGGTAATGTACACATAGTAGGACTCTTTATATATAAAGGTGTCAGATTTGAGCCAATTGTCAGAGTGAAGTGTGTGTGTATTCTCTTTGTCTAGAGTGTCCTTGTGCTACCGTGGCAGTTTTGTGCCAGAGTGGGGCTGGATCGGGACGGAACAACTAGGTTCCGTTGCCCACCTGTCAAGCTGCCTTCTACTAGGCGTACCTTTAATCCAACAAAAGGCGACTCCGAGAGAGAGATTTCATGCGAATGTAGGAGGGAGAAGCTGAAGTAGAAGACGCAAATACGGGAAATACAATAAATTATGATGGTAAAATCGAACAGCTCGGAGCCATGTACATTGCATCACCGGACCTGGCTCGCGATTTCTTCGATGCGATCGCGCCGATGATATGCCTTGAGATACCGACGTTCAGAGCTGCGATCGAGCTCCGCTAGCGATACTCGTCGATCTTCCATGCCGAACACACCACCATGAACCCTTTCTGGGCCAAGTTTCCTGTCTTCCCGCCGCAACATGAGAACGGCAACTGGCATGAGAAGGTTCGGACGATGTCTGAGTGGAAGGCCGATCCGCTATGGAAGCATGGTTACAAGGAGGAGGCATCCGCCCACGTGAAGACCTGGACGAACGAGCTCCGAAAGTTGGGCTTGAACGCTACTCTACTCATGGAGATGCCTTGCCCCTGGCGCGACTTCTTCGGTCTGGCAGCGAACGCGAAGAAGCTACGTCGAACGCATACACGCAGTCTACCTGCAGAGTCTCGAATGCCACAACCTCGGTAGACGATCACACACCCCAACTGGTACAGTGTGACCCATGCCCAATACGACCCCGAATACCAGATCAACTTGGCTGTTGGTTTCATCACGGGTCAGATTGATCGGGTCAGACGCTGCCCCCAGGAAGAGGCCACGATATTGATCGACTACAAATGAGAGGGTTTCCGGTGGAAAAGCCAGATCGGTGAAGTAGGAGTTGCCGCAGGTACCCAGGGGGATTCACAGCCGAGGATATTCACAGCTAGGGCTGCTGGTCAGGATGGTCTGAGTCTCGGTTGTTTGTAAATAGCTTCACGTCTGCTCACTACCTACCTAGGCGACGGTCACATCTTCACAATGAAATTCCGCTGGCTAGCAATGAAAGAAGATAATCGGGCATCTCTTAGGCGTTGCTTGACTGAATGGGCTCACTTTTGGACGAAGAGAGGG
This sequence comes from Anthostomella pinea, assembly GCA_963556695.1. NCBI lineage: Eukaryota > Fungi > Ascomycota > Sordariomycetes > Xylariales > Xylariaceae > Anthostomella > Anthostomella pinea. The sequence goes on along the minus strand of CAUWAG010000006.1, from coordinate 4,560,462 downwards.
AGAGCAAAAGACAATTCAACCTTTGTTCCATTGTCTCGTATTCCTTAGACCTCCTACACCACCTAGAATAAAGCATGCACCTCGCATTGTAACTTTGCATTGTAGCTTTGCATTGTAGCTTTGCATTGTAGCTTTGCATTGTACTGTTCTCACGATAACCTATCCGAGGGTGGGAGGTCAGGAGGTCTGAGCTAACACTGCATTAGAAAAGTACTTAAGGTTATCAAGTGGGGCCCCTCCCGGGTCCCCCGAATCTGATCATGAGCCCTGTTTATTCACAGTAAGTAGTACCTATCAGCTGGCCAACTCTCCCGAGGAAGACAACCAGCTCGAATTCCCTCCCCTCGTGTTACCAGCACAGCCCACCTCTTCACCTGCATTGTATTCTGTGTTCTTTCTATTCCTACAACGATGTCACCTTGAGCATCAGCTTCGTCGCTACCCATCTGGCCTTTACCGATCTGTCCACGGCCGTTGCCATCCGAACACCCCTGACGCCCGAAGTAAACAAATTCCGACCAGTCATATTATCGCACACAAACATCCCACCAGACCACCTGCAGCAGCACACCTCCCGCGCCCGCAATGACGACGACAGCCCCTGAGAGGCTCCTCTCGCCCACGCCCTCTCAGATCCCTCTACCCGGCTCGATCTACTCGTACGCCTCAACCGCCAACCAGCTCTCGTCCTACAGTCTCCCTCTCCCACCTCCCCCGCGCCCCGCCCACGCCGTGCTCACCAAGGCCGACCTCGAGCTGTCGCAGCAGGCCTACTCGGACCTCCTCGCCACCGCCAAATCCTACCGCATAGCCCTCTCCTCGCTGTCGACCGCCGCGTCCGCCTTCGGCTCGGCCCTAGAATCATGCGCGCGCCTGAAGGAGTCGCGCGCCGACTCGCTCAGCGCCCCGCCCGCCGGCGCCAACCTGACGAACAGCTTCACGTCGCCCAAGGGCAGCTGCACGGCCGACTTGCTACTAGGCGCTAGCGGCGTGCACCACCTGATCGCGAACCACCAGCAGATCCTGTCCGAAACAGTATACCGCAGCTTCGAGGTGCCGCTGCTGCACGAGCTGGACAAGTGGCGGCGCGACATGGAGGACGAGGACGCTTCGTACCAGCAGGCCGTCGCCCAACGGTCGCGCGAGATCCGCCGCCTCGAGAAGGACGGCTTGAAGCTGCACAAGCAGCGCCGCCGCGACGTCGGCAAGTTCCGCGAGCACCTCGTCGAGCTGACGGGCCGGCTGGACGGCCTCACGGCGCTGCACGGCGATCATGCACGCGCCATGCTGCGCGAGAGCCAGGAGACGAGCGTCAAGATCCTCGACGCGAGCTGCTCGCTCGTCAGGGCCGAGGTCGACATATTTGAGGGCCTGGCGCGCAAGGGCTGGAGCGGCGGCGGGCTCGACGATCTGCTGGAGAAGGGGCAGGATCTTTTTGCAAGCGAGGACGACGATGCGGCGGCAGCGTTCGTGAGCAACGGGGCGGGTGGTGGCGGTGCGGGCGCCGCGGATGGGACGAAGCTGTTTAGTATACTGCCGCCCAGGAGCATACTGGCCGACTCGGGGTCCGACTCGGGCGGCAGGGGGCGCACGAAGGGCGGCCATGGACGCGCCGACAGCCTGCTCGTCGAGACGGACCGGTACCAGAGCCTGGCGGGTGCCGTCGTCGATCGGGACCGCACCGATACCGAGAGCATATTCTCCGAGTTCAACCAGAGCCGCGGCGTGCGGCCGTTCAGTCCGCAGCCCATACGCCGGCGCGCGACGGACGTCATCATGGATCCCGAATCGCTGCTTCTGGGACACGAAGACTACGGCAATGATGATGGCGGCAGTGACGGTGGTGCTGGTGGTGATGATGATGGCGTGGAGGGGGCGCGGGATGCGTCGGCTCAGGGGCTGACCACTGTACTAAACGGGGACGAGATCGATGCCGACGCCGACTCGCCTTGGAGAGACATGGGCCTTGAGAGAACAGGCGGGGAGGGAGATTTAACGCCGCAGCCGGTTGATCCTGTAGATGCCTCGACTGCTGACGAGAGGGAGCGCAGATGGAGTCCCAATGAGGAAGACGTCGAATGATGGACGACAGCAGATGGGCTGATTAGTCGTATCACGTACTGTGTGTGCTGATTATGAATTACTTGTTACGATAGACGGCCGGTAAAGAATAGACCTTGTCAATAGTAATACCCTCTAACAACCTCTTGAAGCGATCGAAGCATCTTGGTGTTGGTACATCTATTACAACTACATAAAGTGTCGCCCAAGGGCAGAGGCAACCAGCAGGGAGGGATGACATCTTTCTATTATATGTAGCAATTTGTAGCCACTGATGACAAACTCCATGCAATGCGCCCCGACTTTTGTATCCGTGACTCCTTACGAGCAATGATTGTGATGATAACCATGCTGCCGTCCGTGTATTTACAGATTCCCATCCCCCTTCCATCTTGTCTCGTGATACCCTCTCTGATTTTTTCAATCGTCCTTCTCGTTACTAACGAGCTCCCGGCCAAAGAGGCTGAACCAGTAGTCGAGCCAGAACATGATCTTCCAGTACAGACTGGCTTTGTTCATGTCGAAATCTCCCATCTCGTTACGGGGGACCTCGTTTCCGATGACGCCGCTAGCGAACCATCCCAGCAGGGGAACCAAGGCCAGCAGCCGCTCATTCCACTTGGGCTGCTTGACCAAGGCGTCTTCGGCCGGCAGGAGCTGCAATCGCTTCGCTGTGGGAATGCGTCGACTCAAGGTACCGTTGGCTACCTCTAGCTCGTTCTCTGCATTCGGATTGACTGACATGCCCGTCACCGTAGCTGTAGAGGCGGTGGCAGAAGATGCCGATATAGTTGCGCTATCCATGGTCTGGGTTGAGGTTTGAGAATCAGGAGGCGAGCCAAGTTGACCATTTGTTCCTGTGTTTCGGTCTGCGCCAGGTGTCGAGAAAGACCTGGGAAGTGTCACACTCTTATTGCGGCCCTCTGAGGGTCGTCGACCGCGTCCGCGAACAGTATTCGATCTCGTCGGATCGAGCATCCCAACATCTCCCATCAAGTCAAGAACGGCAGCATCCTCGAGAGGAGGCAGGCTGCGGTACGGTTCTGCATAGACGAGATGGCCCATGATCTTCTGTGGAGAGGCGTAAATGGCGGAATCAGCTGCCTCTTGCGACTCGAATGTGACCTTGATCCAGTGTTCCCCGCCAGCAAACTTGTTGACTCGTTTCCGTTCCTCGTTTGACAGCGGCTGTCTTGTCGTGAGGGCGGGATCTCGCAGATCAGACTTGTACCGCCGGGCCTCGATGGGCGGTTCTCTTGAGTAATCCTCGCATATTCTCCCCGCCAGCTGCTCGTAGTGGTTGATAGCGGCGTACTGCTGCGACGGCGACGAGTAGCCCCTCAGTATGATCTCGACTGGTTGCTTAGCGTAGGCGAGGGCTTGTGCGGCGGCAGCTGGGTCGTCTTGCGAAGGCGCGATGGCGGTCTGGGAAAGGTAGCTCGACTTTCTTTGGGTGGGTTCGTTCGCAATAGGTGTCTGCTGTCGACTGGCTATGTAGCTGGAAAAGACCTTGTCGGCGCTCTGCATAGTCGCATCCCCGCGTTTCGGAGGCGCGCTGCCGGTCCGCGACCGAGACCTTCTGGTCGACTTGCCGAAAGAACCAGACTCGTTGACTTCGCGGGCACGTGTGCGCGGTGCAGTGCGCGAGCGATCGCCTCTGTCGTTGGACATGGTGAGCCGATGCAATCGTGTAAAACAGTGGTGGAGAAGGGATGGAGGGGCTGAAGAAGGATAGGTTGTTGTAGTTGACGTACTCGGGCCAGACCACAGCATACGGTCGTTGGACTCCGTCATCACCCGTGTAGAGCTCCTCGTCCGGGACGTTGTGTAGGATGATGGGCCTCATCATGTCCCTTGCTTGCTGCCTTACTTCTGAGGTAAGATAACAAAACACCAGTGCAACTTAGTCCTAGGGCAGTCGCAGCAATTTAAGCCAGGCAGCGTATAGAGCAAAAGGGGGTTTGAAGGGTTTCGAAGAAGTGGTTTCGTATCAGAAACAGGCGGGGTGAAGACAGCCTTGACAAGTGAGAATATGGGAAAATGCTACATTCGCATTCAGCTTCAAGATGATAAATTTTGGGACCTAGCCACGCCTCTGCCCGGCAACGGGGACCGCTAATGGGAAGGTCCCTGCAGACGGGAGGATAGAGGTGGTCAGGGCTTCCGAGATATTGCTTGGCTTTGGAAGAAGAGGCACGGACCACTTGCAACTAGCGCTCCAGCTCTTTAGCCACAGGTCCCGGCGCTTGACGTAACGGCCGGGCCCGGCTGACTGGGAGCTTGAGCTTCAGCCTTCAGCTACATACCTTGTGCTGTCCCAAAACGGCAACAAAACGACAGCATCTTTAACCACCCTCTTCCTCCATTTGCTTGGGCCCTCTTCCACACCGACGAGACCAATTCAACTAGGAAGACATACAAAGAATCCACCAGCACCATGTTTCGATTCGTGAGTGAAGCCCAATGTGAATGAGCACCTAGTGAATGGACTGAACTGACCCAGCTGGCCGAGTAGCACAAACCCGTCGACATCGTCACCCTCTTCCACAAGCCAAGCTCCCAGGCTTCGGTGCGCGTTGCTACTCTGCTCAAGCAGGTCTCGGCCAACGCCACCGAGGTTGCCACAGAGGATCAGGCTAGTGACCACTCGCACCAGACCCATCCCCATCGCCAGCGTCAGGAGTTTGACTTGAACATCACCGAGGATCCTCCGACGGCAGACCAACTTCAGACTATACTAGAGTATGTGGGCAAGAGCAAGATCAGCTCTATAATTCAGGGCGCATCAACGGAGAAAGATGCCCTGAAGAAGTTCAAGGAGAGCGCCGACAACTTCAAGCGACCAGTGGTATGTTGCCTGAATGACTTTACTATTGCAACCGATATGCCCATATCCAGTGACTAACTAGGTCACAGATTGTGGATTGGAATAACGGCAAGGCAGTTGCCTCTGACAAGGAGTCTGAGATACTCAAAGTGCTGGAACAGGTAGAGAGCAAAGAGTAGCCTCATGGGGAGGTATACCAACAAGGGGCTTTTGTCTCTGCAGCTACCCATCGAACAGCGTCGGTTGCCCCATCACCATCAGGCCTTGTGCGGAAGGTCGTCGTCCTCGCCTGGAGATCGGCTTCGAGTCGGTCGTTGCGGCTCTCGTCTCACGATATTGAGACTAAAGTCACACCCATCCTCCTCCTTCTGATCTCGAGGTTTGCCACAAGTTCATTACCTGTCCCATATTCTAGGTAGTACTGCATGTATAAAGTCTCTAATGACATATGGTCATGTCCTGCTATGGCCCTCGAGTTAATGGAGCTTCGTTGCCTGCATGTGAGCCCAGAGTCAGAAATCATGTACCCCTCGTCGTCGATGTGTATTTCCTAAGCTCCTGACCTTCGAGTCCCAGGCTACCATTCTTATAGCTACCCCGAGTCCCCGATGCATCTTCGAGGCCGCTGTGGACTGGACACGCCGTGCATGGAATCTTCGGAGGGGCCTCGAACTGTTTACCAAGGTTGCCTGGCTAACTGACAAGTACCTGCAGTCGAGCTTGCTGCACCCAAGGTCGACTCGCCTCAGGCATACATTTCGTTTCCTAGGAAAACAGCACCACAGCAACCCCGTACACTGGCAATTGAAAACCAACCCACTCCTCCCCAGTACAGCAGCAAATTGGGATTGGGCTCGCGTTCTGCAGAACCTGCTTCTCGTTTTGCCTGCCCTTCGACGCAGGCACTTTTGTTCTGCCTTGCCCTCCATCTCCCAACCCCAACCCGCTTCCACCTCGCCCACAAGCATAACATCACGCACCCACCCACAAACCTTTTTCAGCATTTTCTGGCTCACTCGTGCAAGTGGTTTTGGTCTCTCTCCATTGCCTCCAAATTCTCTACGCCTTTGACAGATTCTTGCACTTGGTCCCTTCCTATCTCCCACGCAACCTCAAAGACCATCAGTCAATCGCAACTTCGTATCATGCCGCCGAGATACGTCGGATTCACCTTGCAGCAGGCACAGATGACGGCTGGAAAACCTCCTGACGGTTCCGAGTACGGATTCAAGAAGTTCTCGGATGGCGAACCACCCGTCGACTTCTTCACCCATGCACCAACGAACTTCCCGGCTGTGTTCTCGACCAAGAATGGCACCAAGACTTTCCGCATGGTAACTAACCCTACCATCGAGCGACAGGGTGAGTACTGGCACGCAAGTAAGATTCAACTCGTCTGTGACGAGCTCCGAACCCAGATGCCCGGCGAGTGCAAGTACGTTGAATATCTCCGAGGAGGCTACTATGATCTCTATCACTACTTTGATGCTCGAGACATCTACGAACGAGGCGCTCAGAATCTCTGGAATGTCATGAACCATATGGCTTATGAGAATCTGTGGATGAACCGGGAGCTCCTCCAAGACGCCAAGGTCGAGTTTGAGAAATGGGCCGCAGAGCTCCTCCTCAACAACAAATCCGCCTGCGAAAAGCTCCGGCAATGGAATCCTAAGCACCACCCGGATGTCCTGGGTATATTCACGTTCTCTGAGCTCGATGAGATTGACGGGATGGATAGCTTCTACATGCCATCAATTCGGGAGATCTTCTTGAGACATCATGCGAATCTCAAGCGTGGTCTCCCGATTGTCGCTCTCAGCCCGCTACCTGTCAACACAGAAGCTTCACATGCCCCGAGCGACCAGCAGCTTGGTAAGTACTTTCATTGCACAATTGACCATGTCAGCATCGTCTGACTTCTTCTAGTCCTCTACCGCAACCCAGCTGAAAGTGCTGGAAGTGCTTCCACCGGTAGCGACATCGAGACTGGGAGTAAAGTCGTCAACGGCATTGTCATTGTCGATGGCACGTCGGCAACTGCAGCTCGTGTACACGCAAACAAGTCTCCGCAGTCTGGTCTCCCTAAGCCTTCAGACCCTATCACGCGACACCAGGACGCAGTTCCTTCCGAACAGCCTCAGAACGCGGACGCTGCCCAACAGCAGCAGGTGCAATCAGTCAAGGAGATTCTGTTGGCTCCCCAGCCCGCGATGCCACAGAACCCTCCTGAATCGACATTGCCCTCCAATGCGCCTGACATTGGAGATGCTGCAACACGGGCCCTTTCCGACGGCATGCTGCGTCCCGATCGCATGCGTGTCAACTCGGCGCCGCCCACCGGACAGCGATTTGTCAGTGGTCCTGGTTTTGGCTCTGTTGTCACAGCCGACTCACTTAAGGGGTCTACCTCTGATGCGAACGAAGCTCGTGTTTATCCTGGAAACGAGCATGACGTTGGCGAAGTTCTCAAAGGATGCATCAAGCCTGGTGACCGTTCACCTGTCACAGTAGAGCAGGTCTTGTCCGCCTCAACCGCTGTAGTGCCGACCGAGGATGAACAGCGCAGCTCGACTGTGCCAGCCATTACAGCGGACCAACCTGCGCCCCCCGTCCTTGCTGTGCCTAGCATACAGCAGCCGCCCGTGACGCATCCAGCCCCGGTTCAAGCCGCCCCTACCGCTGGATTCGACACGAGCGACCAGGCTATAGTTCCGCGCCGCATCCATGTGCCGGCATACTACGACCAGCCCAATATCCGCAAGCAGATTACTGCCAACCTTACCCAGTCGGGGGCTCATAACCACACACCTGGCTACCGGCACGGACCTCCGTCGGGGTATCCAGCCCAGATGCCTCCTCAAGGAATGCAACCGGCTCAGTACAATCCGGCATTTGCAAACCAGCTCCCCCCATTCCCTCCTCATCCTCCTCACTTGCTCAACCCTATGCCGAATCAGAGCTGCGGACCCTCGGGCGTCACCAGTTATCCTCCCCCTATTTATCCCATGCCCAATGCCATCAAGCCAGGCAATGGCCCCGTCTATGCTATTCCGGGTACTCAAGGCTCCAGTCTCTTCAGCCCTCCTCAGCAGCATGGGATGAGCCGTGGTCACAACGCAGGCAGTTCGATGGGAAACCCGCTTGAAATCCGGCCCATCCGAGCCCACTCTGGGGCTCGCAACGGCAATGGTACCATGGGCGGCAACAATTCAAGATGGGAGTATGTCGATGATGGGATCCACGGTCCCAGATCTATTTTCCGCAACCGCAAGGACAGTACCCCCTCGAAGAAGAGCGCGCAGAAGCCGCTGCACAACGGCAATGGCAAGGGCAACCATTGGCAGCGCAAAGACTCCAGTTCCTCAAACAGGCGTCCTTCATTTGGTGGCAACGGCTACAACCACGGCCAGAATAACGGCCAGCGGCGAACGAGTGGTGGGCGTCCTCCACAGTCCGGCAATGCAGGCAACTGGAATCAGTTTCAAGACCCGTCACTCATGCCATCCGCGATTCCACCGGCCGGCGTCCCCTACCATCAGGAGAACATACACTACCACCAGGAGAATGCAGCTCGGCAGCATGTCCGAGGGGCTTCTTCGACAGAATGCCTCAACGCCAAAAGAGATTTCTATGAGCAGTGCAGCCAGTGCCCATGCACGCGTTGTCAGGACAATGACCGCACGATCCATGTCAAGAATCTCAATGCCGGCCTCAGCAACTCTGAAGATGGTCGAGAGCGTATCGAGAAGTGGTTCAGCCAGTACGGTTGCGTTGATAGGGTCCAACAGGGGAGCGCCAAGGGCGTTACAGGGGGTGCAGCTTTTGTGAGGTAGGTTGAGCATGTCAGTTTCCGTCTTCTCTCCAACTATTGCTAATATTGTTCCAGATTCGCCACTGTCGCCAATGCACATGGTGCGGTCAAGGCGGCAAACAACCTTCGCGCTGCAGCTCTCGCGCCCGACGTGCTCTCTGTGAATTACAGCATAGGATCGCAGTACTGGAGGCCGTATGGGAAGGACAGACAAGGTTCGTACCATCAACAAGATGGCCAGAACCGACCTTCGCAACGTGCTCCCTATGGTGTACAGGGAGTAGCTCACCCGTCCCTTGCCCTTCCGCATATGCCTTCGCCGGTTCATCCAGGCATGATCCCAACTCCGATCCCCGAAGAGATATCCGCCTTTCCCGGCCCCCCCGCTCTGCCCATCCATCCCCAGAACGTGAACCAGGCTGTGGCGGGTGTTGCTCCGCGTCAAGAGCTGCTGATATCACCTACCCGTGGGCCTCACCAGACAGCCCCAGAGGTTATGGAAAGCAAGCCATCTTCGGACTCCGTGGTCGCTGGCCCAGTGGCAACGTTCCCACAGACCAACATCACGCCACTGAAACACGACCCCCGCCTGCGAAGTGACGACACCGACGGTAGTCCCAGCGTGGCCGTATCATCCGACGAGAGCAACCGCTCTGAAGCCAAGACACCCGACGCATCAGCAGACCTGATTAGAAAGATTGAGACGCTGACGGGCGAGATGTCGACCTCTCGCTTGGGCAGTCGTCAAGGGAGCCCAACCAGCGATGAGAGCACGCGCGTCATGACCCCAAGTCAGGATTCCAGCTCTAAGAAGGCATCGCCGCTCTCGGGTCAAGATGGAGGCAAAGCCCCGGTTGCTTTCTCCGCACTTCGAAAGTTGGCAGCTTCTGCGAAGTTCGGCAAGGATGACGAGATTGATCTGGGCACTGTACGCATACGACCGGGCAGGGCCAAATGGGTGCCTGAAGGTTTTGGTGACGATATGCCAATCGCAGATCCTATTGTCCGCGATTTCGCGGAACACCTTGAAGGCAATCCGATCCAGGGTCAGAGCTCGACGCAGCCGGAGGTTGAGACTCCGCAAGGCCCAAACAACGAGGGCCAGCAGGCTCTGGCCACTTCACAGGATCACAAGGGCAAGGGCGAGCAAAAGGAGAAGAAGACTGCTGACCAGCCTACCAAGGTCAACGAAGAGCCTGTCTACCTGTTGCCATTGACCTACCAGCCCCTTGAAACTGAAGTCAAGGCTTCGCAACAGACAATCGAGGCTTCGACTGACCAGCCCAAGAAGCACAGCGTCCAGCCCACCTCCGCAGCGCAGATTCGTCTTACTCGCGAGCCCAGTCCTCCCGCCAAACGCAAGGTGGACGAGGTCGACCAGACGACTGGCGGCGCCTCGGAACGCTCATCCCCCAAGAAGAAGCCCAAGCAGAACTCGAACAAGGGCGAACCCAACCAGCGCAAGCCCACTAGCCAGCAGGATCCTCGTCATGGGCAGCAACAGCAGCACGGCGGGTCTGCCTACCCCAAGACGAACAAGAAAGGGAAGAACAAGAAGCGACAGGACACGGCTGCGCAGAATCCACTACTGGTACCAGGCTCTAACACTGAGGCTGTTCCCGCCTACTCTTCCGCTTCGTTCAAACCCGATCTTGCCTCATCTGCGCTTCCATCCTACCCTCAGGAGCAACAGCAGGCGCAGACAGGTCTTCCGACTCCTCGCATTGGAGCTCCGCCCGAGGGCTCAAGCCGCCAGATGTCGGAAGCATTCCCTGCATACCACGACCCCATGTCTGGACCTCACAACAAGGGCAAGGATCAGAAGGGCCAGGGAAAGAAAGGGTGCAAGCAAATGCCGAACCCGACCAACGCTTCAACTGTCGTCCAGAAGCAGGTGCCGTCTCCGCAGAAGAAGTTAGACCCACGTGCCAACGAGTTCGTCGATACTTCACAGAGCGGAAAGACGCCGTCTCCGCAGAAGAAGTTAGACCCACGTGCCAACGAGTTCGTCAATACTTCACAGGGCGGAAAGAGGGACGGAAGCAAAACCCCGGCTGAGAAGGCCAACGACTCCAACAAGGGACCAGCCAAGAAGTTGCCCCAACAGTCCAGCAAGGGGAACCTGAAGGGCGCGGCTCCCAACCAAGGCGCCAAGGGCAAAGGCAAGCAGGTACAGAAGGGAAAGTCGGAGCAGGACGGCCAATCTCGGGGCAACACAGCTGCCAAGGTTGAGGCCAAAGAGAAGGCTCCCGTTCCAGTCGATCAGCAGCAGTCCTCTGAGACGAAGAGAAGCAACACTCCAGTCGGTCAGAGAGAGTCCAAACCCAACCAGACCAACAAGAAGGGTGGGTTTAAGGGCAATGATGTCGTTGCTCCCGAAAAGAAGGCGCACGAAGCACATACCCAGAAGCCGCAGACTTCGGCTGATCAGCAACAGCCTTCTGAGACGAAGAAGACTGATACTCCCGCCGACCAGAAGGAGTCGAAACCCAGCCAGGCCAACAAGAAGGGTGGATTCAAAGGCAATGATGTCGTTGCTGCTGAGAAGGTGCATGAAGTACATGTCCAGAAACCCCAGGCTTCGGTTGATCAGCAGCCGCCTTCTGAGACGAAGAGGGCCAACACTCCAGTCAATCAGCAACAGTCCTCCGAGACAAAGAAGAATGAGACTCCCGTCGATCAAAAGGAGTCCAAACCCAGCCAGGCCAACAAGAAGGGTGCCTTCAAAGGCAAGGACGTCGTTGCTACTGAGAAGAAAGTGCAGGAGACCCAGGTTCAGAAGCCCCAGGCTTCGATTGTTCAGCAGCAGGCTTCTGAGATCAAGAGAAGTAACACTCCAGTCGATCAGAAGAAGGGCAAGGGCAAGGATGTCGTTGCTCCAGAGAAGAAAGCACACGAAGCACACGCCCAGAAGCCCCAAGCTTCGGCAAATCAGCAGCGGCCTTCCGAGACGAAGAGGTCCAACACTCTAGTCGATCAAAAGAACGCCAAGCCCGACCAGCCCCTGAAGAAGGCCAAAGGCAACGATACAGCGGCTCCGGAAAAGAAGACGACCGAGGCCCCGGCCGAAAAGTCTTCTGCCGGAACCAAAGACGAGGCGGATAACGATGGATGGCAAACTTCTGGCAAGCCCAAGAACAAGCAGAAGACCGGGCCAGCGTCCAAGAAGGGAGGAGGAGGAGGAGCTCCGCCTCCCAAGGACAACAACGCCAAAGCGGACGTGCCGAAGCCTGCTCTACCTAAGGGCAAGCAGCAGCAAAAGTCGCAGCAACAGGCGCAGACGCAGCCGCAGCGAAAGCAGGCAGCAGTAACAAAACCCAGGGGCTCCACGATGCCGACGTTGAACGATAGTGACTTCCCCTCGCTTCCCATTTCGCCCCCATCGGCCCAGCTGCGCGAGTCTCGGACCATTTCCAGCGCGTGGAATAACGTCGGCAGTTCCTCCTCGAAGATGGGCGGCCCGGAGCCTGAGAAGAAGGGTGGTCAGATGGCTGCTTCTTCGCCGGCGAAGGACAAGGGCGAGGAGCGTCCTCCCGATGGCGAGAGGAAAGGTGGTTGATGGATCTGTTTGCTCTGCGGGACAGATACTGGAATGTGCCCCTGAACGACGACTATGCGTATTCGACAGTCCACAAGAAATCCGCGAATCGAGTCAATTCTATTTCCGTGGAAAGTACTGCTTGCTGAAGGGCCAGTTCAGCACCACGGAGGACAGTGGGTGTTCACGATACCCCCTTGGCGGAGATTCACCCGTCGTCTTTATCCACAGTACACGGCACCCGGCATTGCTTGGCCCACCGGACTGGACTTGGTCACAAGTGTTGCTACATGGCCCTAGGATTGCTGGTTGAGATGGTCATCCGTTTGGTCAGATCAGGAAAAGCACTCCATTGTAGGATATGATTGATACTGCACTGCACTTTGGGTAAGTGCCAGTCTGTTTTGTAGATATAGATAGTCTCTGAATCGAAAACTATCAACCATAACCCAGTGCTTTTGCTGCGAGATGCCCGCGAATGCTGGTTACTCATTATATGTATAGAGCCCAGCGTGCTGTAATCGGTAATTCACCGGCTGTCAAGTCGTACGTATCGTGTCGTGTCGAACAACAGTTCCCCTATTCTCCTCCGCCAGACCCCCATTTGCCCTACGTATCATACATCGTTCTTCACCAACGTTGTGACGGCCTCCTCGATCTGCTTGTCCGATAGCCCTGTATTACCCATTAGTACACGGTCCCATCCCGAACATCTCCGTCTGTCGCGCCTACCTTCTAATGACTGGCTCTTTTCCTTTCCGAACTCTTTCCAGCTTTGAGTCAGTACATTGCCAATATAACGTAACACAACTAGACCCCGTGGGTGGCTTCGACGAACCGTATCTCGCATAGACCTTGGGCAGCGTTCCAGTCGCCTCGCGCAGCAGGATGGGCGTGTGCGCGTTGTTCTTCTTCATGGTCGGGTAGGCTCTCGTTAGGAACGTCCTGCCGGAGACAAGGTAATCAGCTTATAATTTCCCCAATCGCGCAAGGGAGGGAAGCTGGAGAGAACTTGGAGCTCGCTCGGTGCGGCCCGGATGTATACCGTGGACGACTACTCACTTGAGGGCGGTGCTGCTCTGGCCTGTTGGGCAGAAAGCGAAGCGGACCTCCCTGAGGGTTTTCGTGAAGGCGTACTTGCTCGACATCTTCGCAGTTTCGGGCGTTGCGATCGAAGATGCGGGTTCAATTGGGTCCGTCGTTGGTAGGAGAGGTTCAATGTTCTCGGGATATCTTCAGTTCGAGGTTCAGTGCAGCAGCGAATGCGCCAGTTGACGGAACTCGGTTGATGCAAATGATCTGATCCTTGCATATCAGCAAGTTCATATGCTTTGTCCGAAGTAATGCACTTCAGCGGCTGAACAAATCATCCGCATACCTACAGGTTTATGCACCTTATCTCCGAAGAATCCCGTCCCCGTCGTCGGCCCCAACTAAATATCGGACACCTCCATCTCGCCAGAAAATTGAAGGCACTGTTGCACCGTCCCTTTCAACGTCAACCTTTTACAACAATTCCCTCGTCGCGACCGACTGACCGACCGACCACTCTCCCCTCAGCGACCCGTTCCTAACATACGAAAACAAAAGATGCCGGCGACCACAACCCTCTTCCGCGCCGCGAGGCCTGTCTTCCAGTCGCGGGCCGCCTTCTCCCGCACCACGGGCTTCCGCGCCAACTTCTCCCAGTCCGGACGACGATTCCAGAGCACATCGGCCGGCGAGACAGCACAGGCGAGCTGGTTCCAGCGCATGTGGAATAGCCCCGTTGGCATGAAGACCGTACATTTCTGGTGAGTCAAAGACCTAGTCTGTTGGGGTGTCAGTCACCTACCGGAGGTCCGATCCTGTTCTCTCCGCCCTGTGCGCCCAATTGACTTTCATCGCACGAGCTACACCGCTCCTCATCATCCTCTTCACACGATCAAAGCAATACCAATACCAACAGCAACCGCTAGCTAACCACTGCCCCCCAACCTACCAGGGCCCCGGTAATGAAATGGGCGCTCGTAATCGCCGGCATCGGCGACTTCGCGCGGCCGGCCGAGAAGCTGTCCATCACGCAGAACGCCGCGCTGACGGCGACGGGCCTGATCTGGACGCGCTGGTGCTTCGTCATCAAGCCGCGCAACATCCTGCTGGCCGCCGTCAATTTCTTCCTCGGCTGCGTCGGCGTCGCCCAGCTGACCCGCATCGCCATCCACAACTCGTCGCAGAAGAACCAGAGCCTGCCGGAGAAGGCCGAGGCCCAGGTCGAACAGGCCAAGGACGCCGCTGCCAAGGAGGTCGCCAAGGTTAAGGACGCTGTCAAGCAGTAAGGGGGCTTGCCTAAGAAGAGGTCGGTGGGAAGGAGAGTCGTGGATGGATGTTGAGCTGAGGAAGGGGGCAAGGCCTTGTTTCGGCAGCAGGCATCGGCACGAGCACGTATAGAGACAGGCACGGATACTGCATTCAACTTGTCGAGGGAGACAACGGTACATGGTTAGTCCATGGGAGCTACAAGAGCTGTCTGGCAGCTCAGGATGAGCTTATATATGCGAGCCTCTTCCATACCCTTCGTTCAACGATCGGCTTGGAAGATGGGGAGGTGTACAATACTGCATTTCGGTCAGGTTATAATGCATCGTTCGGGAAAGATCGTTATACTTCAACTAATACTTGAAGCCGGGCCTTCATTAGAGTGATCTGTGTTCTTGCGTATATATGCCTCCACTGTCCTTTACTCCCTGTTGGCCGAACTCACTGGGCAACTTTGATCATAACTCAGCTTGTGCTGCCTGGATACGTAAATAGTCCTGCTATTTACACCTCGTCTCCATACCCCAACTGCCAGCCAGCTGCAATATAGTCCCCCTATGTCAGCAAAACTACACCAATAACTACGCCGATAGCTGCACTAACAATTGCGACGACAATTGCACCGACAACCTCGATCTAATGGTAGGTAAGCTATAAGCTTGGTGGTTAGCCCGCTGCCAGCTGCCTGGGGAAATAGGGGTAGAGACAAGGTGCAAATTAGGAATTCTAACAAGGTGCAAATAGCAGGACCCATTCGTGAACACAATAGAGATATCGCAAAAGACACAGAAAGTTGGATGACTTGTTCAGCTATGGTTCCCTAGCCTTATCCGCTTCGGCCTGTCCTTCGGCATCAAGCCATGACCACGCCTCAAAATCCCACGTGCATAGAGTCAATGCCGTCAATCCCTATGATCCAGTGCGCAGGGTATCTCAGGAAAAACCAAGACTGTTCTCCTCAGTCTGTCCGTCCGTCTACCTCTAACTTGCATTCAAATGTTCCAGAATCGGCCAATCCGTCACATGCCGCTTGCCTGAAAATTCTCGAGACGCAAGTTCCAAATCAAGATGCCACCGAATGCAATGGGTTGATGTATATAATCATACAGGGACGCCGCGTTGTGGCATGCGTTACTATACAGACTCTTTTCTCGTTTCAATCGTTGCCGCCCGCTCCTTTTCGTGCCGTTGGTATACGCCGGGAAAGAGGAAAGGCGCATGTCGGGATTGTACGACTTCTGACCTCTTGCAAAGTGTCCAGGTCAACTGACGCTTCGAAAACGCCGGACAAGACCCAGTCTAGGATATCCGCTTGCGGTAGCCCTTCACTCCGTCACCATTCGACGAAAGAGTCGGCGGATTCCACCTCCTGGGGTATCTGTTCGTGGTGTACCTGGGGACGGCTTTGGGTAATGCAAACTACCATCTCCAGGAAATCCTTCAGAAGCTGTGAATGGATCCTGCGGAGCCGGGCTGGGTATCACGTTATGGAGCTTCAAAATGCTCTGGTTTCCCGGTGCGTCGGGGAGCGAGGAGATCCTTACGGGCCAGATATGCTGCAATTCCACGTCTTCGCCTGCGGACTGACTAGCTGTAGGCTCGGGAGTCATGGTCCGCGTGTTCTACATCACGGAGCACTCGCCCTCCTGTTGTTTGCCGATCTTGCTTCGAGAGATGCGCTCGCGTGGACGAGGACCGCTTTTGCCAGATCGTTTGAGATCCTCCAGTCGCTCGCGGGCCTTGGGAAAGTCCTGAGCTATATCACGTTGTCAGCTCCAAGTTATTACACAGCCGGGATGTTCGCACTTACCCGCTGCTCGCCAATACCATCTTTTGGCGTCTTCCATATTTGCCGGAACACCGATACCAACTTCAGTGAAATAACCCATCGCATACTCGGCCTTGGCCAGACCAGCTTGAGCTGCCTTTCTAGCCCAGAGATATGCCTCGGTGTCACTCTGCTGCAAGACGCCTTCGCTTCCGGTAAGATACCATCCGCTGAGAGCCAGCTCAGACTGGTGTTCCTCTTGCGTGGCAGCTCGACTGTACCACATTATGGAAAGGCGAGGATCGACAGGACACCCCATGAGAGCGTATTCGAATGCGCATCCCAACCGGAACTGACTGAACTTGTAGCCAAGTTGAGCTGCATCTTCGAATAGCTGCAGAGCGTATGCTTCGTCTCGCACGATAGCATCGTATGGTTGCGCAGACTCGAAAAGGAGGCCCAATTCGTGCAGCGCATGAGGGTTCTCGGTGTCTGCCCGCTCAGCCGCTCGCTTCAGCCATCCAACAGCTTCACGCGGGTTCTTGGGCTGGCCAAGCAGGCCCTTGAGAAGGATCATGCCGACCTTGTACATGGCGGGAGTATCGCCTAACGTGGCTGCTCGCTTGTACCACTGGATTGCTTTCAACGGGTCCTTACGCGTGCCGCCTCCGTCATCGTTACCGAGCTCGCAACAGACAGCTGTTCGATAGGCCGCTGAGGGATGCCCTAATTTCGCTGCAGACTGGTACAATGTGAATGCTTCCTTGCTATCCGGTTCATAGCCGAGAACGCCGCGGCCCATACAATCGGCCAGGAAAAACATCGCATCGGGATTTTGAGCGCTGACAAGCTTCTTCAGAATCTTGTGCGCATCCATCACATAGCGCTCCCGGGATCTTGCTCGCGCCTTGGGATCAGGCAGTCTGGGGACAAGAACGTCTGCAGCTTCAATCAACTTCTTGGCGAGAACAAGCGCAGACTTTTGATCATTGGGGTCGTTCTTGATGTGAGCACGAAGTCGCTCCAATTCCTCCACGGTAACCGGAGGCTGTTCCGCAACTGAAGACGGTCTTCCGTCCTGCGGAGGTGCTTGAGGACGTCCTTGTGCCCCAGCAGCAGCGGGCGGAGTGCCACCATTGTAGTTTCGAACAGGTGCGGGCTTCTCATTCATAGAGCCCATGCTTCTCCCACTTCCCATGCTGTTCGTGCTCTTCGCGCTGCCTACGCTAGCCATTGAATTTTGCATCAAGCCTGGGCGATAGGGCGCTGGGTGTCCAGAACCTGGCCCAACTTGGGGAGGACTACCTTGGGGGACTCGGTTAGGCCCGGGGTTGGCAGGCAAGCCCGGCTTGTATGCTTGAAACCCACCCGAGGGCACAGGTGGTAGGTCACTTGCCATCTCGAAGACTGCTGCTTGCGGCTCGCGCAAATTGGGCTGTGTCTTTGTCCGTGACATCTCCGGGAACCGAGCAGGGCCGGGTTGAGGCATTCCTGGCTGGGGCTGGGGCGGGGCCTGCGGCGGTCGCATATGCTGATCGAGAGACGAGCGGCCGGCCGGTGAGGCAGCATCGAAATCTGGAATATCATGGCGTTGCTGATTCCCCTGGTGATACTGGTCGCCGCTTCCTCGTTGGTCGTAGTATGTGTCGTAGAAGTCGCCGAAAGAAGCTCGATCCGGTTCCTCGCCATATCCAGGGGGGTATAATCCTGCGTTGTTCGTGGGCATTGGAGGGGCCTGGTCGGGATATACCCGGTGAGGAGTTGGCCGACTACCTTGAGCTGTAGACGGTCTGGGTGGAGGTATATTTCGTCCAGGAGGCCCATTGTAGCCACCACTGTCGGTTCGCGGAGGCGGCATACCGTTGTTCATCGGATGGTCGTTCTGCGCCGGCATCGTCATACTCCGAGGTGGCGGGCCAAACCCGTCCCTCGGGGCCGACATTGGGGCGCCGTACCCATCGTCACGATAACCACCGTAACCTTGCTCTTGCGGCGGCGGGCCCCGTCTCGGACCCGGGTAGCCTTGCGGTGGAGGTCCTCGTCCACCCCTTTGACTGTCCATAGAGGGGCGACCGTAATCTTCCATCGTCGCCTGTCTTCTCGGTCCCTGTCCGGGTCCTGGACTTCTGCCGGAAACTGGGCCTGGGCCTGGACCAGGTCTCTCGCTCACACTCATTCCAGCCATCCGATCGAGTATCTGGCCTTCTTCTTCAATGTCAGATTTCCTGTGTTGTCCGGGAAGTGCTGGGTAAGGGCTACCGTATTCATGCTCATTGGGGTTCGACATTGGAGGGGCGCGGCGTGCATCTGACATAGAATTAGTACCAACATTATAATGGTGGATTGTCTGTACGTACTTGGGCCTGCTGAGGCCGATCGTTCAAAGGGAGCTGGCCGACCTGGACCGCCAGCTGGGTAGCCTCGGCCTGGTCCCGGTGCGGGTCCTCCACGGGGGCCGCGCACCGGTCCTCCTCTCCCTCCTGATCCCGGCGGGCGACCTCCTCTTCCTCCCGGATGCCCTCTGTACATGTCCTGTTGGGGGTAGCCTTGATTCGGCTGGGGACCTCCCCGACCATAGTTCATGTCCTGTGGCGGGGGCGGGCCGTAGTCCTGGCCATAACCATCATCATACTGATCGTAACCATAGCCGTAGTCGTCCTGCTGGTATTGATCATATTGTCTTTGGGGCGGCGGCGGGGGGTAACTTCCACCTGGTCCTCTGGGAGCTCGCGCAGCTGAGCCAGCATATGGGCGATCTGCGTAAGCTCCGTTGTACGCCATCTTCGTTTGTCAAAGGCGAAGGCTGGTCGCGCAGTCTTGCAATCTGCGAAACAGTTACAGCCTTCGGAGGATTCTTGAGCACCAATTGGGTCTCCGTCTCCTCAACACAGTCGTATAACGTCAAGAATGAGCTGGGTTGTCCTCATATGTGATCCATGAGTCGGAACGGTTCGGATGCGGCTGTTGTTCAAGAGATCTTTGTCTTCTGTTGACGATGTCGGGTGCGGGGAGGTAGACGTGCTGAGGTTGTCGCATAGGGCAGTGGTGTGTAGGTATGCTGTGGAAGAGCCCTGTAGGTTGTCGCAACGACCAGAGTCAAGTGCGGGAATCTAATAATAATGTCGGTACACAGGCGCGTTTCGGCCCAATGATGATCGTCAGTTTCGGGTTGTGCAGTGTGCACATGTGGTAGCGCGGCGCAGGGCGGGTACGGGTAATGGGAAAGGGCGGCTGGCGATGCGCGGCTGCAATGTGAAAGGACTGTTGGTACTCCAGTGCACAAGCTGACCTGACAAGGCACTTTGGTGGATGGTGTACGAGCGTTTGGTATGGTGCAATGCCTGAGGTGTAGTGTGGAAGAAATCAGTAGGAAAAGGGTCTTGAAAGAACGTCACCGCTGTGAATGCAAGGCTCTAGCAGAGTGACAATTCAGAGCAGCGAGATCCAAAGACTACCGCCGGTCGTGGGTGTGAGTACGGAGGGCGAAGGTGCGGAATGTACTGTCGCCGTAAATGAGGGAGACCTCCAGCTGGAAGGATGAGCAGTCAAAGGCGCGGCGCCTGTAACGTCTCATGTGGCAGTGGTGATTTTACTGGAGGTTGGTGAAGCTGAGGTGAGGTGCGGTGAGTTGGATCGGAATGGAACCAGCAGGCTGGGTACCGGTACAGGTTAGAGCACCGCTGAAAGAATGAAAGAATGGCAGGTTGTTGTTCACTACCTGCTGCTCTACAGAGGAAGGGAACGAGAATCCTGAAAAGAGGGAATCATCAATCCAAGACCAAGGAATGAGTTGGGATGAGTTTCGAGATTCAAACCTACAAAATGTAGGTGCATAGGCGTAGGCAACAGGCGGCTGCATTGACGGCGAAAGGAATGCCAGCCTGGGATGCCTCCCCACATCCACATGTGACAGGGATCGCTGCCCCTCCTTCAATTCCAACCTCATTTGTACTCCGTCATGTCCGTCCGCCAGCATATCCGAGTAGAAAAACAGAGAGAGAAACACAGAATATCCAGCCGTAATAATATCTACTTATTATTATATATGGATTCTACAGCTGCAGTCAACCTCTTGATGGAAACGAGACCTGTGATCAACGTGGTGTTTTGTTCTCCTTTGTGTATCATCATCCGGAACTGATGAGCCTTCCCAATTCGAGTACCTAGGTAATCACAATAAGCTTCGGTTATCTCGAGTGCAGCGACAGAGTTCGCCCTCCATTCAGGGTTTAGGGAACTAGTCATTCTTGCATCATGAGTGTCAAGTGTCGATGCTGATGACTGACAGCTCTCCTTTTCCATTTGCTCCGGAATTGACAGCATATCTTTGGGCTGGGTCACGGCGCATGAATTTGATGAGTTCGTGCCATGTTCAGAAACAAGGCCGTCATACGGAGCACCTGTACCAGTGGCTTGTATCAAAACCAGCAAGGACCTGATGCGACGCCGGCCCTGATTGGTGTGTCGGGCCCTTGGTCAGCCCTGGGTATCCCGGGCACTTCGGGCTGCTCCTGGGGCTGCTCGGTTGCCTCTTTCGCCCAAGCCCCGTCCCCATACAATTTCAACCCTCCGCTGGGAAGAGGTCAGCAGGTGGTTCAGCTTTATACATAGGGCCGGTCATGCTGTTCGTCACCCACTGGCACTGATGAGTACGATGCTTGAAGGCCGGAAACCGGGTGCTACAAGTTGGTAACGAGCAGAATCCCAGCCTGGGGTGATCCGGTTGCAACTCGCTACGCCGAGGTCGAGCAGTGTGTGTCTCTCTTTCCTTGTCCTCGAACAGTTCTATGATCGCAATTTTGACAAGTAAGGTAGTCAATCCGAGGCATCAAACTGTTCTACCGCGGCTCAATGACAGGAGGGATGACAAGGACGACCATGGTCACTGGTCTGGCGCTTGGCTGATGATACATGACCAATGGGCGGTTTGCAGTGACGGACGCTTCAGCGCTGAACGAGAGGCTGTGATGTCCCGGAGGGAGCCCGCTCCTCGTTTATGTAGAACACGGGACTATGACGGTTTTATGGTTCATGCCATCACCAGCAAGCGCTTCTCAGCCATCCATTCGCTGAATCGTCTCTGGTTGTGTGATGCAGTAAAAGACGCCATCAAATTGCGAAACTGAGACATACAGGCAGGAATGGTGAGGAGGCTTGTGTCGACACATTGATCATTGGCCAGCCGTCCCTATCCGAGATGCTGCGCCAAGAATTGACCGCGGGAGGGGGAACGGAGGCCCCATATTCCTGTCTACAACAGGCACGAGTTGACTTCATCATCGGGCAGGCAGATACCTGATCTTCAAAAACTTTGTTGAATCCTGCGCATTGGGATGGAACGGGGTATTGGGATGGAATGTCGATGCGGGATGGACATCAGCCCTTCAGATGTCAAGTTGAGGCCAGGCGGACAGGGCGGAACGGCTGAGGTTGGGGCATGGGCTGCTCTGCTCAGCCACAGCACTGAGCAGCCCCTGTAGCACTCGCCACAGTTCCGACGGAGGACCCTGTAGTCGTCATTGACGAGCTCGATTGAGTACGGCGGCGAGCTGCTCCAAGTCGCCTGCGATGCTTGCTGGGACTGCAAGCTCCCTCACAGCACAATCCCACCAACAACATGTCAGGAAGGGCAACAACGTGGCTCAAGATGCTCGCCGTGTACGCGCATTCCAACCCCTAGACCCAGATCCCTCCCCTAAGCTCATGGGTAACGAGAAGCTAATGTGCCAACTGCTGTAGAGGCGGCGCATGCTGCATAGGAGGACCAGCACTCGTGTTCTGGGTGCAGCCGACCGACGAGGAGCTGTTCAAGCGCTACAACCCGGAGCTGCAGAAGAAGAGCCTCGAGCGCCGGTACGAGAAACAGAAGGACTTTGACGACTTCGTGATCCAGTTGAAGGACTATTCGAAATCCGACCGCCCGAGTACGCGACCCTCTCTCTCTCGCTCTCTAAAAGCCCAATATGTGCCGTGGGTAACGTGCGACTGACAACGGGTGTTTCTAGTATGGACGGTGCAAGAAGAAGCTGTGCGCAAGCGGAAGGAGGAAGGGCTGAGACAGGACTTCCTCAATGCAGAGGAGGCCAAATCGAGAAAGGAAGCTCTGAGGAGGGAAGCCGGCTTGTCGAGTTCTGACAAGTGAGGACGGGCTGATGTTGCTGTACACATAATGTATTACATACCCCTATTCTGGTGAATATGGGCTTAGAAGCATCGAGGGCGTTAGGAAGCTCATCAGCTCTACTTATAAGAGAGGTCGTCGTTGGCTATGATCTCAAGACAGAGCCGCCTGCAGCAGATCACGAATAGGGTTACTTGGTTCATTCGGCCTCTGCTTCTTCGAGGCTAGATATATGCACACCTACCAAGCTTCGAACCTGCTTCCATCTGTTCATCAGTGCCGATCTTTGCTCAGGCGCACCGATTTCTAGATGGCCGACCTCTTCGACCATTTCGTCAGCCTTTGCTTTGTGCTGCTTCAGCATCTCCACCAGCAGCTTATTGACAGCTCCCTGACTTGCCTCACCATCATCGATCCCATCCACGAACCTCTTCCACTCCCTAATCCCACAACACAGAAGCCTCAGGGCGACTTGCGTCCTGTAGCAGACGGTTTCCCGATCAAGGATGTACTTGCCCAGGAAACCTACCTCCTCGAGCCTCTGCTTCTGCCGCCAGCTCAGTCTCGGGAGCACGACATCATCAAGCACGACCTCGTCCCAGCGGTTATCATCCATCACAAAGCCATACTCGACCAGCAGGAAATCTCCGCTGTGTCTACCGTAGCAGATCTTGACCTCATCACCCTGGGCGTACGGCTGCAGAGCCTTGATAGCGAAGCCATGTGTGTCGAATGACACATTGCAACCCTCGTCCCCGTGATTAAACAAGTCGGCCACGGGCTGCAGACACATATGGTCGTCCTTGCCGCGCTTCTCGAGCTTGGAGTTCAGGTAGTAGAACGTCCGCGTATTGACCAGCATCCAGGCGTATCTGTAGCCCGTCTCCTCGAGGTTCGGGTATGCTTCGGAGACAGCGGACCAATCCCGGACAAACTTGGCCTGCTGCTTTGACAGCAGCTCGCGTGCTGCTTGTGGGAGCAGCGCCTGCAGTTCCGCGGGCCAGACTAGGGGCATGGAGGTGAGATCATCCGGGCTCGGGCAGACCGCGTTCCATAGATCGTACTTTGCAGTCTTGTCCAATGCTAGGTCCGCTGCGAGCAGGCCATGCACTGTGATTGTGTTTGGTAGCTTGCGGGTTATGGCCTTGGGTACGGTGGATATGCTCCGGAGACACCGTGTTGGCACTTCGAGCGCGATCTCTTCTGGCTATTGGTGGTGAGCTGGCAATTGAGCATATGGATAGGGAGATGGGTGCCGTACCTTGATTGCCCGCGTGGCTAGGAGGCCAATGCCGCGGCCGGGGATGCGCTGAGGAGCGATGCCGTTGAGCTGAACGCCCTGCTGGGTTGCCCAGTCCAAGAGCTGCTCGTGAGGTTCCATGGCGACGGTAGATCGAGTCATGTAGCACAGTCGAGAGGGAGAATGTAGGTGTCAGGCCCGTGTGAGATCGTGCGCTTATGAATTTTCGAAGATGACATGGTTGAGTCTGAAGATAGTCATGGTGAACTGAGGGTGTGGTGAAACAAGACGAGCGAGGGCTAGCCAGATTTTGTTGAAGTTCCGTATCTTGATATCCCGGTTGTTAAAGACTTGATTAGAAGGTCAGGTCATCTGGTCATTCACAACCTGCCCGGTCTCTCCTGCGCTTTTGGTTTCCTACAACACCGTCTTTCATGCAATCTGGGATCAAAGCCAAGCACACGCATACCACAGAGGTAGGAGCGGTCGTCAAGTTATATTTTTTCAGACTTGATGAACACCAGCTGTTTCAAGAATATTTGTGTTAGCCACCCGTCAAATTAAATATAATCTCCTGTTATCGTCCTATCCATGTGCTGACTGGAATACCGTCGTTGAGTTATTCTGAGGCCTTGTTATAAGATAATATCTCCTGCCACTCCTACACATGCTATTTGGCCCTTTTCATAGGATTAGCAGTCCCCTATTACGGTACCCTCCATGCCAACATGGACATGCTGAAGCACAGTGTGGATTACCTCATATGAAGTGGTGAGGTGGGATGAAAGTCTTAAGTCCGCCATAAAGCCGACCCCGAGCTGCCGCAACGCCGCCCGCTTATCTGGTACGTGGTGGGGTATCGGCACCGACAGCTCTCGGAACGTCTGTGTCGTCATGAAGTGAATGTGTAGGTACCTACCGTAAGCATTGGTAGACATACCGCTATCTGCCTTGTGATCATTTCTCTGCTATTCGGTTGTTGTGTATGACCCTTTGATCTGGATCAACCATTTTCTGGACAACCCCTCAGCCAATCCATCTGACCCAGAGCGTACTGAGGTCTCACTTCTCTTCTATCTAGCTCCAATCCGCCATTTATAAGCATTTCGGTTCAGCTGGAAGCAGGATACCTTGGCCTCGCAATGAGTACGTCGAGACCTGATCCGGAGGAGGTAGAGGAGAATCACTTTGCCGATCTGTACGTGGATGCCGTGGGGGACGAAGACGAGGAAGATGATCCTGACTACGACGACGAGGACGAACTGGAACACGACTTGGAGGAGGACGAGTTTCATGGTATGGTACCACATGCAACATCGAGCAACCAGGCCTTCTGATAGCTGATACGTGCGCTCACAGACGCCGAGGAGGGACACATCGAGTTCGTCGTGCAGATGGATGACGAGGAAGAGGAAGAGGAAGAGGACGATGATGATGACGAGGGCGAAGAAGAAGGTGGGATCACAGACGCAGAGCGACTCTCTGTACAACAACGGGTGATCAATCTGATAACAAGTACGTTGCCTGACCCCAACCCTGCGATAATCCGTCTGCTACAGTCATTGACAAGTTGCGCATCCGCAGCTGGACGGACCGGCCTATTATCGCAACGTCAGCTCCTAGACTACCTCCGACGACAGCATCTCGGCCACGTACTCTTTGACGAAGACGCAGACGACGGCGGCGGCGGCGGCGGCCTGGGCTTTGGGCATCGACCACGGAGACGGCGTGCCTTGGACCCGGAGCGGTTTCCAAAGGTTCCCAGCGATGAGGGAAGGGATCTGATGAACTCGGGTACATTCGGAACGAACGATATTCAATCACCCATACGAACGAAGAAACAGTTGTCTCGACGAATAGTAGACCGCGAGTTGGGCATAGGCGGCAGAACACATCGGAGAGTTGACCAAGGCGTAATGGCGCAGGTGAGATATGGTTCTGATGTGCTCACCCACCTCCCGTTATTTACTGACCCCCTGTAGTCCATGATACCAAGCACTGATGCGGATATGACCATCAACTACGACGACAATGTTTACTCGGGCCAATTCTCCGACGACGGAAACTTCTTCTATTCCTGCGTCAAGGACTTCAAAGTGCGCATGTACGACACATCAAATCCATACAACTGGCGGCACTACAAGACAGTGTCTTTCCCCTTTGGATCGTGGACCTTGACGGATGCGTCTCTGAGTCCAGACAATAAGTGGCTGGCCTACACCTCCATTCAGAGCAATGTCTGCTTGGCACCGACTGATCCGAACGATACTGGTGATCCTTACACCCTTAGCTTATCAGAACATGGTGCCCAAAGACAGGCGGGCTGGCGAAGGTCGTTTGGCATCTGGTCCATCCGCTTCTCTGGAGATGGGCGAGAGCTAGTCGCTGGAACCAACGCCAACTCTATCATCGTGTACGACATCGAATCGCGAAGAGTACTCCACCAGATCGAGGGACACGAGGACGACGTGAACGCAGTCTGCTTCGCCGACAAGTCCTCCCCGCACATCCTCTACTCCGGTAGTGACGACGCGACGATCAAGGTGTGGGATCGTCGAAGCATGGGCGACGGCCGTGAAGCCGGCGCATTTGTCGGTCACATCGAAGGTCTTACGTATTTGGACAGCAAGGACGACGGCAGGTACCTCCTTAGCAACGGCAAGGACCAGAGTATGAAGCTCTGGGATCTCAAGATGATGTACACCACGGCACAGTTCCAAGAGATGAACCCCAGACAGCACACCCGCTATAGCGAGTTCGACTACCGCTGGGGGAAGTTCGACGACGCCGACTGGTTCCCGCACCCCAACGACAACTCGGTCGTGACCTTCCGCGGACACAAGGTGCTGCGCACATTGATCCGTTGCCATTTTTCACCGCCGAGCAGCACGAATTCTCGGTATGTCTACTCTGGCTCCCACGATGGCAAGGTCTACGTCTACAACATGGATGCCACCATTGCCGGCATTATCGACGTCAGGAAGACCACGTCGCACGGGAGGCAGTTGCCATCGTACCTCGGAGGGCATGGGGATCCCGGCTGGACGACCATCGTCAGAGATGCGAGCTGGCATCCAAACGCACCATTTATAGCAGGTAAGTCATTGGTTGATCCAGAGGAACACGTCGGGAGCTAATAGCCTGGACAGCATCCTCTTTGAATGGCTGGGACCATTCGTCGGGTACTGTCACGCTACATTCATACAATGAATCTTCTGTCGACGAAGGAGAACCGAGGATGGGGACGGGCTACGACGAGAAGCTACGGCCGGTGAGTTTGTATACCAGTGGTGATGAGGAGGATGATGATGACGAGGAGTCGGATGGGGATTACGAGGATCCCTTCGCCGTTACTTTCACTACCTAGCCCTACTGATTGACATCTCTGTTGGCCCACGGGCTGGGAACCAGAGCCCATTCGCTTCTTTCGATACTTTGCAGCACTGCCAACATCACGATACATGACATGGGTGGGAGTCCTGGCGTTTATTAGGGTGGTAGTGATCCAGAATCAAACTGGTTTCTTCTTTCGCATGGCGAAAGTTTCTTCTTTCGCACATTGCCATGCGAGTTATCTACAATGATACACAGAGAAAGTAGCTTGAGGTTACCCGGCCACGTGAATAAAACCCATGCCTGCGTAGGCAACGCGTTTTCCTCAAGCCATACGTGTCGGGAGCTGAGTGCTATGCAGCCGAGAGTAATTCTGCCCCAATCTGCATCAGTCGGTATGTTGTGCCAAATCACCACCGACGTCCTGCCCATAGATAGTAGTATGGTGCGTTGGCTTTTCGTTGTTCGTCCGTTTCGCTCTGGACAGGGTTTCTGTCCAGCTGCCCCACATGTCCAGCCCCTTTTCTGCCATCACCGGTCTCGGTCTACGCGCCACCTACCAGCACATTGTTGACCGGTATATGAACTGTACAGTCCAAGCATATGTCAGAACACCAACCACGAGTACTAGCACGACACAGGACAGCAAGGGGATATAGGAAGCAAGAGACTCTCTCACCTAGCTTGACGATGTAACCAACGGCGCCCATCACGATGAAGCCCACACCAACGGCCTGGCAGATCTTGAGGTACTCGCGCTGGTCGGGTTTCGTGCAGCGGGTCATGAACTGCGCTCCGTCCTTGATGAAGCTATTGGGGCGGAATCAGTACGGAAGTTCGACTTGCTTGTTCGGCTGGCGGAGATGGGAAGGGACCACAACTCACTCGCGCTGGACGTCGAAGAACTCTTGTATCTGGTCGGCCATTTTGGTGGATGTGTGGTGAAGGCTGTTGGGTATCAGTGTCGGCGTGGGAGCAGCGTAGGTATCGGAGAGACTGGAGGTGTGGAGGTTGCTGTCGGTGGTCGGGGTGGTGATGTGTTTTGTGTGTGGTGCTGCTGGCGATGCGGCGTGGATATTCAAAGGGGATGGAGATGCGGACAGATTTCCACCTCAAAATCCCCAGGGGACAGTGGCACTTTAGCTAGCAATTGGACCCACCCAAGCCTCAATGGCTGAATGGGTGTACCCAGTACAGTGTGATAACTCTGTTGAGCTATACAACACTGTACACGGATGAATGCCATTGTTCGCCGCCTGCTGTGGCGCGCCGCTGCCCCAGAAAGTTAGGTGGCGTGGCCCCTAGAAGCCCCTTAAACACAGCCCTGGACTCTGGAGTGGATCGCGGACCCCCCACCTCCAGGCTAGTGGGCTCCTCCGATAGTGCGCTAGGTTAGGTCCTCGAGGCTCCTCCCTCCGATCAAGCAACACATCCATTGAACCTCCAGCTGCAGGTGCACCCTGACTGGAGCTCGAATGTTTTGTTCCCGTCTGCACCTGCATTTCTCTCATGTTCCACATCCAAAACACGACAGCATACACGTAGATCGAGCAGCCTCATCCCATCAGCATCGGGCCCCTAGGTTCCTCGACAACTTCGTATCGCCATCGCAGACTTACGGATTGTAAATCGACCACTCGATATTGATCCTCCACCTCGACATTCCACGCGCCCACCTTCGGCCGTTCCCTGCCCTCGGATTAATGCACGTCGCGCTCGAGAGCAATCAGCTGCTCCTCCTGCATCAACCCGTCGACAAGCACCATCTGAAAGTTGCCTTTCCGCTTCCCAGCAGCTAACATACATTCACATACATACACGACATTGGTTGGGGGTTTGCCGTTCGCCCCGGGACTGGTTGTCTGTTCTGCATTCTTCAAGCTTCTCTTTCGGACATCTACCACTTGGCAGTGTCTGGCTGCCACCAGTACCTGTATTCTACAACTTGCCTACACCTCTCCGGGTATCCATCTCTTTAGGAAATACGAACGAGACTGCAAGCACAGAGCTTCGTCTCGGTTTCTTCATTTGATCGACTGCTTCGTTGAAGAAGAGACGCGGACATCGCGAGGACACATTACAGAAGGATCGATTGTATTGCCATCGGCTCGGAGTGTACGTATCTGATACTTCCTGTGAGATTTGTCTCCTTGCTGTTCTTTTCCCTCCATCTGTCACGGGGCTTCTTCTTTCGCGTGGATCTTCTCGTCGATTGATGACACGGACTCAAACATGACAGGCACCTCCTGTATTTATTCTTAATACACCATCGATCTGACTGATACCAGAACTCCCTCTGAAATAAGCTTTGACACTACCTTCTCCTCTAACCAAGTCGTCGCTATGGCCGACGAGGATTTCGAGATCGACGTCTACGGCGACTCCAGTGGCGACAACGACACGAAGCTTGAGGACTTGAACGCTCAAGCCTTCGAAGCCAATTCGGGCATAACCATTGCGAATGGTTCAAATCTCCCAGAGCGAGACAACTCGGAAGCAGGCGCCAACTCCAACCATCGCGGAGAATACAACACCAAAGAACAACACAACCCCGAAGACCGTTCGTCAACGCCGCCATATCAGCAGGGTGTTAAGCGTGAAGGAGAATCCGACGACAGACCGATCGACCCTGGTGCTACGAGCTGTCTTATGATCTCTGAGCTGCAGTGGTGGGTGACAGATGACGAAATCCGAGGTTGGGTGAGACAAGCATCGTGCGAGGACGAACTCAAGGGCATCACGTTTAGCGAACACAAGGTGAACGGCAAAAGCAAAGGGTATGTCAGAGAATGTCTGGGATCATGGGTCTGTCACAGTATTGACAACAGATTACAGTCAAGCCTATCTTGAATTCGCATCACAGCAAGCGGCAACCGCAGCCAAGCACAAAATCGAAGCAGCAGGCTCCGACTCTAGCCAGCCAGCTGGAAAGAAGCAAACCGTCGTATATTCCAGCCCTACGAACAACCCATTCCGTACGCTGCCTAAGGACGCACCTGCTCGAGCGAAAATGGATTCCGGTTCTCGGGGCGGTTCTAGTTCTGGGTACAACGACCGCGGAGGCGGTGGCTACAGGGGACGGGGCAACTTCAATAACCCTCGCGGAGGTTTCAATCGCAACTTCTCGGGCGGCAACATGGGAGGCAACATGGGCGGTGGCTATAACAACAATATGGGAGGTGGTGCCGGCTTCAACAACAACATGGGCGGTGGCAACTTCGGCTTCAATAACAACATGGGCGGAGGAGGCAACTTCGGCTTCCGGGGCGGAATGATGGGCGGAAATATGCGTGGTGGTGGCATGCGCGGCGGAAGAGGTGGTATGAATCCTGGCATGAATCCTGGCATGAACCCGACCATGGGCGCTGGCATGAACAACCCTATGATGGGAGGCATGGGCGCAATGGCAATGCCGGGCATGATGGGCTTCCAACCACCCCACTTCAACCCGGCCTTCTTCGGCGGCAACCAGCAGCAGCAGGCGGACTGGCAGAACCCTCACGGCACTAAGCGGCCACGAGGAGAGTAGGATCATTCTGCGGAGGTCGCGCGCAATGGGAATGTCGAGCATGATGGGCTAGCAACCGCCGCACCCCAACCGTTACGGAGCTCGTTTCCCCCTTTTGTTAATGATGGACTCCCAACTGCCGCACATCTACCGGCACCGAGCTCGTCTCCCCCTGATGATGGGTTTCCAACCGCCGCACCTCAACAGTTACGGAGCTCGTTTCCCCCTTTTGTTAATGATGGACTCCCAACTGCCGCACATCTACCGGCACCGAGCTCGTCTCCCCCTGATGATGGGTTTCCAACCGCCGCACCTCAACAGTTACCGAGCTCGTTTCCCCCTTTTGTTAATGATGGACTTCTAACCGCCGCACATCTACCGGCACCGAGCTCGTCTCCCCTTGTTGATGATGGACATGATGGGCTTCCAACCGCCGCCCCTCAACCGTTACCGAGCTCGTTTCCCCCTATCGTGGATAATGGAACGAAGCCCCACCACACTTACGGACAACTGATAGGGATGGCAATTCTGCGCTCCCCCCATAAGCGCCTACTTCTGCCAGAGATCTACAAGTGGATCTCTGATACCTACTCCTTCTACGATCCCAAGGAAAGGGGCTGGAAGAACAGTATCAGACATAACCTAAGTCTCAACCCGGGTTTCATAAAACAGGAGCGCCTGAAAGGTGCCCCGGGAAGCTACTGGACTATCGAGCCGGGCAAGGAGCAGCAGTTCATGAAGGAGGAAACGCCGCTGCCGCCCCCCAGAAAGTCTACCCCGGCAACCAGCAGCCGGACATGAAGGAAAAGCCGACCAGAAAATCAATTTGACAAGGAGAATAGACCGGTTTCAGCGGTCGGCGCTTCTCGCTGGAAAGATTGGCTCTTGTAAAATATTATGTCTTGTCTGCAAGACAACAGAAGTAGATCTGCAGACCTACAGTAGCTTTGCTTTTTTGAGAGCCATAGCGACATTCAAAATAAAATCATCAAGCTTCTTACAGCAACAAGTGCGTGGTATGGATCGGCATGGTGAGGCCAGCTTCCTACGTCTTCTTCTTGGGGGTCTTGACGGCCTTTCCATCAGGACCGAAGAGTCCAAGCAGATATGCCGTCCTAGTCAAACATAGAAAAACCTGTTGGTTGGGTCAGTATTGGGCTTCGGTTTGAGGCATCAGCAGCCCGGGTGCTTACAGTGAAGCCAACATTGCCCCAGGTAACGGCATTCCACGAGGCGACGTCCATGCTCCTCTCGTAGCCCAGAAGCCAGCAGGTCAGTCCCACGTGTGATATATCCGCTATCCTGTTTACGTAGAGAGATTACATTAGCCAGACACTTTCGTACCTCACCTGTCCTCTGTCGCCTCATCCCCTATTCCCGCCACATCCCCGCCACATCGCCGGAGTTGAACAGAGTGAAAGCTCGCGAGAAAGAGGAAGAAGGCAAGTCCACGCACCATAGAGCTATGAGGTAATTCCGGACGACCTTGACCTCCGTGGTCGTATTCAGCACCATCAGGCCGACGAGGGCGAGCAGGCCGTAGGCATTGCCGAGCTGCAGCGCGACGAGGCGCGCGTTCTCGGACGAGATGACGGGGGCGGTTGTCTCGATCTGGCTGGCGATGAACCAGTCTGTGTCGAAGAGAGGACCGAGGCAGCCTGCGATGCTGGGAGTTGTTAGTATTGGGGTTGCGTTGAGTTTGGGAGACAGTAGATATGTCTGTAGTGTGGTATGTGGCTTACAGTGAGATGGGCTCTATGATGGTGAAGACAGTGCGCGGGAACGCCGGCAAACGTGAAGCCATTCTGCGTTGTGTATTGCTACTGCAAGGGTCCAGCTTCAGTTGATTCTCCAGAATCGCAATCGAGAGACAGCCTACTTTTCGAGTACTATTGCGCCTAACCAAATAGTTTTGTGTATGATGTCTCTGGGAGAAGGGAGAAGGGGGCTTATTGACCTCATGAAGCAGGCGTCTGGAACTCAGGGGTCTCTATGTCGGCGATACGAAGACGCCAAGTCCGATGTCCATGGATCATTATTAAGGGAACCAGCACATGCAATTAGACTAAAACTCCCACCTTCACCATCACCATCACCTTCTCCGTCCTCCCCCGCAACCCGCACGCAGTGTTTGTTCGGCCTTCGCGGCGTTCGCCGGCCAGACACTCGATCCTGACTTGGTGGCCCTCCCTTATCGTTCATCAATTGCCACTGACGATCTGCCTGTGTTACTTCGGGAAAAGCTTCAGTCTGGCCCCGATCCGGGACACTGGAGACCATCTCAATTGGTCCAGAAACAGGTCACAGTAGGACTTCGCACCCTATCTCCATATCTCCATAGTCCGGCTGCATTCTTCCCTGACGTGGAGCTCCTTTCACCGCACCTTGCAGCAACGCCTCCTGCAGAAGAACAAGCAAGTCTTCTTCTTTTCCCTGTATGGGACAACCGGCGCTGTCGACGCCGCTGTCAATGGACGCTTTGCCTCAAGCGAGGATACGAATCTAGCTTCCAACCTGATCTTATTGTATTATTTATTGAGACTTGCTTCCATATTACTCTGAATTGCCGCATCACCCTTTGCTCCCGGCACCTCCTCCTTCTTCCCCTCGTTCAGAAAGTGTTAAACCCGAGTCCTATATTCCAATGCTCTGCCTTTCCTTCTGCCCGTCGATCTACGATGGCGACCATCGAGCCGCGGCTGATCCATCTTCTGAACGAGTCGACGGCTACTCCAAGGCTGCATCATGCTGAACTTCCTCCCATCAACCTCCTGCCACTGCCGAATACATCCAGTCGGCACCACATACTCGAACCCGATGGCAGCCAGCGGTCAGAGGCAACAGTTACGAACAGCGGGCAACTGGCCTCACAGTCGATACCGTCCTTGTATTCCGTGACCGACGATGGCCCCGTCAGTACTGCCTCGAGGAAAGACAACCTCAATTACACAACGGTAGACCGCACGCTCTTGAGTCACATCTCTTCGCAAGACCTCCGTATGATTCTTGATGACACACCGGACAACGTTGAAGAGATCGCGACCAAGAAGAGACCTGTAAAGGAGGATTTCCCTCAGCTGCCACAACCACTCAAGAAGCAGAAAGCGACGGCGCAACCGCATATGTTTCCCCCGATCATAGTGGGTTTACTTGAACCGCCGTCCAATGCCGCTCTGTTCCCGCCAATCTCGTCTGGGTCGTTTGACGATCGCCCGCGATCTGAACCTCCCCAAGCTCTAAGCATCACCAAGCCGCCATCGGAGGCTCATACTGCAGCCGAAGACACAACCATCCCAAGTCCTCCACTCGATGCCGACCGAACTCCAAGCGGCAAGATCAAGCGGCGGGCTGCCAAACCCCGACGGAAGTGGTCTGAGGAAGAGACAAACCATCTCCTCCTAGGCGTCAGCAAACATGGCGTTGGCAAATGGACCGACATTCTCGAGGATCCAGAGTACAAATTCAGCGAACGCACGGCCGGAGACTTGAAAGATAGGTTCCGGACCTGCTGTCCGGATGAACTACGCGCCAAATATGCGGCACGGGGCGAAGCACAGGTGCAGAAGCAGGCGACCGCCAAGGCCGGCCGGAGACCGAAAAAGGGTCTCATGTCGGAGAACATATTGAACGAGGCGGAAGAAGAAGCAGAAACTGAGAATGTTCAGTACGTTCATAATGACTCCGACTCTACGCCAAAGCAGCGCAAGAGCAGGGCCCACCGGAAGAAGATGGAGGATCTGGCCGAGCTAGGGATCAAAGGACCTTTCAGGAAATCACACCGAAGAGAGCGACGACCGTTCTCAGACCAGGACGACAGAGAAATCCTGGAAGGATTTGAGCTTTACGGTCCGCAATGGACCAAAATCCAGAGGGACGCCAGGTTCAATTTGTCCACCAGGCAGCCGACGGACTTGAGAGACAGGTTACGTAACAAGTATCCTGAAAAGTTCGTTGGCACCGAGAAGATGGCGATGCAGGTCAGGGAGCCTGGGCGGAACAACGACCTCATGGAACCTTCCGTCAACATGGCCATTGAGAATTCTCTGAATGTCTCCAAGTCGGCACTATTGGAACCTCAGCTCAACAGGACGAGCTCGCGGGAGGACATGCCCAAATGGCCATTGCCGAGCAGTCTCATGGAGGCTGTCGAGTCATCTCAGTCGCATTCGAGCCTATATTGGGGCGACAGTGCTGCAGGAGTCTTCTCTTCCGGTGCTATTGGGGAGATGGATATATCACGTCTCCTTCTTGATGACACGCAAGTCTTGAGTGACCCTCCCTCTTCAGATAAAAGGGGGTTTGGGTGAATACTGGCTCTGGGCTCGGAAATGATTGTTTGATATATATAGCGCAGGGTACGGCAACTTGCGATAGACAAAGCGTGTCGTCTGGGGCGAAAAGTACTGATTTTGAGAAGTGGCATGCGCAGTTTGCAACAGACCATAGAACGCGACTGTTCAGACTTCACTCATGAGAGTGTGAGGACGAAGCCATGCAGACAAGATCAGGGGCACACCGCCATGGGCCGACTTGAAAAGACGAAGAAGATTGTTTGAAGGCCACACGCAAGGAGATGGATCCTTGGGTGATTTCCAAGGCTTGAACTCAAACTTGAAACCAGAGCTCCTGTCATTACCGGACTGGAAGAGATGTATCTAATCATAGGTGTGAGAGTGCACTTGGATAACGAACAATAGAGACATCCATAAGAGCGACATGCGGCATAGCGCACAGCGTTAGGTGACGTCCGATGTGCTGTCTGCTGCTGGACGATGATGCCTTCACTCTGGGGGCTGCCAGTGGACCGCACACAGACCTGTCCGAGATATACTTTGGTGTGAACTCAGCATAGACCGAGGTCACCCATTCATCGCTCGATTAGTGTTGGGCTTTTTAGTCCTGCAGTAGGTAGTATTCGGTCGAAGGCACGTCGAAGAAGTCGTAGACATGAAGCATCGTGATGTGGGGGAATTGGTGTTATTTGATTGGTCAGTCGAGCGGTGAGCGATGAGATCCACCAGCTGCCAAGAGCCCCACAGCTGCCCAAAGCTTGGACCATCTCTGAGAATTCGCTAGGGCACAACAACCCTTCAATTCGCTTCCAGCAAAAAATTGGCTTGTGCATTCAACTTTTCGCAAAGCCCATTTCGAGCCTCGAACTGCGCAGACCTCCCACCTCACGACAACCACCCATCTCCATCGTCAACCGCCAACATGGGTAAAGGACCGTAAGTGACACACCTGGATCACGTCTCTTCCTTTCGCGGCCGCGAGCCCTGCTTTGAGCAATTGCCCAACCCCCGAAAGGCAGGCGCTGATGGCGACAATTTCACGCCCGCACTGAGCATAGAGATATCGATGCTGACTTCACTCTCTCTACAGTAAGAAGCACCAGAAGCGCCTGAGCGCCCCCTCCCACTGGCTTCTCGACAAGCTCTCCGGTGTCTACGCTCCCAAGGCGTCCCCCGGTCCCCACAAGACCCGCGAATGTCTTCCCCTCATCATCTTCATCCGCAACCGATTAAAGTATGCCCTCAACTACCGCGAGACCCGCGCCATCTTGATGCAGCGCCTCGTCAAGGTTGACGGCAAGGTCCGCACCGACATGACCTACCCCGCCGGCTTCATGGACGTCGTCACCATCGACAAGACTGGCGAGAACTTCCGACTCATCTACGATACCAAGGGCCGATACACCGTCCACCGAATCCAAGAGGAGGAGGCTCAGTACAAGCTGGGCAAGGTCAAGAGAGTACAACTTGGCAAGGGCGGAATCCCATTCTTGGTCACGCACGATGCGAGAACGTAAGTGTTCTGTCAGACATCATTCAGCCGTTGGATCA
The DNA here is from genome assembly GCA_963556695.1 of Anthostomella pinea. Lineage (NCBI taxonomy): Eukaryota > Fungi > Ascomycota > Sordariomycetes > Xylariales > Xylariaceae > Anthostomella > Anthostomella pinea. The sequence continues at coordinate 4,524,114 of CAUWAG010000006.1, read as the reverse complement.
AGCTTTGGTTGAAACCTCCCCTTCAACACCTTCAACACGTCGTGTTATAGCGAGCTTGGACTGATGGCTGGTATGTTCACCTCTCTCTTCGCATGCTAACCGAGGTTTCTGCAGCATCCGTTACCCCGACCCTCTGGTCAAGGTCAACGACACCGTCAAGATTGACCTGGCCACCGGCAAGGCCACCGACTTCATCAAGTTCGACACTGGTGCCATCGCCATGGTCACTGGTGGTCGCAACATGGGTCGTGTTGGTGTCATCACTCACCGTGAGCGACACGATGGTGGTTTCAACATCGTCCACATCAAGGACGCTATTGACAACACCTTCGCTACCCGCGAGAACAACGTCTTCGTCATCGGCCAGGAGAAGCCCTGGATCTCCCTGCCCAAGGGCAAGGGTGTCAAGCTGACCATCGCTGAGGAGAGAGATCGCCGCCGAGCCCACGCTCTGGCTGGTCACTAAGCTCGTCACTATAAAAGGGGAATCTGGCACAGGTTGATTTTCCGCATTGGGAACTGGAGTCTAAGGCATATCCATTGTGCTTGCTTTACCACGATAAAGTCCGTGGTTTAGGTCAATGATGAATGAGAATTAATTGACCCATGCTTCCCCAATGCCTCGACCTGTCCTCCGATGTTGTGATCCACTGATGGCATTGACCTTTCCTTTATCAGGAAGTTGAGCCGCTGTGCTGACTGCTTGCTGTCTGCTTGCTGTCGTTCTGGGCACATGACGATGCTCTAAGCTGCAGTGAGACTTTGCTCGCAATTTCGCAATGGGCATCTTCATTTCGCCGAAACTTCTCCGTTGGGCCAGCCTGACAAATGATTCCGGACACTGCGGAAGTCAGACCACAAGTGTATGGTTCGGGTTCGGTTTACGTTGCTCGCTCTTCGTCTTCACCGACTTTCTCCTTGTCCCGTCACCGGGTGGTTCGGTTGCCGACTTCCCCAGCCGCAGACAGATAGCTCCGGCTCGTACGGTCATGGCTGTAGAACTCGTACAGCACAGCGCGTTCACTTGCCCAGCTACGACCTTCTGCATCGCCTCCTTGACGGCCATTTCATCTCATCTCATCTCATCTCATCTCATCTACATCTTACACAATCCTGGCTGGCTGATCTCCATGCGCCAAGTGTTCCAAAAAGCAAGAAGCAGAATGTCTCTTCCTCTCCAGGTTACTGTGTACGTAGATGGATGCTGACCAGGCCGTCCCATGCAGTCAGGCCAGTTGGCTGAGATTGCCGAGACGCGCAACCGGCAGGATCTGGCGGCGTAGGGTGTTTCTTAACGTAGGGATGGCTACGCAGACCTACGTGTATCGTGTAGTGTCGTGTCGTCCACGGGAGCGTTGGGTGATACGATTGTGTGCAATGTACTCGGTGACTTGCTCCGAGCTGGGGGCCCTACGTGTCGGCCAGCAGCTTGCGAACCAGCGGCAACGTACCAAAGATCTTGTGACCAGTCACCTGGTGGTAGGTACGTTTGTGGAGGCGGTCTGTCGGATCGGAGTCTGATGCGGATCTGTCTCGGGCAGGCGGCGCGGAATCAGACTGATCACTTGGCCTCTTTCTCGTCTTATTTCTGTATACCTATTACTGCATCTGCCTCGAGTTCTGCCCAGGTTCCAGAACTATCCTCTGTTGGGACAGCCCCCACGGGGTTGGCTGGCAGTGTGGTGGCTGGTCCCTGGAGTTGTTGCAGGTACCCAAGCGTGGGTCAACGAGTGGCCGTGAGGAGCCCTCGTGACCTTTTCTTGATGTGCGGGAATACACTGCATGCAAAGCTAGACCTATCCCGAGGGCGTCAGCCTCTCACCCCTTGCTTTTCGGGGGGTGGGTGGTTGGGTGTGGGACGCTTTGTGTATGTACTGTTGGGCTCGAGCCTGGGTCCTCACGTGAGATCGCCGTGATTACGGCTTTGCGGTGAGCTGTGTTGGCAAGTTGGTGTCTTCATCAATACGGCTGACACAAAATCAACAGTTGGTTGGTATTCGGAAAGAGGCATTCTTGCCCAAAATAGCATATCACCAGAATTGGATGCGCGGATCGTTCTGGCGCTGTGAAGTTGCCGCCCAACCTGTCTCTGAGCTGGGTATATCCCTTTCAACTCGGCTGGACCTGTCTTCGGCCCTGAACTGCAGGTTCCGGTCGTGACGGCGTACCTGCCCTCTCAAACTGACCAACTCCGGCTCCGGACTTTAGGCTATAGCGAAGGAAATAAGCATCAGTACTATGGCAAACCCTGAATTATCACCCAGCGGGATCAGCCCCATCGGTAAGGGCTTTCTGCGAGATATGTGATGATCGACCGGCAAGCCCGAGAGCCCCTATCACACCTCGGGCACACGTGTTGAGGTATTACTCTCCAACCCGGTCCACTGACCTAACGAGGCTTATTAAACCTGCAGGCCTTCGGGGCTGAGAGTCCAGACGGTGATTTCCGATATCACTATGATGTCGTTGCGCTTGTCATCTGTACCGGAAGGACCTGCTTCACCGAGTATATGTTACCGAAGAAGAGACACAGGGACGGTTACTGGTAACGAGGTACCGGAATAACAGAGACCAATAGAATAATTCCGGGCCTTCCACCTACATATTGGTGCCAATCGGAATGGGCCTATGATCATGGACATACGAGACTTGTGCGTCACACCCCTCGCTGTAACCTGAATCCTTCAAGCACAGTCCTGCCCGTCCCGCCCTTGAGATCATCCTCTTATTTCTGCACAGGCATTTGGTGCATGAAAGCCAGGCGTTGATACGTGTTCGGAAGCGCAACCCGAATGTCACCTGAACCGACTACCGTACAGGAGCGAAGTGGCGAAGTGGTCGATGGAACAGCAACGCCTCTTTCAGTGGACCGGGCCTCATGCATTGGGGTTACAGACCGCTGTCAAACTGCCCGATGCGAGACAGAAGTACTGGATCTGATATATGATTAGGCAGTCTTGAAGTCCGGCATATTCTGATACCCAGTCAGCACCTGGGAGACGCCTGCAAGCATGTCCTGTTGCTTCTTCTCCCACATCCCTCCAAAAATAATTCAATAAGCGGATGTAACGTACGGTTACATGAACAATATGGGCAGAGGAAGATATTTTCGAGGGCTCTTCTACATGATTTGACATTGTGCTCTTTCAGCCTCGCTAACCGACTGCTCTCAGGGGTAGCATATCGCTCATCAGAAGAAGCCTACCCTCGCTTCTCGTTGGGAAGGGATGACATGGCATTTCCAAATACACAGGAACGATCATATCCCTGCGATAGTCAGCTCTGCAGACCGCTTCGTGGGAGGTAGCTCGATGCCACAACGTTCTGCCTCCCGTGTCTGCGGACTAATTCTTGCCCCTGAGGAGCTTCCCTACGGCATCGGCCTACCTATTTCGGGAACGACGACCAAAGAAGTTGTCGGTTCCACTGTAGCGTTTACCAGGTCGTGACATGTCCAGCCTACTCTCACAGGTCCGGGGTGCCGAGAGCCTCTCTCCAAGGTCTCGGGCGGCTGCATGACGTCCGCGTTACTCGTAGGCGACGCGGCATGCTCCCCGCAGGTTACACATCAGCTACCACGGCTCGCATATCGTCAGCTCGCGAGCCTGCCGTTCACGAACTGTCGGAGTGATTGCTTACGCGACGCATGCTCGTGTCCTGCCCAGAGGTCATGAGCTCGTCCCGTTGTCATATTCCGATACTGTGCATCTTCGACATGCACAAAGCTCCCCTTTCATTTAAGGCAACTCGACGAGCTGCCATTCCGTGTAAGCCGCAGATTCACTCTTCGCTTGGGAAGCATACAGAGTCAGGGTAAGCCACCGGCCATGTCCGCCTGACTTTCATCTCTCCTGTACCACTTCCACCTTGGCACATGCTGCACTAGGCTCTTGAAAGTAGGTCGAGGCTGCCCTCGGTGGGCTCTTGTCACCCCAACATTTTCAGCCGGCCCCTAGACTACCTTACCAGATGCCGCTACGTCATTGCTGGATAGGGGATTGTCTACGCACCAGAAGAATCCTACTTGCCAAGGAGGAGCAGACCGAGAGGGGTGGAAGAGGTCATTGGGGTTCGGCGTACTCCTTCTCCTGTCCTTAGTAAGACGGCAGAAGGCCATCCATCATCTGCGTTAGGTAAGGAGGTATCACGGGGTGTTACCAGCCCACGCCTTGGCAAGTCATACACATAGACATGATGTAGTAGGGTTAGCAAATCGGCTCTATCCGAGCAATAGGGGGGCGTGTGAAGCTTAACACCCATATTCACGCTCCCACAGTAGTCCCAATGGCGGTACAGAGACCGGCTTTACGTACTTTAGCTTCAGCCTCAAGATGGATGTTTTTCGGGAATCGTGTGTTATACGATTAGACATTGTAATACTCGAAGCCCGTATATATACCTACCTACCTCCTATAGGTACTTCACCTACCCCTCAGTGGATCGCAGCAAGACGGTCAACCCCTCCTCTTTAGCTCAATTCTCACCACATAGTACATACTGCCGTCTCCATACTCCGCTCATTTTCAGGCACGGGGTAGAATAGTCCCCTCCTCTTGACTACTTGATGTCTTGACATACGAGTCATGCGACGCCGTACCTGGCCTGTGTGATATGGCACGACCAGCACGTATCATCGGCGAGCCGAAAGCGATCGGTGGGGTGTGAGTACATTTCCTGATATCCCCCTTGCCTGACGGCCTGCCCACGCCCGCCGAGGCGTCTCTGTCATGACTGTCATCACCGGCACGCCGTGGCTACCTACCAACATACCGACCTGCTACGACGAGCATAGGTCTCCGAACCCCCATCACACATCGAGCTCCCTATTTCGTCCTGAAATCAGGCGATTTGCGGCCTATCGAGCGCCCTCGTGTGCGCTTTCGGCTGCCATATCCAAGTGGGTAGGGGTAGGTCAGCACCAGGTCACCCCGAACATCCACAAGCTGCGGGAGAAGCATGGCTAGATGAGCTGTCAATGGTCACTGGGAGACTGAAACGGCGAGAAAACTTTTCGACGGTGACGACAGCCGCCCAGGTGCAGCCGTACCTACATGCTGCCTACAGGCACCCTACATACGACATACCGTGGAAGACATGCGCCAAGGTAGCATCCTGGGTGGTAGGTGGTATTCCACCCACGTATTACGGATGGCAGCCGAGACAGGTCAACGGATTCTTAATTTATTACACTTCATTTCTCATGGCTCGCCTTGCTCTCACCAGTCTCGGATTCTCTCCCACTCGCTTTGGGGGGTCGCTACACAAACCGCGCAACCCAGCTTCCTGTCACAGAAGAGCCAAGTTGCTCGGGTCCCTCGTTCACGCACGAATCCCACGCTTTCCCCCTGGCCTAGTCCGCATCTGTCTGTTACTATGCAGTGCTGCAGCAGTAGTACTGACGATGATGGGGCCTAACGTAGCTCTCTGGCTGGTGACCCGTCAGTGATGGACAACTTCGTCTCCAACCACCACCTTCCTTGCTCACCGTGTGGCATAGGTATGGGCCGGAGCCCCGGTTGACTCCTCATCATCGTGGGCCTTGCCCTGATCCGCTTGGTCATGGCTGACGGCGACGTGAGTATTACATATGTAGGTCGTCCGTCTCTTCTTTATTATGACTACCTTGTGCACCTACACGTGAAGCTGCCCAGTACCGTCTCCTTTCTCTATAAATCTTTCGACCATTCATAGTGGGCATACATTATTACGCCTCTTGGCTGTCCTTCACCCGTCTCTCACACCCATTATACGTAATCCCGTCCGGAGAAGTACGTGTGTGCTACTGATACTCGCTCCCTCGTCGCTGGTTGGACCTTTAACGGCTCCAAGAGCTTGGGTCCCACCTCAGGTCACCAGCACACCCTCTGCCTCCCTATGCGTGGGCCATTCACCGAATCTGAAATCGACACGAGTGTGGTCCATGACAGGCCGAGAAAGCCCTTGTACCAACAGTACTCATCACCTCAGACCACCCGCCCGAACCCGTCCGTACTCGTGGAGGAGGACAAATCACCCGGCTGCCTGAACATCCCAGACCGGTAGTTGTTGTGATTTACACAGCTTTTCCACGACAGGCCGTTAATATTGTCCGGCTCGAATCTGGCTCCCGTCCGAACCTAGGTAGCTTGGTCCTCATACTCTCTACTACGCGGATTCGATATAAGTATATAAGCTTATTCCAAACTCGCTAAAGACCAGCCTCCGGTTTTCCGTATCTGGCCTTCCTATCTGGCCTTCCCTGGATATCCAGATTATACTCACCCTTATCGACTCAATCTCAGCTTGAGACCTGCTGGATTTTGCCATCGGCTCAGGACCGAGTCACCTCGTCCGGTTGGGGCGAAAGACCCACTGCATACAGCCTCCTATCCGAAGGACACCGGGTAGATCACCCACACCTGTAGGCGTCCCGAAGCGGGACACTGCTGCGAGATCCGGAGCTATTGGGGCTCCTACCGCTGGCATCATCCGGCCTAATTCCATATTGTCGCCGCAGCTGGTGTCGACGTCTGCGACTTGTTCACAGTATAACGAAATCCATCTCAGATGTCGACCAAACACTACACTCGGCGCCTCGCTAGCGCCTGGAGACGCACCGTCTCTACCTGCACGGCGGTGGAAAAGCCATTCCCCGGCCAGAGTTCCAGTACCGGGCGGACTTGGGCTGAACCAATTTACCACCATCCAAGATGGTCCGGCCGTTCGGTGTTCGCCTTGACAGCTAGCGCCGGAGCTCTGGGGTTCGGCCTTGCAGCAGCAGCGTTACAAGACCCGCCCAAAGGTGCCGTCATGCTCTTCGATAGCAAGACGCCGACCCCGGAATATGCAAACTTGAGGGAAATGGAAGCCGTAAGTCAATATCTGCCCAACACATGTCACGCGCACATTCGGGTTTGGAAGTGCGTAAGTGCTAAGCATGTCCGCAGACACTGAGAGAGATTCGCCATGAAGTCAGTAGCAAAGGCGAGGAAGAGGACATCATCAGCACGGACCCTGACGACCTCCACGCACATGGCTATTCCGAATGGTCGACCGTCAACCCTGATGGCCTGCCGGTAGCCGTCGCTTACCCAAGGTCAACTGAGCAGGTGGCAATCATTGCCAAGATCTGCCACAAGTACAGGGTGCCCATCATCCCGTATTCGGGTGGTTCAAGCTTGGAGGGTAACTTCTCGGCGCCTTATGGCGGCATAAGTGTTGATTTTGCCTATATGGTAGGTTGTCTTTGCAGAACCCTTGTCTTGCGTCACCCCCTTTTCCAGCCATCGGACTGCCCGATGCCTGCGTCTCCTGGCTATTGAAACCCAACCTCATGTGCCGAAAGATTCGTCAGACCTTTGGTCAAAATGGAGCTGGCAAACAGGCTGACTCGCGATATCAAGGACCAAATCATTCAGTTCAACAAAGAGGACATGGACATTGTGGTGCAGCCAAGCATTGGATGGCAGGATCTCAACGAGCAGCTGAGTAACATAAGCAGTGGGCTTTTCTTCCCGATCGACCCTGGTAAGATTTTATCTGGTCCTGTTGATCTCTGAGATGAGAGGGATAATGAGATGCCTTGGTATCTCACCCCTTTTGGCTGGATCAGACTATATCAAATCGGAAACTATACTGATATGAAAACCCCGGATGACAGGCCCAAGCGCCAAGATCGGTGGCATGATCGGTACCAATTGCTCCGGGACCAATGCAGTTAAATACGGCACGATGAAGGACTGGGTCATCAACCTCACGGTGGTCTTGGCAGATGGGACCATAATCAAGACGAGGAAGCGCCCAAGGAAAAGTTCGGCGGGCTACAACCTCAACGGGATCTTTGTGGGCAGCGAGGGTACCCTTGGCTTGGTCACAGAAGGTGAGGTGCCCCTGATGGAGAGCAAAGATCAATAAAACTGACAGAGCATGTAGCCACTCTCAAACTCACGGTCATTCCCGAAGACTTCTCGGTGGCTGTCGTTACGTTCCCCACCATCCGCGATGCCGCGTCCGCCGCCGCCGGGGTGATGCAGGCCGGAATCCCCGTCGCGGCTATGGAGATTATGGACGAGGTGCAGATGAAAGTTGTCAACCTAGGAGGCGCCACGGCCCCACGGGTATGGAAGGAATCGCCTACGCTCTTCTTCAAGTTCTCTGGAACGAAGGCCGGCGTTCAAGAAAACATCACGCGCGTTCAGGGGATTACAAAGGCCAACAAGGGCGGCAACTTTGAATTTGCCAAGGACCAGCTGGAGCAAAAGCTGCTGTGGTCTGCAAGAAAAGAGTCACTGTGGTCGATGTTGGCTCTGAGAAAAGAGGGCGAGGAAGTCTGTAAGTGACCCCTGAAATCTCCCCACAGCCATGAGAATGTCACGTTCATGGGTCGCAATGCTGCGAATGTCATCTCGAACGCGATTCAACAAGAGGGAGATGTAACATAGAGCGAAGCTTACACTACCTCTAGGGAGTACTGACGTAGCCGTACCATTCAGCCGCTTGGCCGACATCATCGAGGTCAGCAAGAAGGAGATGGACGACCTGGGTCTCTTCGCCTCTATCCTGGGACACATTGGGGACGGCAACTTCCACGAGAGCATCATCTACAACAGCACCAAGAAGGATGAGCGCGACAAGGTCGAGATGTGCGTCACGAACATGGTCAACCGGGCCCTGGAGATGGAGGGCACATGCACGGGCGAGCACTCCATCGGCTGGGGTAAGAAGGCGTCGCTGTTGAAGGAGGTCGGCCCGGAGACCTTGGCGGTGATGAGGCAGATCAAGATGGCCCTGGATCCCCTGTGGATCATGAACCCGGGGAAAATAATGGATCTTCCTTGATGACTCTGAAGTGCCGTTGGATTCACGTATCTCCTGTTCCTTCGCGTGGGGACCGAGCTGTAGGTACGACTACGCCCCCCGAGGTTGAAGATCACGGACCAGGAGAATAAATCCAAGGAGACAACGCCACGCAAACCACTGCAAACTACGGCGTTCGAGCATTGGCAGTGATTTCATACTGATTTGGGTCGGCATCATCTCTCAAAAGCAAAACCTTTCTTTTCGTCATTGAGCGGGCGCCCAGGCTTGGGCATCCATCACCTCGGGCTTTTTTCTTCCTCAAGACTTCTTCGCATTGTGCATGTATCTCCAGCAATCGATTCAGCTTGATGACACGAGGCTGTTGTCACGGTTGGGCAGACACGCTTGTCTCCGTGCTTGGCTGTACTACCTATCTCATGGCATATTATCCTGGCATCCAAGCGTGTTATAGGGGTTGTTGGGCTTGGAACAAAAAGGGGGTGTGACGGTGCTGACTCATGAAGCATTGTTGGTGTTGACTTGGTTGATTTTCTGTATGTTGGATCATTGGGTGCTCGCATGTATGCATTGGCACTCTCATCACATAGGTAGCTAGCACTGTCATCATTGAGGCCTGTTCGCGCTTAATCCTTCCTACCTTGGCCGTATTTGGTGTTTCTGTGTGCTGGTGAAGTCCTACTGTGGCCGTGATCATGATGTAACAACTATGTTTATGCCATCCATTCGTCCCAGAGCTTCATATAATATGATCCGAACTGCTTGTCGGGCCTGTGGATGTAGCATCGTGTCAGAGGCACAGGGGATGGTCGTATCTCCTCCGGAAGCGATGGCATCCTCCCCTTTTGTGGGCGACGCTACAGACACAAGCAACCTTCATACATACTCCCTTGCTTTGCCGAAAGCTGAGAGCTTCGTTGGGCCGGCCAAACACAATGGGGTCACCTTGTAAATCCCGGGTCCGGCACAGATAGGGGGGGCTAGCTTCTTCGAGGTTATATTCTTCCCCTCAGCATGAGTGCTGTCTCGATAGTGACATGGATCTGGTTACCTACAAGCCACCAGGTAGCCTTCCTTTTCTCTTAGGGTTCTGCGTGCCCGTAGTAGGGGGTTGGGTTTCAACATGGGTCATTTTCACTTCCCCCTGAGTACACCATCCTCTGTCTCAATGGGACCAAAAGATGATGTATGCTTTGTGTGGTCCATGTGGGCATGACAGAACAAAGAGCAGGTGTCCCCTGTAATGTAAATTGACCATCTGGTCCTCAACCATGCTGCTCACAGTCACATGCAGTGATCCCGTGCACGTGTACCCTTCCCACCGCGTGCATTATCCATACCAGGAGCCATCAGCCCAACACTACGTCATCCGCAATTTCCACCGTACCGCCCATCTTTCCATCCTTTGACATACCTCTTTCGATCTTCTTCACCTCCCAGTCGCTCTCCACAGCTTTCCAGCATGCAATCACTCCACGAGCCAGAGAACCCCATTCGTTTTCTGGATGCTACCAGCATGCCCGTTCAATCAGTATGCCCAGCCTCCTCAGGTGGCACTCTCATCGCTAAAGCTACCAGTGTGCCAGCCAACCTTCGTGCGAGTACCCTGGTAGACGCACGAACCGCCCCCTACATGGGAGCCTGGCGCCCGTATCCTAATCGATACGGCCATGGTAACTCCGCCTCCGGCTAGCTGTATCCGTTCTTCCACTCACACTTCTCCTTGAACCTCTTCCATTTTCTATATTGCTGGCCAACATCATCCCGCAAGAGACCTCGCTTCCCAAATCTGGGCCTCATCAAGCCAATATCGCAGGCCTTCGCTTCAAGGTATCTCGACTACCTGCGGCTTCAGCGCAGCTCACTCAATATGATCTGGGTCACTGGTCTGCGCATTGCAATCACCACGCAGAGGCCGAACCCATCTCGGCAAGTCCAGTTGCCCGAAGTCGGGATTAAATCAGTGGTCGCGCCAACATTCAGTGATGCACCCTCATCGTCAGAGGCACCCCCAATTGTCAGAGGCACATGTGACCACCACTGTGAAGAGATGTTCAGCCTTCTACGCAGAGGAGCTCTTGGCCGGCACAGCCCAGCAGTGCTGGGCCTCAACTGGGGTCGGCTTATTGGATAGGGGTAGAGCGCCAGGGACATGAACTCTCTCGTTATCCTACGATGCCAGTCCAGGTGCCCGTTATGGAGAGATATTCCGGGAACAACTTCAGAACGACGAGCACGTGTTCATTTGGACAATTACCCGGCCACCCTCGTCTCTGTCATCAGGTGGTCAAGTGGCTCTGGCACGCATGTGCGTCGATGTGCAAGCAAGCTTTCACGGGCGCGCAACCAGCAACTTCGCTCATAACGCTGCTTTGAGGCTTCAGAGGCAGTGAATGGCCAATTTGTGCTGCCGCCAATGGGAGGACTTTACTATGCATGAGAGGACCAGTCCACGCTGTCTTTGACCAGAGCATAGCACGTGCAAGTTGGCCATCAAGCCCTTTCGTGATACTGATCGAGCCACTACTCAGTCCTCGGATCATATCAACGTTGGTTCGCTTCTTGTCGCAACAGGCTCTCACTCTGTGAGAAACCCGGACCAACGCCATACACACTCTGTGGCCATCAGGCTGCTGTCGAGAAAAGGGGCCACTACGTCCACAGCCGTTTGTCGGTCACATGCGTCAATGCCCCTGACCCAAAAGCACAGATAATCAATCTCCAGTGCCAGCAGTATATCGAGGCCGAGTATCGCTCGCTGCAGAAGCCTAGTCAAAGCTTTCTTGCTTGGCATCGCCGAGCACTCTAGGCAAGCTACAGCTCCAGCACCATTTAGACCAGTTTCATCACAAATGGGCTTCGAAAACATGATTACTGAGGCAGTAGATTGAGAGCAGCCATGGGCTGCGAGGCCTGAGGACTGAGGCATCCGTTTGAGACTTGCAAGGAGACTCGATGGAAAATTCTGATGCCTCCACAATGCTGCTCAGCAAGTTTCAGCCGCAATTGACATTGAAGCACACGCTATTAGCAAGACTGGAGGAAAGTAGAAACAATATTTTCACTCAATCGTCGCGTACCTGTGGTATTGAAAATCTTGCACGAATCGGCGACTGCATGCACCTCGGACAGCCGCATGAGACATGAAAGCACACGTATGGAGACAAACGAAAATCCTCCTCCGTTTGATACCCTCCCACATCACATGCCTCGCTTGCCTACAGGTAGATGGCATCCAGTTCGTCTATCCTCAACAAAACTCCACATCCAGAGGGCCCCCTTCTACGATACTGCTAACTGGTACTTGTTGACTTGAGGAAGGCGCCAATGCCACTTTGAAAAGGACATTCTCAAAGCACCTTCTCGACACTGCAGCCGCAAAACAGCATAACGGAAGCTGCGCAGGTGCCAAACGGCGAGGCAATCTCCGCTCTTTTGGCCTTTGGGGTATTCGTGAGAAGTCCTCTTCCTTTTCTGTTACACACCTCCACCTCCATCACATCCACCTCCATCACATCCAACTCCATCACATTACATCCACCACCTCAACCACCTCAACCCATCCAACATCCCACGCATCTGCACCAGCATCCATACATACTTAAACGCCACTATCACCTATACAGATATCTGCCGCCTTCTGCAGCACTGCTGCCACTCTCGTTCTCTTTCTTTTCCTCTACGGATCGTAAACATTGGTGAGTATCGCCCCGTCCCAACCTCCAAACACACAGTGCCTGCTGCCTCGCCTCTCCTCTGATGGCTGCTTCCATTGTCCGTGATCCGTTCAAAGACACACCCGAATAATGTGGCCATCGAGTCTATCTTCAAGCCATATTCTCCCGAAAAAAAATCATCTCGACTTGCTAACTATTCTCGTATAAGAGTGACCGTCACTAGCCATTCCAGCGAGGTTCCAACATCTCGTTCCAGAGAGCACGAACCAAAATCGGAATCCAATACTTCGACTTCGTGTTCCCAACCCAGCAGATTGAGATATCCGATACTTTGATCGGCATTCCATACAATCTCCAAGAAGTACGCCGCTCTTGGGGCGTGTTGCAGCTTATCCATACGGTGGACATGTCACACCCTGTGATTCCTTCACCCACCAGCGACCAGCGCATCATGGAAAACAGCTCCAACTGGCTCGGCCGGCTGCCCACCCAGCGTTCTGCTTCGGTACCTGCCCGAGCCGAGAGCTCTGACTCCTCAGGTACCAGCACAGGCACAGTCGTTCGTGCTTCTATACCTCGTACCAATGGCCATCGCCCATCCTACGGCGGCACCATCCATCCTGCCGTCCACCCTGGGGAAAGACTGTCATCCGGTCCATCAATTCCGCAATATTCACAGCAGCCTCAGGGATCCCACACTCGGAACCAGAGAAGTGCCTTGCATACTAATGGATATGCTGCGGCTCAACACCTTATGAGACAACGTCCACATAGCCAGCAACAACAGCCCCCTGTCCACATCCTTAATACCAACGGCTCCGCGCCTCCTTCCGGAGCACGACAGACCTTTTCCAATGGACAACGAGGAGGCAGTTCGTACAGGTCTTCCCAGGCCATCGCGCTCAAAGCTCAATGGAGAGACTGGGCTAGGCTTGGTCTCCGACTCCATCCAGTCCCTCTCCACACTACAACTTTCGACCTATGGCAGCACTTCAAGCCTTACGGCCAGATCATCTTCATCGATCTAGAAGATGATGTTCACGCAGCTCGAACAGGTGTTGCATATGTCCACTTCTCGCCGCCTCCTACCAAGGAATGCTGGGGAACCTCATCACAAATCAACATCCAGGGCCAAAGTGTAAAGGTCAAGATTTCCCTCCTCCCCCAACGCATTGAACAAGTTCAAAGTCCTGGTGGTCAACTCTACGACTCAAAGCTGAGCCTCACACCAAAATCCTTACGATTCGGCATTCTCGTTTCTGAGAATACAATGATGGACATGCGAACGCTTGAAAACAGCCTCAAGGGCGACTTTTCACTCACAGTCGACTTGAGGTACAGGAGCCTTGAGATACAGTTTGCTTGCGACATCAAAGACCCGCGCCGCGAGGATCCCAGCATCAAGGGTTCCCAGCCCAACATCAAGGACTCTCCAATTGGAGCCATGGAATGCACGTCCGAGTACAAGGCCCAGATCTCTTTCACTCATCTGACGAAGCTCATCCAAATCAAAGACGATGACGAGGATACGTGGTCCCTGGTCATCTCGCTGTCGAGTCCTCCCGTTTTCTACAAGAAACAGGAATACGGAAGATCTCACTCGAAGAATATTAGCAGTTGGGGAGAGAAGGACGCGTGGAATCGAACGGTCGACGTGTCTTACGACACATCATGGTTCAAGGAAGAGGCTATATCCCTCCCAAGAACCCACCAGTATATCGACATTGGCAGATGGACGACGTACAAGCTCACTTTCACGAAAGCTGATCTGGCCGCATGGGACACGATGAAGCATGTTCTGCAGGACTTCAATATCGACACCGACTCTGCCACAACAAGTGCCTTTTCGACGATCCCGGCACAAGTTTCCAACATATGGGAGATCCTCGAGCCCCAAGTGAGCATCGACACAGCGAACGCTAATCTAGCTTTGCTCGCTGGCACTGAAGACGTGCATCTTCCCTACGATGTTCGATACCAGCTCGAAGTATGCCTTTCCCAAGGAATCCTCAATGAAGTTAACATCGAGGCAGATTTCTTGCGGGGCCTGGCAGATCTCTCTAGCAGCCGCAGTGCTCGAAGGGACAGGGCGAGGGATCTTTTGACGTACGTCGCCGAATCTCACACCCAAGAACTCGCGGACGGCCCCAGGAAGGTGGCCGACAAGAGGGTATATGACCCCATGTCACTGTTCCAGAACAGAAAGGCGATGAGCCACTACCCAGAAATTGGCCTTCCCGAACACTGTGTGTGGATCAGGAAAGTCGTTGTCACTCCCTCGACCGTTTACCTGAGTACACCGACACCGGAGCCATCGAACCGGATCTTGCGCCACTATTCCAGCTTCGCAGACCGCTTCCTGCGAGTCCAGTTCACCGATGAGCTCGTCAAGGGGCGCATCTTCCCCGAGCCTGAAAGTGAGCAGAACAATGCTCTCTTCAACAGGATATTTCGAGCCTTGAGAAACGGCCTTCAGATCGGCGGACGCCATTTTCAATTCCTCGCATTCGGCAACTCGCAGTTCCGAGAGAACGGGGCCTACTTCTTCTCTCCGACAGATCACATAACTTGCGACAACATTCGCAGTTGGATGGGAGAAGTCAATCACATCAAAGTCGTCGCCAAACACGCTGCCAGATTGGGACAGTGTTTCTCTACTACCAGAATACCTAAGGGCATCCCGATCGGGCAGACTGTCAAAGAGATCGCCGATATCGAGCGCAACGGCTGGTGCTTCAGCGATGGCGTTGGGAAAATCTCGCCAGATCTTGCCAAATACATTGCTAAGCACCTTAAGTTGACCAAGAAGAATGTGCCATCCGCCTTCCAGTTTCGACTCGGCGGTTGTAAAGGCCTGCTGGTGTGCTGGCCCGACTTGTCCTTCAACGAGATCCATATACGACCATCCCAGAAGAAGTTCAAAGCATCCGCCCAGAATATCGAGATAATCAAGTCCTCTCGGTACGCAGTCGCAACCTTGAACAGACAGACCATCACCATACTCAGCACCCTCGGCGTGCCGGATGCTGTATTCGTCAAGATGTTGCAGACTCAGCTGGCCGGTTACAATGGTGCATTGGAGGACCCAACCATTGCCATGAAACTGCTTAGCAGATACGTCGACCAGAACGGCATCACCACGAACATCGCGCAGATGATTGTGGACGGATTAATGCAGGAGAAGGAGCCATTCTTCATGTCTATTCTCCAGGTGTGGCGTGCTTGGTCCCTGAGATTGCTTAGAGAGAAGGCTCGAATCGTTGTCGACAAGGGCGCCTTCGTCTTTGGCTGTCTGGATGAGACCTTTACCCTCCGAGGTCACCACAAGCCGACCGGTTCCGTGGACAAAGACCTCGAGCTCCCGCAGATATTCCTTCAGATTCCCAACCCAAATGCGCCTATTGGCGAGGATGACAAATACATTGTCGTCACCGGGTTGTGTGTGGTAGGACGCAATCCGTCATTGCACCCGGGCGACCTCCGCGTCGTCGAGGCCGTGGACGTCCCCCAACTCAGACATCTTCGTGACGTCGTCGTGTTCCCGGCTACCGGAGATCGTGACATCCCTTCCATGTGTTCTGGCGGTGATCTCGACGGTGACGACTTCTTCGTCATCTGGGACCCTGAGTTGATCCCTCCTTCGTCGGAGTGGAATTACGCTCCCATGCACCACGACTCGGCCAACACACCAAAGGAGCTCCCACGCGATGTGAGACCATCCGATCTCATCCAGTTCTTCGTCGCCTACATGAAGAACGACTCCCTCAGCAGCATCGCCATGGCGCACCTCGCACTATCGGACCGGCTCGGGCCTAAGGATCCCATGTGCGTTGAATTGGCCCAGCTACATTCCAAGGCTGTGGACTACCCGAAGTCAGGTCAACCGGCACATCTCAAGAGATCACTGCGCCCGAAGAAATGGCCGCACTTCATGGAGAAGCCCAATCGCTATGTGTCGACCAAGATCCTCGGCCAGCTTTACGATCTGGTGGCGGCAGTAGATTTCAAGCCCAACTACAATGGCGCTTTCGATGAACGAATCCTCCGCCGATACCGGCTCGACGAAGAGGTGTTGAGGAACGCGCGTATCATCAAGAAGCAGCATGACAAGGCTCTCCGGCAGATCATGAATCAACGTGAGATTGCGACGGAATTCGAGGTATGGTCCACATTCGTCCTCACCAAGCCTCGGGTCGGCAACGATTACAACATGCAAGAGACAATGGGGGGCATTGTATCCCGCCACCGCGAGAGATTCAAGACGGCTTGTGTCAAGGTGGCCGGTTCGAGAGAGCCAAGTATCCTGTGTCCGCTGATTGCGGCCACGTACCGCATCACGTGGGAGGAGGTGCAGGTTGCTCTACAGACATCGCCGGAACTGTTTACCATACTCGATCGAGATACTGCAAGGCGAAAGGAGGTGATGGAGTCGATGCCTTTGATCAGCTTCCCTTGGATCTTTGAGCACGAGCTGGGCCGCATTGCGAACATGAGAGGTGACCCCGAACTCGACAGGATACCGCAGGTCACCCCTTCACTCTTTGACGAGGACAAGGGCGAGGACGAGGACAAGGACAAGGACGAATACGAAAGGCTTGTAGCTGCCGGTCTCATGGTCGGTGACCTAGAAGACGGCAGTGAAGGCGATGGTGAGCTCAACGGCGATGGTGCAAGCAGTAGCACAGAGTCCAGAGATCAACAGGCTTTGTCGCCCGCCACTGCCACTGCGGCGGCGACGAAGACAGAAGAGGACATGGTGGGAGAGGTGGTGGAAGAGGACATAGTGGAGATGGAGGATGAGGACAACGGAATGGATGCCCTGGAGAAGTTGGTACTCTGACCTGAATGCCCCAACTCTAGTTGAGAAGTTACCACTCAGGGGTAGGAAGGGCCACAAGCACCGTCTCCTGAAGTACCTCGCATCATTCGGAGCGTGTCCCCATTCCACGCCGTTCTACTCCGCGAGGCTCTTAATGAGTCGTTGGGTCGATCAGTCCTCTGGGTCCGGGTACCTATGGTGCAGCCGGAGCGGCCAGACTATTGGAAGCGGTTGTCTTGTGTCGGATTATTTGTACCACCAAGCGTCTATAGCTCACCATCATTTCTCCCTTTCCCCTTTCCCCTTTCCCCTTTCCCCTTTCCCCTTTCCCCTTTCCCCTTTCCCCTTTCCCTTTCCCCCTTTCTCCTTTCCCCCATATCGCGTTTTTATTCCCCCATCCGTTGTAAACCAGAAAATACCAAAAAACTAGAAAAAGAACAAAGGGGAAAGATGTCCTGGGTGATGAACTCAAAGGTACCTTGCAAACTGGAGCTGGAATGTTCAACGACATGAGGCTACCTGACCTTATCGATATCAGCGCTTGGGCCACCTGGTGGGGACTCACAGCCTGGTCTTGGCAATACGCACTTTTGAATTTTGCCATGGATCCCGACCCTGAACAACCATCAATCGTGTTTGTAAGCTATTGACGACGACGGCACGCATCAGAATACCACAACAGTTCTCGAGGTAAGTCGAGGTGCACCCCTCTCGTACTTGCTTGAGTAGAAGTCGGCTAGAAACACGGGCAATTCGACACAGAAGAAACCAGACCGCCCCGAACATTTGAAGTGCCGGCCCCGCTGAACTCTTTCTCTACCAACCTTAGCATTCCATCGACGCCCTCGCCTCAAGCTCAAGCTCCAACCGAATCACTCCTCACACCCTCGCCCCGAGTTCTCTACCGTCACTATGGCCGATGTGCAGGAGCGTCTGAAGGCGAAGTTTGGTAACGCCGTGCCTTCGCGTACCGGTATGTTGTGCTCTGACCGCTGTGACCGCTATGCCACACGGGTATTGAGGTATTGACTGTGTCTCCAATCAGGCGGAAAGGGAACGCCGCGACACAAGCAGAAGCGCAATGTCGCGCGAAACGCCAACGACGACAAGAAGCTCCAGGCCACCCTGAAGAAGCTGAACACCCAGCCCATCCAGGCAATTGAGGAGGTCAACATGTTCAAGAGCGACGGAAACGTCATCCACTTCTCTGCTCCCAAGGGTAAGCTTCCTCTGGCCCTCCTTTTGTGCTGGACTAATTGGCCTCTTGTTTAGTCCACGCCGCTGTCCCTTCCAACACCTTCGCCATCTACGGTGCTGGTGAGGACAAGGAGCTGACCGAGCTTGTCCCCGGTATCCTGAACCAGCTCGGACCCGACTCCCTGGCCTCCCTTCGCAAGCTGGCCGAGAGCTACCAGAGCATGTCCAAGGACGGGGACAAGGAGGCCGACGATGACGACATCCCCGATCTGGTTGCTGGTGAGAACTTCGAGAGCAAGGTCGAATAGATGGCTCGCCCGCCTCTAGGGAACGGACGAACCCCCCAAATCCCACGTCATAATGATCGGAGGAACGTCTCATTGGGAGTCCAAAAGGGACGTTGGGCAGTTGATCATCGGTCAATTGAAACGGTATCATGCGTCGTACACGCGAGGAAGGGAGTTTGGCAGCCGTCCTTGCATTTCGGGTTTTCCATCGTCATGCAGGTGACGGTGGTCTGTGGCTGGTCAGCCTGTCGTCCATGGCAGCTGATATCGAGGCACACAATGTTGGCCCCTGTAGCAGCTTCATTTGAGCCAAGCTCTACAATCAGGTCAGTCAGGCGTGGCATTGAGAGATCAGTGTCACTGCTTGTACAACCAGAAGATTTACAAAAACTATGTCTTCCTTCTACCATCGTGTGTTCTGGTTGCGTCGTCTGAATTAATCCTCGAGGCTGCCTACATAGGTAAAAGTCACCCCTGGTACGTCTCGAGCCATACATTCTTGATCAATATTGATTTACAGCAACTGGATAAGCATCAGGGGATAAGCAACTGGGAGGTAAAGTCACTTTCAATGTTGAGACCAAAGTGCTTTTAAAATATTTGTTATTCTGGTGAAATCTACACCAGCGTCGCTACAGCGTAAAATCCTCATCCCCAGAATTCCGCACCCATCCCTTCAAAGCCTGCTGCGTGACCACCTCCTTAACCCTCCTCCTCGCACGCAGGAGTTCTGCACCCTTGACCTCGCCATAGGTCCCCGCACCAAGCACCCTCCGCACCTCGTCAACGCCCCCCACGCCCAGCAGGCCCGCCACCTTGGCCGCGAGAGCCCATATCCGCCGTCTGGACGCGAAGCTCGCGCCCCTGGCATCGAATTGCTTGCGGCCCTGCAGGACGCCGCCTAGCGTTGCCTCCTCGAGGCCGGTTCGCGTCCACGCTGCGGCTAGGTTGCTGGCTGTTGTCTTTTGCGCCCGGGCTGCGACCTCCCGCTTTGAGAAGCGAAATTCTAGTGTTGTGGTCTCGACGGTGAAGGGGCGGAAGCTGTAGCCGCCTTGCCACTTTAACTTCTCCTCGCTAGCCGCGCCCAGAGACCCCATCCGCCCCTCCCCCGAAAACGCCCGCCGGCACCCCGACGGGCTGTGCTGCGACGCCGGTAGGACAAGTGTGTGGATGTAGCAGTTGTCCGGCGCGACGAGCAGGGACGTCGGACCGGAGAGGAGGGAGGTGCACTGCTTCAGGGCGAGCTTGTCGGAGCAGGATTTGGAGAGCGTCCGGGGTGCGTCCGGGCGGGAGGGTTTGCGGCGGATTATTCCTAGGTTGGAGAAGAAGGCGCGGCCGGGGAGCGCTGGCGCTGGCGCTTGGGGTTTGGATTGGGCTGGGAGAGGGGATGGGGAGGAAGTGCTGTTGTTGGTGGGGGTGGTGATGGTGGTGAGAGGGGGGATGGCCCAGGGCGTGGCGTCTTCTTGGGAGGCCATTGTTAGTTCCATGCTTGCGTCGCCGCCTTGTAGTGTGTTAGTCGTGATGATAATGTGGATTGTCTCGTGAGCATCGTTCTCGAATTAAAGTGAAAAGGGGCAGCTTACATGGTGCTTCCGAGCAGTACATATGCAGTAACACGTCCTCCCTCCACGTGAAGGGCTGGCCGTGCCAGACACCATCGCCATCGCCATCACCCGATCTCGGACTAGAGCTGAGCTCATCCTTGGTCCGCGGCCGCAAGAACTCAGAGGACTGTGAGTCATTCTGGGCCAGCGACTTGCACTCGTCCAGCACGAAGCGGTTGAATGCCCGGATAGCCAGCACTTCTGCGTGCCAGTCGTGCAGGACGTTGCCTTGGGCCTGCGAGAGCTTGGAGGATGGGAGGCATTTCATGCCTGTGCTGCAAAGTCACTTGTCAGACAGGCTCTATTATGGCACCCTGGCCCCCTGAGAAGAGACCAGGTCTGAGAGTTACGTACGCTAGAGATAGACAGTATAGCTTGTTGTCTCTTCCTATGAACATAGACATCAGCTGATATTATCGAAAATCTGATTACATGGCTTCAAGTTGGTCTGAAATACCTTGGGCTACGATGCCGCTCAGGGGCACCCATTCGTGGAGGCCATTGTCGCGGACGACGGGC
Organism: Anthostomella pinea; assembly: GCA_963556695.1. NCBI lineage: Eukaryota > Fungi > Ascomycota > Sordariomycetes > Xylariales > Xylariaceae > Anthostomella > Anthostomella pinea. The sequence continues at coordinate 4,503,215 of CAUWAG010000006.1, read as the reverse complement.
TTCCGCTTCAGGGGCAGCTCGTCATATTGCTTCTGCACCAGAGATGCTATGAGGTCTGGCGTGACGGTCATGGAGACATGGCTGTGTTGGACACGCCACTTCCTGCTTGCCGCCTGGTGTATCTCACAACTGGTTGAGACCGGGATTTGTTTCGACTGACAGCGAGTTCTGAGATTCGGTTTGCTGAAATAGGATATATGCGACTATTGGTATAGCGAGGTTTTGCAAATGGAGACATATCGACTCGTCCGCCTCGCTAGGGCTCCTGAATGGAAAAAGGTGGGACCGAGGAATTTGCCGCTTAGGCTAACCCGCACACTTTCACATTTTGAGAAAACCTCCCACTCGAACATCACGACACGACAACACCACTAACCACACCCAGCCGACCGAAGTTCTCACGAGACTACCGCCATCATGAGAACTTACGACGACACCTTCTCTGGCCAGAGAATCTACCCTGGCAAGGTATGCAGAACACCCCGATCAATCCGCTGCCCGACCGATACGATCGCATCACAACGTCATCCCACGCGGGCCTGAGGAGGGTTGGCAAACAGTCCTGCAATTGACTTGCTCTGGACTCCTCCGATACGGCCCGCGACTCGAAACCCTATACGTCCCGATACCTTTCCGAACGATATATGAATGAAATGGAATGGCATGCTGATGGGATTGAACTTCTAGGGCAAGCTCTACATCAGAGGCGACAGCAAGATCTTCCGATTCCAGAACGGCAAGTCCGAGTCGCTCTTCCTCCAGCGCAAGAACCCCCGCCGAATCGCCTGGACCGTCCTGTTCCGAAGACAGCACCGCAAGGGTATCACTGAGGTATGCCACACCCCACGCATGCGATGCGATGCGATGCTATCTGAAGGGCCCCTTCCAAAATCGTCGACGACCCGATTTTAGAATACTTTGGGGTTTCACGCTTAGAGACTTGTTACAGTGGCTGACAATCACTACAGGAAGCTGCCAAGAAGCGAACCCGCCGAACCGTCAAGGCCCAGCGTGCTATCGTTGGTGCGTCCCTCGATGTCATCAAGGAGAAGCGGTCCATGAGACCCGAGGCCCGCTCAGCCGCCCGCGCGCAAGCCATCAAGGAGAGTAAGGAGAAGAAGGCCGAGTCCGCCGCAGCCAAGAAGTCGGAGAAAGCCAAGAACGCCGCCACTGCCTCCAAGGGCCAGACTCAGCGTATCGTCGGCAAGCAGGGAGCCAAGGGCTCAGCACCCAAGGTCAAGGCCACGACCCGTTAAGGACAGCATGATTTGATGTTCTTCTTCAACGTTGTTGGCGGACTGGGATAGAGAGAGACAGGCAGACGTGGGGAGGATGAATCGACATCTCTATGTTGTCTGGCGGCGTCTTCGGTGGGATATTCCTCGAGTTGTCTTTCGACTGCGGCCACACCACAAACCACTACATCTCTCGGTTGGGGTCTGCATGGAATCTCTCATGGATATGGGAGTTCTGCCTGGTAGCTAGCTCATAATGCCAGCTTGTTCTACGGTCTGATCGATTGTCTTGCATGTATTGTCTGTGTCGCATCCAGCGAAGGTGGTCAACTGGACTAAACATTGCCTAGGGTGGAATCGTTGGCCTCTCTACGCATCGCTCTCATTTCTCTGTCATTTTCGCCGTGTTGACTTGTCAAGTTGGCGCTTGGGGGATCACAACTGTATTACGGTCGCCATGTATGACTTCGTGAGATGCATCTCTATTGGGGGTATAACAACCAGCCCTCTTCAGACCTTTCTCGCATGCTATGGACAACGCTCAAATTTTGTCTCTATCTTGCAATGTGATGACCCGGAATCAAGCTCCTTATCGAGTGGACACAGTCAACTCTCGCATCATATCGATGAGGACCGAGGACTGTGGGTTTGGGACACAGTCAACTCTCGCATCATATCCTTGAGGATCGACGGGTTCCGAATGCCTTCCTGCAGACGCAGCTCCTATAGCTTCGCGATGACGGCATCGGCGCCCGAGACGCCAACATCCTTTCCGGGCTCCTTCTCGGCGTAGACGACCTTGCCATGGTCGATGATCATGGCGTACCGCGCGGTGCGCGGGCCCAGGGTCCAGCCCATGCTCTCGCTGAAGGCGGGGCCGTCGTCGGACATGAAGAGCTGTGATGGCATAGTGTGTTAGCATCAAGTCTTGAAAGATATAGATTAGCAAAAGGCGAGCTTACGATAGAGTCGTCGGTGATCCCATTGGCCTTGCCCCAGGCGGCCATGACGAAGGGGTCGTTGTACGCGATCACGATGACCTTGTCAACGCCCTTGGCCTTGATGTCCTTCAGCTTGGACAGGAAGCCGGTGATGTGCTGGTTCTGGCACGTGGGTGTGAAGGCGCCGGGTACGGCCACGAGGACGACCTTCTTGTCGGCGAAGTCTGTAGGTCGGGGGGGTAATGGCTTGTTAGTCAACCTGTACTCTTGCTTGCTGCTTGGGGGTACGGGGAGAAGGGAAGCCATTGGGTGGGAGGCGCGAGAGATACCGTACCTTTGCTGGCATCGTACTTGGACGGCATGCCGCAGGCGAGCACGTCGCTGGTCTCGGGCGTGGGCGCAATGTAGCCGAAGCTCACATCGGCGGGGAAGGCATCGCCGGCTTTGAAGGCAGGCATCTTGACGGTTGGAGTGGTCGTGGCTTGTGTGTAGACGGTTTTTGGTTTGCGGGCTGTGTTGCAATTGTGGTGTGCGAATTGGGCAGGAGAGTCAAAGATGAGGAGAGAAAACTGCTGTCTTTTAGAAGAATTTGTTGTTCACGAGACTTGGAACACAATTGATGAGAGGGGGCAGTCCGAGGTGAGAAGAGCACATCATCTTGGTGGGGTTCAGTCACGATAGTACCTACCTGGTAGGTATAGTGGGGGTTTGTACCACACTGCGCTGTGGTGGTGTATGGTACAGCACTGCAGAGGGGGGTTTTAGGTAGGGTCCCGCCGTCAAGGTCCCCTGGTGCGGCCGCACTGCCGCAGAGCCCGAGGGGCATGCCGTCAACTCCGTCCTTGCCGGCCGCGTCATTCTCCGAGGTGTGCGACCAAATAACCTCCTTCGCGTTGCTCAACATCTGCGGGAGGTTTTAGAGCTTCCGCAACAGCAACTCGAGGTGCACCAGCCGGCCGACGACAAGGATCCCCATCACTCCAGCGGTGGTCCTGTTCCCAAGTCGCTAGTCTGGTTGATGCTGCTCGCACCGGCCACCACATTCTGCCGTATCGTTATATTTCGCTGCATCGTTCGTTTGCCGCTGCTCGCGTAAGCGACTGTTGTTGAGTTGATGGGTGTGCGTCTTCCGCCAAACACGCGAACGTTCGCGATCATGGCCGCCGCTCTCGTCAGGGTCTCCACGACGGCAGCGTGGACCGTCGATATGCCGGTGTCCATGGGCTCGGTTGGTGACATTTTCGAGTCTTCAGTCGGTATGTTGGTGTCCATGGCCTCGCCTGGTGACCTTGTCGAGGCCGTAGACGAGTCTTATGAAAGGATTCGGCCGATTCAGTCGACTGGCGGTACGCTGCGTGTTTTCTGAATGGCCCTCGATTCGATGCATGTGGCTCTTAGAAGTTGGGAAGCTCGTCGATGATCATGCTGCGAGGGCTTCCTTGTCAAAACATTGCAATTCGAGAGGGACGTCCCGGGAGCTCCCATTGTTTGCTCAATGAGGAATGTCGATTCACTGTCCGCAAAGTGAATGATCGCTCAACTTCAGATGGTGTTTGCTAACCCTCCGGCGTCAACTGATCGGATGGAAAGGTTGTTGGCTATAGCAGCCCGGTTGCAGAGTCTTCTGCAAAGGCTTCTGCTATAGCATCGTGATACTGAATCGGTACACATGCCGGCCCCTCAGCGGACTGCACATATGTCTCGGCTTTATTCCCCGGGACAGTCACCACTCATAAGTCTCCGTCCGATGTACCTCAATGGATCCTTTGGGTATTGCTGGTATGTTTAGATTGCTGGAATAAACGGCCTGGCATAATCAGCTTTGATCCACTAACGCACTTTTGATGCTTATTCCAGAGTACTTATTCCGGTCACGTAAGGCACCCGAACTTTACGGCTCGACGAGCGGCGTACGGAGACTTTTGAGGGCTCAGTGTACGTTGCTTGTGAGAACGGAATTCAGCAGGTTCATACTAGGTACAATCTCTTCGGAAAGGCAACCCAGCTAAAGCGAAGAGATTCGCAAAGAACGGTGGGAACGAGAGATCTATAAGTTATCCACGCGCTTCCTGGCCACCGACTACGGTCAAATACCGACCAACGGTGGGTGAATCCTCCGGCCCTCTGGATCTATGATCAGTCGAAGGACCATCAACTACGGCATAGTCATACTGACAGGAGCCACGGTCTGCCGGGCCTCACATTGTCTATCGGACGCGGCGATCGTATATATCCACGTAGATTCTTCGGGACTGGGTTCAAGTTGTGATGTCAAGAATAATACTTTTCGCCCCTTTTGCTTTCGCCGGGGTTAAGCACCATGTATGTGAGATGGTCAATAAGTATATGATATTGTATAACTACCGACTAGTTTCTTCAGTGTCAGAGGCAGTTCGTACGAAGAGATTAGGGCCCATGGAATGAGAGATACCATGCCAGCTCGCTGGGTTGACAACACGTGGCGTATGGATGGGATAATAATCATATCTTGGTAACAACCTACCTTCGTTACTCACCGACATTCCCCCGAAGAACATCCCACTGACATTGTCAAACCCCGCGGGATTAGGCCAATAGCTAGGCGCGCCCTCCCGGTCATACGATGCAACGGGGAACTAACTTGGTACCTTAGGGATCCCGGCGCCGTACAACTCCTAGCCGAGCGAACGCCCTAGATCGTAGACGGGAACGCCGGCGGGGTAAGGAGGTATGATCGGAACTTTTGCAGTGGGCGGGACTCGGTCAATCATTACGTGCCTCAATATAATATGGATCACCACGTTCTAAATCATCGCTCATATTCTCCTACAAAACGGTTCGACCTACTAGAACTTCGTGGAAGCAATTGTGTCCGACCACATTCCAACACCGCGAAATTAATAAGCGAGCCGAACATTGCAAATCATCCACATCGTATACCATGGCGACAAGCAGCGAGGGAAGGCCCCCGTACCCGCCTTTCACGGCCGAGACGGCACAGATCAAAGTCAAGGCCGCCCAGGATGCATGGAACACAAGGTGAGCACAGCGCCCCTCCGCAAACCTGTCTCTCTCCCGGTCCCATCTCACGGAGAAAATATCGGAACCAGCAGGGGAACTGACGCGCGAACGGCAGGGACCCCAAGAAAGTCAAGATGGCCTACACGCCAAACTCGATCTGGCGCAACCGCGACCAGTTCCTCACGGGCCGCGACGCCATCGAGGCGTTCCTGGCCAAGAAGTGGGAGAAGGAGAACGGCTACCGCCTGCGCAAGGAGCTGTTCTCGTTCTCCGACAACAAGATCGCTGTGCAGTTCTGGTACGAATGGCACGATGAGAGCGGGCAGTGGTGGCGTACGTACGGGCTCGAAGACGTAAGTTCGAACTCTTGATCTCACTCTGGCGTCTTTTGGTTGGGTGGAGCGACTATACCCGTGGCGGCCGGATCCCGTTCGAGGGCTTTCATGTGGTTTTGAGGCATTCTTGCTGGGATGGACTGCTGACTGGTGCCTACAGTGGACGTTTGCCGATGATGGGCTTATGCGCAAGAGGCAGATGAGTGGCAATGATGTCAAGATCAGCCATGAGGAGCGGTGGTATAAGAATAATGTCGATGTGAACACGGTCGATATCTCGGAGAAGCATTGGTAGTTCACTGATCAGCTCAGGGTTAGGAACATAAGTCTTGGGATGGACGGCCAAGATACAAGATGACGAAGTGCTGGCATGGCCTCCTGGTCGTAACGAGCGCGCAGTATCTGTAGTTCCTCTTAGAATTTTGTCTCGGTAAAACCTCTGGCCTTCGTATATGTCTACAGCAACACTCGGGGGGCTAGATGCTACAGATCTACCGCTATCCCAATTGCTGAACGCCAACGAATAGAAAAAAACCTACCGCCGCACATGTTGCCTGACTAGAAGCTTGAAGCGATAAAGGATACCGTGGGAAAGGCATGGTTGTCCATGTAAGCTTACATCAGTCCGGGTGAGTCCGAGGTAGCCTGCGAGAAATGAGACCGGAGACCCACTGAGACAGGCCGGATGAGGAGAGACCCGGTGATAACAGCGTGACTAATGCCAACTGGTCCCGACTAGGTCGTAGACCCCATTTGGAGTTTATCATGAAGTTGTTTGTGTGAATGTTGAGGATATACATTCTGGCATAGTTCATATCGCAGTCTATGGCGCTCGAGTTCAAGTTATAGTGGAGGCTAATAAATGAGAATATGCTGTACGTAAGGCTCTCGGTGCGACCAAGCTCCCAAGAACTTCATTCTAAAGTCGAGCCCTGCATTCCAGTCAGAGACCTAGTTGACGGAGGCATCACGACATCCCATCTTGTGTGCTGGTGTGAGCTGCTATTATCACCCCTCGTATCCTTCCTATGTAGAGCGATACTCGCTTGGGAGGCGAGCCGGGATATTATCAGAAGACGCAAAAGCTGTGAATTAACAGCACACATATTGACGTGTAGCTCCTTTCCAGGGAAGTCGTTGTGCTGCGCAGGCCTATGGATGACCCTAACTATATCTTCGGTCATTCTGTCACACAACATGCTTGGGTTCGGTGAGACAGCTTCACGTTACTACACGCAAGAGCGACGTCTCGGTTATACAGCTGTAAAACAAAACATGACCGTGTCTCCATGGCTCATATACGGCACACGCTCGCACATGGCGCGGAATGATATGTTGCGTGGCAGCCTCCGTTGGGACGAACCCAACGTGGGACACCACTGACGCCCCACGAGGAATGGGGATTCGATGGTGAGGTTGCTATCAGACCAGTTCGTCCCGAGAAACACCGTCTGTGTTTCTCTTTGATTGGAATTTCCCGTCCCTTCAGTGTAGTGTTGTACATGTCCATGGGTTATCTGGTACCTGGTACCACAGCGCGATTTGAGCACGCGGTTTGCCCCTGAAGGCACTGTGGCACGAGATGCCTCAGCTTCGGTAAGATATTCCCCTAGCATGGTTCCACGAATTTGAGATGTTTGGGCTGAGATCGTGCTACCAGGCTCGCTTGGCTTACCACTTGATGTACTCGGAATGCGGGCTGATGCGGTGTTTGCTGTCATGCAAGCTACATGCCAAACTTGCCTTGCATTTATAGCGGGAACGTTAACACACAGGCGGTTACGCATGGAGACTGTGAGTACCGTACTCGAAGCGGATACGCGCCCTGGACGAAATCAGCGGCGCGGCTCTACTTATAAGGGGAAGGCAACGTAGCTGGCCCGTACCCATCTACTGTGATGTTCGAGAGTAGCCCTTCTTGGAGGTTGGAACTCGACCCAGGCTGAGGTGGGCCAGACACGCACGCCTTGATTTGCCTGAAAAGGAAACAACACGCTGTGGCTCGTTGATGCAATGCGTGTGGAGATGATGTGGTGGCACATTCTGCCGCCGTGACAATCCTGGAGTCGCACCGCCGATCTCCTGGGGTTGAGGGAGGCTATGAGATCTGACAGGCACCCCTCGCCGATCAGTGGGAGATCTCAGATGCCGGAAATACGGGATGGGCAGCCAAGACAGACCCTGATTGAGGCTTCATCCAATAGGAAGAATTTATTCCAAGCTCTGAGACTTATGGTCTGTATCTCAACCCCGGGGCTACCGTTGTTCTTCTTTGCCGCTAGACTGATGAGTTTGCTTCTTGTTCTTCATCGGTTTCCCAACTGAAAGAACCGTTGAATGCCTGGCCACAGATTTGACGTCTCTCCTTAATTCCACACATTGGATACGTCTAACAGTGTCTGTTTCACATGCTTCTCTATCGCCGTCCCCGGCGTGTTCAGACTCGCGTACTTGTCTCTTACCAAAGGCTGTATGTAGAATTTTCTTGGGGACGTTTGACTACTTCCCCGTTTCCCAGATCCACGACATGGCTGCTTACAGTGGTAGTAGTGAGCGTTTGAGTCTCGGCGTCGGCGATTCTACACCGACAGAGACGTCAGCCTGTCCGTACTCGCCCCTCCAGCATCGGGACGCCGTTCTTCGTGTGTTCGATAGGGCTCCTGCATGGCGCGTAGCTATTATCATAGTCTACCCGAAGATGTGCGAAACTCCAGCCTTCCAGCTCCCATACCGCATGAGCTGGGTCTTTTATCCAGCCTTTGTATAGTGGCAAGGGGCCCAGAAGACGCCACATTGGCTTCGATAACCCACCTGTTTTCTGCCATGGGACGAGTGACATGGCTTTTACATCCCGGAATGTACACGCTCGTCGGGAGGCTGTGACCTATGACTGCGTATTGCGGTTCTCGGAGATGGAATACCTACGAGATGTCCTCTTTGACGAATCGTCCCAGTCGTACAGGCCAAGGTATCGTGGTACCCCCATCTCGCCTATGGGTTACACCCTAAAGTGCCCAACATCTCTCCGGCTTCGTACACACCCGTCGAAAACTGAATCATATTTGAGGCGTGTCCCTCCTCTCGGAGCTCCTGGGTCTCCAGAAACCACCTAGCTTTCCTCCTCTAGAGCTGAGACTTATCGTGCGTCCCTAGTACAGGAAACCTCAAGCCTATTCGGACTGTAGTACTTTCAGCTACCCGTACATAACCAACTTGTTGTTCAATCTACTCAGAGATGTGAGAGTGGTCGATCCCTTCTTACCTCGCTCGTCTTTTCAGCCATACTCCAGCAGTGTTTCAGACCGAAGATTGATCGAAAATACTTCTTCCGGTCTTACTCCTCTCCATCGCAATGGGGTTACTCTCACTCAAATATCGCCGTCCCCAACATGTCGACAGGGAAGATTTCAGAAGGAGGACCAGCGACCTCTCGCTCGATGAGAAAAGAGATGCTTCACTCAGTTCAGGCCCATCCGGTGCATCATCTGGCATTCCAGACGCGCTCACCTTTGAAAAGATCATGAACGGCGGTACTTGCCCGGTAAGTCCACTTGAAGGATCGGCGGGCATTCATATGGCTAACTTACTCGATCAAGCCATGCACCATACGTGATTTCATGAACTACCTCGTCTATATCGAGCATTCAGCTGAGAACCTGCAATTCTTTCTCTGGTACCGCGACTATGTCAAGCGCTTCAATGATGCCACCACCTCAGACATTGCTCTGGCTCCGGAGTGGACGAAGGCAATGGAAGAAGACGCCATCACCAAGATCCAGAAAGATGCTGCGGGCAAGATTAAGAAGGACAACACGCCTGCGGCGGCCATCTTCAAAGGAACCTGCTTTGAGAAGCCGGCCGAGTCAGTGATCGAAAACAAGGATCCCTTCTGGACCCCTCCTGCAACTGCGGACAGCGGAGATGCCCTCTCGATACTGTCGGGAACACGCACAATATCCACATATCAAACGCATACTCGTGACGCCTTCAGCGCTGCCGGTGCGAAGCAGCCCTGTAAGTCTACCATCACCCATCGGTTACTTCCCGATTGACAGCCACTAATGTGTCCCAGTCACGATTCAACCCTTCCGAGCCGAGATCAACCGCGTGATAGCGACGTACATCGTTGACGACGCTCCACGGCAGCTCAACCTCTCTGCGCGGGAGATGAAGGCCGTCGTGCAGGCCCTCTCCTACACCACCCATCCCTCCGCCTTCCGATCCCTGGCCCGCAACATCGAGAACACGCTCCGAAAACAAGCCCACCCCAACTTCATCCGCTGGACCATCTGCAACGGCAACCCGGCCCGTGTCACCTTCGCGTGCGGCCTCGGCGTCGGCACCATCCTCGTCTCCACCCTCGGCGCCATCCTCCTGGCGCTGAGCGGCGCGAAGCGGGGCTGGCGCGCGCTCCTCGCCATCGGCTGGGTGATCGGCATCGCGACGCTGATCACAGCATGCAAGGGCATGTGCGTGGTGCTGCACGGGATGCACCACCGACACGTGCGTCCATGGGAGCTATTCGACGACAACAGCGACCACGCCAGCCAGGAGGAGCTGCGCGAGTCCAAGCGCAGCTTCGAGTCGTTCGGGTCGGGCAACAGCTACGAGGACGAGCCGTGGGTGGTGAAGTACGACCGCCGCAACGTCGTGTGCAAGGTCTTCGACCGCCAGGTCTGGATCCAGGAGCCCGCGCTACGCCAGATCCAGGACACCATCTTTGTCCAGTCGATGCTGTCGGCGCTGCTGGGCGCGGCGATCTTGACGGCCGTCTTCGTTGCTGTCCCTGCTGGTGACTACTATTGAGTTGTAGGTGCATGGGTCGCGGATGAGAGGACGTCGTTTGCATTACCCCTGAGTTTCTTTTGTTGAATACCATGCCTGCTCACGCCACTCGTTCGCTCAATTTCTTTCATTTGTAGGTATCATGGTGTACAGACGCGTGCAGGGCAATGGTGTATAATGCCGCAAGTCGTCACTGAGTGGCTGTTGGTTTTCGCAGGGTCTTGAGAACTGGATGGGTTGGGAACATGGTTGCTTGATATCCTGGGTGGTCAAGTGGCCCGGTTATTTAGGATGAGACGTAAGTCTTCAGATGTCGTAACAGCATTTCTCAACAATGTCCTCTACTTGAAGGCTCGGAACTGCCTCGTCGGACATGATGTAGAGGTTGAGTAATGCATGGCACCGAAGACCCACCCACTACTATGCGTGTCTAGGTACCCTTTATAGGTGTGCTTTTTGCCGTTATCTATCAGCAAAGTCGCGCAAATTAAGACAAAATTCTGCACCTACCTCTTACGAGGCGGGCTTTGCTTTTTAAAGGTCCGGGGTTCGAGTTCACACAACTTGGTCAAGACTTACGACCATGTTTCAAAATTTACCTCTCAAAGCACTTTGAATATAGTCAACTAGCTACCTTGTCTTTGTATTTGTCCATGTACTATCTTGCTACGCATGCTTGCAAAACGCCTAGCTTTGCCAGCCCGACCGCCGGGTAATTATGGACATGACAAGAGAGGCAGATATGTCACAATTCTCTGCCATGTAAACGTGGGTTCCAAGATGTCGAAATTAGAGGCTAGAGCAAAGCTGAACCTAAACCAGCTAAGACTTTTACATCATGCACTCCCGATGTAAAGGCTTGCGATATCTCTTGTTTATACACAGTCCACGCACTAAGAGCACGAAGTTCGGCGCGCTCTGGCGATATTTCGTTAATTCGGATATATGGGAGAGCATGAAGGAGGGAACAAGGTGTCTCGAGCAGGGTCTGGCTTTATGGGCGAGGCTTTGCGCGCATGCCGTTCGGCGTATGACGCATCGGCCTGAGCCTATAGACGCTATCCGTAATTAAGGTTTCAATAGATTAAGATAATTTGTAGGGTTTTATTTTGATAGACTTAACGTATAGTACGAAGGCTTCGCTTTTTGTTATCTTTTAAAGTATTTAGGTTTAGCTCTTCCCTTCAGTCGAAAAGCTGAAACAATAAGAACAAATCGAGGTCCGTAGTACGATGCTGCTTATAGTGGCATCATCGCTCCAACATAGTGGGCACTGGTTGTTCTTGATATACATACATCTCATAAGGTTTAACGTCGAGCACTTGATTAGCCCTGCACAATTCGAACGGGTACCGTTAGGGTCCAACAGAGAGACTGGGTCAACCAACACCTGCTCACAGCCGAAGGAGCATCCAGCCTGTGTGAATGACTTCCAACGCCACGAATGAAAGGGGATACTGTTGATCAGGACATTCAGAAGCGGTACGAGGCTCGAAAAGGAGTGTACTGCGTGCGTGCGTGCCTATCTGAAAGGAGTGTGTGGTGGTGCTGAGACCACGCTATATAGCCAACTGGCTGAATCGCTAGAGTACCACTTCCACCACTTCCACCAGAAAGCCCTTGGTCACCACGGACCATTGACTTTCCTCTAACTTCTCCATGTCGAGTCATGCGTCAAGCCAAACAATGCTGTTCTAGCATACTGCCATAATTCTTCTTGTCTCTTGACCTTTTTGACCAGGTCGGCGCTAGGGAACAGTATATTCTGGTCGTTGCGTTCACCCAAGTCTTTCTTGAGGTCCTCCTCGTCTTCCCCAGCCTTCCTAGCGCACTCCTTCGCAGCTTTGTCGTACGCTTTCTTGTCGTCATCGTTGATTCTCTTGTATTGAGCCATACATAATATAAAAGTGGCCTGTGGCATTGTAAAATCGTCTCGTCGGGCCACAGACGAGGGCGTCTCGTAGTTTTCGACTCCGCCGGGGACGATGGCTCGGCCGTGGGTTTGGCCGATGGAGAAGACGCCGAGGAGAGTGGTAAGGAATTGTGCGGGATGCATTATGGGCAAGGTAGTACTGCTTGACAGCGAGTTGGTATTGCCTTGGTCTGACTGGTTATTTGGTGTTGCTGGGCTTCGAATTCACGATGCAATGTCATGCACTTCGTGATAATTATACGGAATCTGGATGCGGCTTTGATACGCAATATACAGGTGTCCAGGATGGTACAGGTAGCAAGGATGGTAATGGTTAGCGGTTCCTATTAAAATACATACCTAACAAGAAAGTTCCCATCGCGTAAAAGTTCTACCTATTACCATTGCGGATAGTTGTAGATCGGAACTTTACGTGTTTTCAACTGGCTTCAAAGGTCGTGATATATATTTAGGTGTATGGGGCGCGCTACTGTTTACCATCCTGACCAGGTCAACTGGACATCCCTATTGACTTACCGAGACCCTCAATACTTACTTCAGCGTCGATCAAAGCTGGTGGCGGCATCTATGTTCTATTTGATTTTCCGTAAGGTGGCCTCGGTGGTGCCGTACTGTGTACGCCACTCAAGGGGATATGCTGTCCTCGATTCCCACAAGCACTGCGACAGTCTCGCTTGGACCAGTTGGTATACACAGATGGAAGGTTACCGCAGGTTTGGCCCCTCGAGGTTCCACCGCACCCTGTTCGAATAGGAGAAGAGCCACAAGCTTCGGCGTCGGCAGCTCGTGAGAGGGGAAAGGGGCAAGGGGGGAGAGTTTTGCTATCGATAAGGTACCTTACTCAGGTAATACCGTAATGAACCTCGATTGCGACCGACCCCACCACCGGCGCCACCACCACCACCACCGAGGCTCCTTTGGTGTCTGACTGTCTGACTGCATTGTCTGCGTTACATCTTCTAAGCCGACACCATGATCTGAAGTAGATCGCACATTTCTATTCAACATTCATGCCGCCATTACAACTCATCCCCGAACCCCGGCTTCTCAGCCAGAAGCTCTGCGAATAATCACCCGCAACCCCGCCCGCCCGCCCGCCCGCCCTCGTCCATCGCACCCTCGCGCACCCACGGACGAGCCGAACCCCCGCAATGCTTGGCGATACCTACCAAGCGCAGACCGAAGTCGCCGTGGAAGACGGCGATGGGGCGCCGGCCGAGTCGGTCAAGCGACGGCGACGCACCATGACCAGCACCGCCGAGATCGACAGCACCATCACCCATCCCGGATCCGTGCGCATCAATGTCAAGGGCGCCTTCATCGTCGACACATCCGAACACCCAGGCACCCCGGCCAACGGTAACGGCAACGGCAACGGCATCGGTAACGGTAACGGCAATGGCAACGGCAGCGGTAGCAATCACGAGGGCAAGGACATCAGGCTGCCGAATCACACGGCCGTCGTTAGCCATATCGCCGTCGATGTAAGTAATGCGACACCCACCTACAGTGCTCCCAGGCTGATGTCGCATCTGCCCGGCTGCTAGATCGGTGGGTCCTTGGCGAAGCTCGTCTACTTCTCCCGCGAAGCCCACTCAACGATACCCGGTGGGAGGCTGAACTTCCAGTCCTTCGAGACCGACCGCATAGACGACATGATCGAGTTCATGCGACACCTCAAGGACAAGCAGCTCACCCTCAATGGGTCAAAGCCCAACGACCTGTGCGTCATGGCCACCGGCGGCGGCGCCTACAAATACTACGACCGGATTCGAGAGAGGCTGGGTGTGGATGTTCTGCGCGAAGACGAGATGGAGTGTTTGATAATTGGTCAGTCGATCTGAAGCATCGACACACCAACTGGCCTGCAGTGACCAAGCTGATGCGTGTTTGCGAAACCACAGGGCTCGATTTCTTCATCACTGAGATACCCCGGGAGGTCTTCACATATTCTGAGACGGATCCGATGCATTTTGCGCAGCCCGACGCAAACATATACCCCTACATGCTGGTGAACATCGGTTCCGGCGTCAGCATCCTCAAGGTGTCCGGACCGAGGGAATACGAGCGTGTAGGTGGTACGTCGCTCGGTGGTGGAACATTGTGGGGCTTATTGTCGCTTCTTACACCGGCCGAGAACTTCGACGACATGCTGGAGATGGCAGCAGAAGGTGACAATGCCAAGGTAGACATGCTGGTTGGCGATATCTACGGTGCAGACTACGGCAAGATCGGGCTGAAGAGCACCACCATTGCCAGTTCGTTCGGTAAAGTTTTCCGAATGAAGCGGGAGGCAGAGAACGACGCAGAAGACAACGGTGACCTGTCGCACGGTGATCAGAACTACCGACCAGAAGCGCAGGAACAAGGCTCACAACCCGACTCCTCAGCGCCATCCTCGTCACAACCCCCGGCACGTCCTGTATCCTCCAAGGGCGGCGATCTAGCACGCGCCCGCTTCTCCAGCTCCGATATCTCGCGCTCGCTCCTCTACGCAATCAGCAACAACATCGGCCAGATTGCGTACCTGCAATCGCAGGTGCATGGTCTGTCGCACATCTACTTCGGCGGGTCCTTCATCAGGGGCCATCCGCAAACCATGAATACGCTCAGCTACGGTATGAAGTTCTGGAGCAAAGGGCAGAAGCAGGCCTATTTTCTGCGGCACGAGGGCTACCTCGGGGCGGTCGGCGCGTTTCTCAAGCGCCAGCCCCGGAATTGGGGACGCAGGGGCAGCTTTGAAGAGGGCGAGGGACTCGAGGACCGGCTGAGGGAACGACACCAGGATGGGGATACGCAGAGGGTCGTTCTGTGATGCGCTTAGTCGTGCGTGGGAGTATTGAATTGACGATACTTGAAGCGCTGCATCGTGCGGCTGCTTTGGCTGTAGGATGATGGCCGCACATTTGGACGCAAGGACCAGTTGCAACTTGGAGTCATGTACATGCATACACGGGTCAAGAGCGAGCGTAGCCGACGCTATATCCATCACGGCAAGGGGGGTTTGCGGCGTAGACAGTTACGACTACGGGTTTGTATCCTATACTCTACATACCTACTTAGAATAAGAGGCGATAGCCGAGGGGCTACTATTATCAGGATACCGTCCACCTACAATCTATCCCAGTCAGGTGTATTTCGCCGTATCTACGAAAGCAGGTATATATACAATGTCACATAGAGTTTACAATGTCATATAGAGTTTGGATACGATACTCAAGCGAACATAGAGCTCGTTCTTGTTCTGGCCACGGTATCATTCTTTCAAGGTCACTCTATGGTCGGAGGACAAGTCACATATTGCCCTAGGAACAAGGGAAGGTATGTTGTCTAGGTGAATCATGTCGATATGTAGAGGGTTATCAGGTATGATAGATGATATATCTGGGTTGTGGTATGGACCGACTACGAGCGTTCAAGTTGGTAGTTGTAGTATGAGCCAACATTACGCAGAGAGCGAGGTGAAGGGAAACTTCTTAACAGCCGTGGAAGGGATACAAGTAGAGATATATATCCCTTATCCTTCTTTACCACTTCCTTGCTACGATTGCGCCGTGATGCACGTCAACTGTCACTTGGGTCCAACATATTGTTTGCTCATGAACGGGAAGAAATTACGTTATTATTATTGTGACTGAACAAGCCCTAGTATCTGCACAAGAGATTCAGAAAGCCCGCCGTTGATGACAAAACACGTCATTTGAAACATCAAGTAGAAGGATCATGCGCATGCGCTATGGCATGTCTGTAAAAGCAGCGCTGTTCCCTCCTGTGTTTGTGCTCCTTGCTGTGACCGGTATTGATTGTAATTTTCCGGCCAGACGCGAGGAGCGCCCGGCCAAACATGGTATCAATTGTGCCGCCTCCGTATATCCTGAGAGTGAAGTGCTTCAATGTGTTCCGCCCGCCAATGAGTGTTGCCTGACTCAAAAGAGAATCGGCCCTGTTGCCTCGGCCACACCCAAAAAGCCTTTTGGGATGCGTCCGAGTGGTGTGGTTCTGTTGTTGACCATGGTGTTCGCCGGCTCAGAGCGTTACACATTGACCGAAAAGGTAGGTCATGCCGGATAGCCTCGATTTCAGAGCCCACGTCCGGCAAAAAGTCAAGCCTCGCCAACTCCATATCTGGATCCGGACCGTCGATAGGTGAGACCTGAGGGCTGATCGGTGGACAGTCCTCGCTAATCGATTCCAGGACAGCCAGATCAGATGTGGCTGAGCTTCTTCTCTCCCGCTCAAGCAGACCGTCGATATCTGAGGAACAGGACTCCTCGTTCAGGTCTCTCAGTTCACACTCCAAAGTGTCCATCTCCGAGTGCGAGGATGATACCACTCTTGACTGGTATGTTGTGTCGATGGCTAACCTTGAGCCGAGGTCCGCTCGATCTTGTGGCAAGGTAGGAGTGAGAGAACTGGACCAAGATTCAGACTTGAACGTGGCACAATGTTCCATGTGGCTCCCCTAAGCCGGAGATGACACAGTGATCCGGGCGATGATTCGCAAAGATGCAGTGTTTTCGGTGGTTCGAGCCAAGCGGGCATTCACCGTCCCTGAGATGCCTGTGCTCCGGCCAGAGATCCAAAAACGTCGGGCCGAGGTCAGAGTACGTACAATTACAGTCGTATTGCCTCTATTGAAAGGTGTCAGCATATAGTCCTTTGAGCGTTGCGATAGAATCGCATACTCCCACCATCGGAATCAAGCCGCTGCTTCGACCTTCTGCGGGTCCGCCTTCTAAGGAACCATCATCGCTGGAATCGTCACTGGTATCGAGAAAGTCGATTTCCGTGCTTCGTTTGTAAGCTGTCGACGGCGGAGGTACTGTCATGCAGCCATCTAAAACGGCCGCAAAGGGTCGTCGATTATCATTTAATATGTATGGGGACAAAGTGATCTTGGCTGCTTCCAGCATGGTTGAGGACTGGTGCCTGTACTTGCCCTGTATGGCTAGCAACTGCCATTGGAACAAGTCCTGTTGTTGGCGACCTTCCAGCTCAGTATAGCCAGACAATACAGAAGGTCCAAGTGTAGCGAGCCCAGCTCGATTTGGCGACCCTAATGTCTAGACGATTACCGGGATACGCTCCTCGTGCTTGGACTTCTCCATTGCTAGCCTCAATGTGCTGCCCAGAATCGTGTATAGGGTGCCATCTGGCCCCTGACGGCTCGGTACCCAGCAGACCTGAGCGATAGGAACTTTCGAAGCTTCGAATGTCGCCAGATCCACAACGTAGGTCTCATCCTTCTTGGAGGCTTTATTGATATTGCCCGGCACCCACACTGGAGAGTGGCTGGCTTTCGATGTAGCGGAGACAAGAATTCCGTGGGCCTCGGCGTGGTAGACTTTGCCTTTGCCATCGGGGGTGAGTTCTTCGGCTGATTTGACGATCCGAGTCTCGTTCTTGATATTACCCTCAACGTGACGGACAATGATGTTGGGAGTCGCTGACTGCAAATCGAGGTTCGAGGATTGTACGAGCAATCTTTTCCCACCCAAGAGGTAGTCTCGCACCGGTACACGGAGGACGACGGGCAAATTCTGGATCGCCATGACCGGTGTTTTGGAAAATAGGGGACCAACGGGCTGGATAGCGGTGTGATGGCCAGTGTGAGAATGGATCTTGGCCAGATATCATGCCCGCCTTTCAAGCCCTTTTGACAACTCTGCCGTACTATTCCCCAGCTCAAACCAGGGATACTCATGCACGGACGGGTAAAAGCCGCAACTGCGGAGGATCTCCTTGGTGAGCACGATACAAGACGGGGGAGGACTCTCGGCCGATACGTGCAATGAGGTCGTATTGTTCCGTATCATCAAACGCAGTCTGCAGAACCTGGACAAGCAATTATTCCAGAGTGGGAAGAGCCGGCTGCTGGCCTTCCGTGTGCTTGCGCCGTACGTTGCAGGTCAGCGCGAATGGCATGATGTTGGGCTATCAATAGAAACGAGAGTAGCGGGATCCAGGAGATATCGATACCGATGCGATAATTCCAGCAGCACCAGTGACCAGGACAATGGGCACAGAATCGTAATCTAATACACGAACACTAGCATGGCGAGTCGGTCGGTCGTAGAGATACAAGTACAGGGTCTCACAGTGCGCTCTTCGCTCAGCTGAGGCACGTTACAATGCAGGCCAGGGCGTCACGGGCGTGTGGCTTGCGGGGGGTCATGTCGACCCTCGCCAAGCCTTCACCGACTGGACGACGAGACGTTGATGATATCCGGCGTCGAGAAGATCGGACCGAAGCAGCCAGGCCCCAAGGATTCCCCAGCTATGCACACATCTCGCCCCAGCTTCGCACCTTTGTGAGAGCTAATCAGTTTTCTTGGACGGCGGGTTGGCCTCCTGCTCTTGTTGGTCCCTCCGACCCAGAATCTTGTCCACCCACTCTTCCATCTGCTTCTCTGCCTCCTCGTCAGTCTTGCCATCCCCGGCGCCGACATGTCCGCGAGCCTTTGCCCGTAGGTCCTCAATGTTCGAGATGTTGAATGCCCATGACAGGCCGCCCGTGACCATGACAGAGGCGCTCATCATGTTGAGTGTTGCTAAGCTCAAAGCCTCGAAGGCTATCAGGGAACTGTCGGAGTCGCCCTTGCCGACGGGCCTGTTGCTCTGTGTGTAGAATCTGGGTGCCGTGGCGCGTATTTTTCTGACCACTGACCGCCTCGTGATCAATATCGACAAAGCGAGAAAGCCTGTTCCGGCGAAGAACAGTCCCAATTGCTTCAAGGAACGCTGTGAAAGTATCGGAGGATGGGGTTGCGGCGGCGGCGGCGCGACTGGGACTGGTTCTCGAGGGGTGGATGGAGGTTGGGACGGCGTCGGTTCGACTGCCGCATCTCTGTCGGAGGCGATGGTTACCATGCTGGTACCGAATGACCACATTGCGAGTGCCGAGAGTATTCTTCTGGCGGCCTAGAGAGTGTTGCGGCGCGAAGGAACTGCTCGAACAGCGCAGGGGAACCGACGGCGAGGTGATGGTGCGTCTGTAGACAGAGAGAGAGCATGCGGGTTGAATTATTTACAGTGGAATAATTAGCGGCCCAGTGGTTATGCAAGCTGATTGCGCCTGGAATACCTTATGAGGTACCTATGTGGCTCCTCAACCCATTTTCCAGCCACAATGACGGATGGGTCACGGACCAGGGTACAAGGTACCTTGGAGCCCAACTGGTACCCGTTTGTACCAGATTCGTACCCAACTAGGATGATAGCTACTTCTAGGATAGGGACACCACCTATCCCTTCTTTTAATCAAGCAATTACCAGAATATAGACCAATAGCCACTATTCGTGATTCTGGTCCTTATTCTGGATACTGCTACCATAAGGCACATAACTCCTGTCTAGTGTTGTCTCAGTCTCTAAATAAATACCTTTATTAGATATTTATGTATATATTTGGGTGTTCTTTTGTCACCTATGTGCCTCCTTCATGCTACTCTTTTTATGAGACATGACACAGATAAAATGGCGAAGACATATGCACGCGACGAATCGCCGGCAGACGATGGCTTGCATACTATGCAGATGACAGCTGAGTAGGCAAGCAGGGTGAAGAATCCCGCCACACACCTATCCATGCGACTGGTCTAGGTGTTTATGCAATAACACAATCCTCTTTATTGCTTCAGTAAGGTACATGTAGCTTAGCAGTCAATCCATCCATCACCCACCAACATTGCCTCACTCTGTCGATATCTCGAGCTTCTGATCTCATGTATCTTAACGACCATGACAGCATAGCCGCTGCATGAAATTTCCTCAGTTAGTACTGCATTCCTGCGGTTCGGCCTTGAGGCTCGCCTGGACTCCGAACCTAATCATTGCCATCCTCCGTGACGTGTGAATACGCCCCCGGTGTACAGCATGCTCAAGCTGCCGGGCATCTTCGGGGACCATTGGGCTCATGCGAGACATACAAACGGTATGGGTCTTTCTGTCCCGGGTTATCCACTCATAATGTTGCAGATCAGCCCCAATGCTTGTCATGGTCCAGACTCGCAGACTCGTTGGTCCAGGGCACGCTCGAGTCCTCGATGTCGTGACTCGCTGCCGTTATGCAGCGTCATCCGGTCCCTTGTCGATGCCAAGGCTGCCGAGCTACAGCTTACGGGGAGATCCCCTTCGCCACGCCGCTATTGGATTACATAGGTAGTTGAAACTTGACTGGGCTGAAATCCGGACCGACAAGATCGACTTGGATCTGCGGAATCATCCATACTGTCCAATACTGACCCGAACAAGGCGTAAGTTAGCACTGTGGAAATATGTTGCGCCGTCGTCAAACACACAGGGGTGGACGCATGGATATGGCAAAAACTGGTTCTCGAGTAGCTACCTCTGGGCGACTGACGGCCAGGCTGTCTGCACCATTTCTATCTCGCGTAAGACTTCCGCGGAGGCGGTTTGACAGCAATGGTTTGGAGTTTAGGCTAGGAAAGGGGCCTTTGAGTGTATCTACAAGACTCCGAAGCGGTGGAGGTATTATTTGGATTTTACCCATACGATTACAACTAGCGATGAACCAATTTCCGCGTCCCGTCATAGCTGCATTACCGTTGCTGCACCACCGCTGCGACATTCCGTTTTTTCTTTGCCTCTAACCTTTCGTTGCCGAAACTGACAAGTGCGGAATGACAATGTCGAGTGCCGGCGGATGATGCACTCCTACAATGGTCAGCGGATTCGTCATGAATATAAAACTATGTTGCCACCTACCACACCGCCGACAGTCCTACTCCTGGGCACCAGTAGCTATAGAGGAGCCCTTGCCTGCTCGAGAAGACCGAGGACCTCGCTTCGCCTTGGAGCGTGTTTTGGTATGTTCTTCTTCTGGGTCGCCGCAGAATCGAGGACGAAACTCAGAAGCCACTCCTTCATCCGCAGACTTTCCTCACATTCGTCCCAGCTCTCATGGAAGTCGGGCAGAATCAACCGCAACAGTTGCACCAGAAGCAGCAGACCTGGTCGAAGGCTTCCAAGCTTGAAGTGAAGCCAGTGGTTTTGTGGCGATGTGCAGTCCTGCGGGCTCTGCACTGGAGAGAGCTCCCACCATTGTACAGGGTTCGCATCGTCGAAGTCTTTCATCTTCTCCATGATGCTCAGAGCCTCGGACAGATGGTCTAGAGCCTCTGATAGGCGGTCTAGGGGGCTTCGAAGATCCGAAACCGTAGCAGCTCGTGGCTTATCCAAGGCGACAGCGTCGTGGGCGTAGTATATCTGTCGTGAGAAGCGCTTGAACATCTTTTTGCGTTGCTCGTCCAGATGAGAGTTCTCGACTTGGCGGTATTGGGCATTGTAGAATCGGTGCACCATGTCTGACGGCGACACGCCGGCCAGTGGAAACGGAATATGTTCCATCCCCGTCCCATTCAAGGCGTCTCGGGCCCTGGTGAGCAAGGGACCAAATTCGGTCAAGTGGCTCATGTTAGCGGTAGTTGTAGATTGGAGTGATTGCGATGAAATGATGGAAGTAATATGAGACTGCGAATCCACGGGCCTGACGAAAGCTCCTCGCGAATTCTGTCAACCACGTCCTTTTGTATCTGACGGCCCATTAGGCATCCACGGTCTGCAACAGCCCCTTGACACCATCTTCGAATTGGTAAACATATCGTCTCTTGAAGAAACCCCCGGACCGAGAAGAAAACATTGCATGGCGTAAAGAAATGAAATAGGTAGGCAACATGGATGCACCTTGCTCACGATGGCCTGGGTAGGGCACTGCATTGAGCACACAGCTCAGCAAAGTTGCAAGTAGACGCTTGCGTATGGATGTCTGGGACCTTGGAAGAGACATGACAAGGGATCGTGGTGGCGGGATTCTTTGCCGCTGCTTGCCTACACAGCTGTCATCTGCATAGTATGCAAGCCATCGTCTGCCGGCGATTCGTCGCGTGCATATGTCTTCGCCATTTTATCTGTGTCATGTCTCATAAAGAGAGTAGCATGAAGGAGACATATGGGTAACAAAAGAACACCCAAATATATACATAAGTACCTAATGAAGGTACTTATTCAGAGACTGAGACGACACTAGACAGGAGTTATATGCCTTATGGTAGCAGTATCCAGAATAAGGACCAGAGTCACGAATAGTGGCTATTGGTCTGTATTCTGGTAGTTGCTTGATTAAAAGAAGTTTGTTTGTTTGTTTTGTATTTAACGTGGGGGGTAGCTCCTCAGTAGTGCAAACCACGCCTCCCAGAGCCATTGCATCGCAAGGTTGTAGAGGTGTCAAATTAGATACATTCAGATCCGCGCACGAGCCTATCCTCGCTGTAGCGGTACCAATCTGGAGTGTTCAGATGGTTTTAGTCAATACCCAAGCACGATTCCGTCAGAAAAACCTCCTATCTAGTGACAAAGCGACCCAGTGAACCTCAGTTCTCTGGTGTACATATCGTTCCAGTAGCCGTTCGATATATGTCGCATTGGTGGGTGGAGTAGGTGTTTGTTATCTGCTGGCGAGGGAAACCACAAGGGGGAAAACCTCGCAGGAGTGGGTATTGTGGAGACAAGCTGCTTGGCTACCGGGCTCTGCGATAAAATGGGGCCTCTCCACTGTCGTGTGCTGGTTATTGACTCGCACAAGCCGGGTCAGAAAGGGGGCCATAGCAGGATTCGAACCCACTTGTTCTCGTCGCCCACCGCACAAACGAGAACATAACCAGGCGCATTTGACCATTGCGCCATACGGCCTGATTAAAAGAAGGGATAGGTGGTGTCCCTATCCTAGAAGTAGCTATCATCTCAGTTGGGTACGAATCTGGTACAAACGGGTACCAGTTGGGCTCCAAGGTACCTTGTACCCTGGTCCGTGACCCATCCGTCATTGTGGCTGGAAAATGGGTTGAGGAGCCACAGCTATCTCGATAGTCGATGCAGATCTATCACCCGCATAGACTAATAAAATACCGGCGTCTAATAAGCTCCAGCTGCAACTTCAAGCAACCCTGCGCGCCTGCGACTTCACTTCTACAAGGTCAAGTCGCTTTTCCGCTGCCTTCCGCCACTCCGCCTTCACTCCGGGGCAGCCTACCTCCTACCTGGTACCATTGCACCGGTCCAGCTTCCCCATATATCGTAAACCATGGGGAAGGACAAGTCGAAGGCAGCCGCTAAGAAGAGCCAGCCTGCCTCAACACCTCCAGCGGCTACAGCGAAACCGCCAAGTTGGCCGCCTTTCAGGCCAGCCCTGCCAGTCACCCAGCTCGAGTTCGACGCGCCCGTGCCAGGTTTCCAGGACCAGATCGTTCTGCTGCATAACTTCTTCCCAAAGAGCTTATGCCGGGATTATGTCACCTTTCTGAAGGACCTGCCGTTGACGACCACACCAGGGCGTCCAAAGCGCGGAGAAGCCACTAGAGTGAATGACCGCTTTCAGATCCATGATCCGGCCTTTTCACAGAGGCTCTGGCTGCAGACTGGGCTCAAGGAAGCCGTCTTGGAAGAATCAGTCAAGCATCTATGGTGAGCTTACCCACTACTTGTCAACTACTTGCCTCTTTGCATACGATTGTCGATGGCCTGTGAGCTGGATTCAACTTCCTAATCGTATATAGGGGAGGGACTGTAGTTGGCTTGAACTCAAACATTCGCGTGTATCGTTATTCAAAGAACCAGTTTTTCGATTGCCACTGTAGGTGCTAAAGGTCCCTTGGAGTCTCGGTCGTTCTCTTCATCTTCCCAGTTGCATTCGTCAAGTGAGGCATCCTGTCAAGCCCCGCTCATTCGTCGTCGGTCCTTGTCGACCACTGGTCTGGCTTGCTCCGAAGTGACTAGCAGTTCGTAACGGCTCCCCAGGGATTCCAGCCTGTCTTGCTCGAAGTGGCTAGCAATTTGTAACGGTGCACCGGGGATTCCAGCCTTCATCGCCATTCCCGTACTTCAACGACCATGGCGCCAGGGTTGATGCCTCATGCAAAAGACCAGATGTCCATGTACTGGTGGATTTATCAGTGGTGACTATGCACGGTACTAATTCGACGAGCTGCAGACGACGACTCAAATCTTGTTACTTTACCAATCGGTACCGAGCCTTCCACTTCTATCAACGCCAGGACGACGTGGACAATGCTCCTTTACTTGACCTCGTCGACCGAGGGATGCACCGGCGGTGAAACTGTCTTCTATCCTAACGACAGCAAGTCAGCAAAGGATGAGATCGCCATAGCCCCTGAAACAGGAATGCTTCTCCTCCATAAACACGGCGATAACTGCTTGTTGGTGAGTATACTACCGAATCCTCCGCAATGATCATCGCGGCCTGAGACAAATATTTCCTGTGGCCACGCTAACAGCCGCGATTCTCAGCATGAGGGTCGGGAGGTCATGACAGGAGAGAAGTGGATTTTGAGGACCGACCTGTGTGTAAGCAGATGAATGCTTGGTTATATTTCCACGCATTAATGAGACAATCCCCAAGGCGAGGGGGGCTTGGTGCTCCACGCCGTTGAGGGGATGACCAGAAGCCCCTGTAGCCAACCACGCCATCTACCAAGACAAACTTGATCTTCTGCGTAACAGGAGAGACCCGACGCACGCCCACTCCACCCGGACAGCTACACGAACCACGCCCTATTCTTATCAGCTGCATGTTTCTTCAAGAATCCTTCGGCCGGTAGCCGTGATCTTGTCATGCGTCCCGGTTCGATAGTTTGCACATTGGATGCGCGGAAAAAAGCAACTTCGCATGAACCGTAACCCGAGACACCCACAGAATCTGCGGGGCCTTATTCCCAGACGCAATTGGACCCGGCCTCATTCATCATCACGCACAGCGATGTGATTGACCTATCGTAGCCTCCGATTAGGAGTATTGTTAGACGCCGCGCCTTGCCCTGATCTTCAACTTGGATACGACATGGCTCGGCAGTTTGGCTCGATATCGATATTGACGTTGTGGTTAGGAACGTCCATCACACCGTGATGCTACGTGTCTTGGGAGGACAGTCTTGGTAGGACAACCGGCCTTCTGTCACGACGATTTGGGGGATTGTCCAAATACCAGGAAACGAAAGCAGCATTGCAGGTCTCACTGCACATGCAAGCCTGAGGGCGGAGCGTACTGCGCCAAAGCCTAGCCGGTCTGCATGTCTGAGTTGGGTTACTCTTTTCGCAAATGGTTGCCTTACGGCTGCATTGGTGTTATCAAGGCAGCTCGCAGAATGGGCACGAAAGTTGGGAATCCTGGACGTACTGGTTCTGGAACTTGTCACGGTTCACCGGAAATCCCAGACTCAAAACGATGACCGGGGAGGCTGGGGACGAACGACCTTCGTCATGTCACAGGAAAGCCTGGTTGTGATCTGAGTCTGCACTCCCGCGAACACCGACCTGCAATACCCTTCTAGATGGAAACTGGGTTCTTCCAAGGCTCTCTCAAGGTCGTGCATGGGTCGAGGTGGAAGAACAAGCCAACTTTGCGGATTGCTGGTAGCCCTGCAGCTCTCCAACCACAGTTGAGCGGCGCACCCAAAGAAGAGGCAAACACGTTGCCCAGCAGCGGCGGCCAGCTGACGGGGCGAGTGGTAGCTAAGGGCGCAGGGCCATAAGCATGTGAACGAAGGCCAAATTTTCAACCCGGGAGTAATGGCGCAATTGTAAAATATCTATAAAAACCAGCGCGCTCCGCATCGATCTACTCCTTGCGGGCCAGATAAACTAGCACCCTCGAAGGTCTTAAAGATGGGTTTTGTAACACTCAGGAGCCTATCGGTTCGACCCCTCCTAAGTGTGAGCTTTTTGATCTTTTTATTTTTGGATTTTATTATTCTTGATTGCCTTCTCTGCCTTCCCTGCCTGTCTGGGCTGCATGCACCTTGAAGTCGTTGCACTTCTGTGTGTAGGCAGCTCTCCTGATCCTTTGCAGTGGTATTAATCTTTCATTCTTTCTTTCCTTCCTATCGACTGAGTATATCGACCTCGCACCAAGCAAGCTCCCTCAGCACCAGACGCAGAAGCCACACACGCATGATCAGCAGTCCGACGCCCATCCCGTATTGACAATGAAGTTACCCGTATCGAACTCCTGGCCCCTCGTGGTCTTATGGCCGTGACTATCCTTATTGCACCGGCCGATGATATCCTGCACGTACGACGCCAAGTCGTGGCACTTTGGCTCGATGCGGTCCGTGCTGTCGTTACACAACCACACCCCGGCGTTTGAGGAGCACGCCACGCGCGAGCACACCTTGGGCCCGCCGTCTACGGCGCATGTGCCCGTGTTGGCTTGCAGGGCGTCGTGCGCCCACTCGACGTGGACTGTGAGGGGCCCATTGGGGACGCTGAGGTCGCCGCCTATGTCGCAGTAGATCTTGTCCTGGTTCGCGGGATCTGTTAGCGCGGTCTGTCCTTCGAAGGTAGGGAAGACAACAGGTAGAAGAGGTACGCGGTGTTTGGGTTGAGATAGTAGCGGAGGAGCTTGGGGAGTAGGTAGCCTACCTTGCTTCGCTTCTGCAGAGACGTCTGCGGCATCCCGAGATCACGACGGAGTGCCTGCCACGTGAAGCCCGGCTTCATGGCCTGGATCTGGGCCTCCACTTGCTACACTACAGCATTAGCAGGGACAGCCAATCGCCGACCAAGCTTCCGGCAGCATCGTGGGAAGTCGGCAGTCTGTTCTGCGTACCTGGATCGTGCCGTTGAACGCCATCTCCGGGCCGTCCTTCTCGATCACGCCCCGCCAGGTCATCGGCTGGATGGTGTAGCCCTCGGGCACTTCGGAGCGCACTTGGATTGCCTGGCTCTTGGTCAGCTGCAAACTTTTCTTTCATGGCCAGAGTCTGGGGGTGGGTGGTGAGCTTACGGCGACGTGGACAGCGAATGCACCTGCGGCGAGGAGGATGGTGGTGTGGTATCTCATGGTTGCTTGTCTTGTCCGTGGGTTTATTGCGGTTTACCTTGCGGTGGGATATCGTGGTGTTTTGGCGGATTGAGGAGGTTTGGCATTTGTTGGTAGTCCTATTTGTACAGAGTACGTACGTACCTATGTAGGGTACAAACGACCTGTCAGGATTGTTTGCTGCTGCCACTTTGCCTGCTTTGTTCGAGTAACTGGAATGAACCATTCACCAACAGCATCGTGGTCGTTGTTGGCCCCTTTCGTGCCGCAGCGGTGTGCATGACGGGCATTCCAAGGACTTCGGATCTGCCGGTGGTGATGGGTGCCGAAGCAAACATTCTCAGGGGCGACCATGTGAGCTTGGTGAAGTTGGAAGAGAGCCTCGTGCCAACCAACCATTCAGTGAATGATGCTATCCGTCGCATAATCCTGGACCAACATCTCTCAGGGTTACGATTCACTCACTGTCTCGGAGGCTTGTGAGTAACAGGGAGCTCTTACCTGGCGAGCTATGTCTAATGATTTCCCAGCGTATGTCATTGGGTATGGTCATATAGGTATGGCAGTGATTATTGGGTGATGTGAAGACCATGGATCGAAGTAAATCATACACCAACCATGCTCGCTTCTCAATTCAAGGGTTAGAGACCAATTAACGAAGACATCTTTGAAAACCACGTGCAATAGGACACACACACAATATAAATATGTTTGCATTCGGACATCGCTCTAGTTGCCACTGCGTTGTCGTCGC
Organism: Anthostomella pinea; assembly: GCA_963556695.1. Taxonomy (NCBI): domain Eukaryota; kingdom Fungi; phylum Ascomycota; class Sordariomycetes; order Xylariales; family Xylariaceae; genus Anthostomella; species Anthostomella pinea. The sequence goes on along the minus strand of CAUWAG010000006.1, from coordinate 4,475,378 downwards.
AGCTATGTAAGTACCTAGCAGCCCTAGGTAGTAAAGTCTCGCGACAGTCTACTCATGGACACATTCTGCGGAACTCGACATACCCAGTGCTGCTCCGAGCTGAGCACAGAGCTCCTGAATGCAGGGGTATCGTCTCCATACAGCTTCGCGACCAGTGGTTGCGACTCTATGCTCCGACATGAGAGTCCGAGCCCACTCAAGAGGCTTCGACCAGATTGGTCACCGGATGCCCTTCCAGGCCACGCCTGCACTGTGCAGCATTCGACGGTCTTGGGTGAGGTCTGATTGCGGCGTGATCGGCTGTTCCGCGGCAAGCTTGCTAGTTGGTGAGATAGGTGTCTTGGTGGGCTTTTCGAGCGTCGGCTCGGGATGCTCGTTGTTTGTGCTTGCAGAGTTTATTGACAGCGATGTCCGTCGACGACCTGGGGCAAAACGAAACCATAATTAGTTTCCTTAAACCCGTCGATGCTCGTCACAAAGAGCTGGAAACATAGGTTGCGCGCAGAGCTTCCGCTCCCGAGGCCATCATCCTTCACCATGGGAGGTTCTTTGGGGAAAAGAGTGAGTAACGTTAAATGGTCAAAGCCAATACATAACAGCTATACGCGAGCATTGTGGAGGTTTCGCTCAATGCTGGACATGAGGCCCTCTTTCAAATCGTCACCTTGGACCTGGCGGGCGCGAGAAGGAGGCATGGAGGGGGTTGCTCCAAGAAAGTGACGGAAATTGCTCGTACAAGAAAGGCAGAGTGTCTAAGTAACGGTTTGGCGGCCCCTTGTCATCCGAGTAGATGGACAGTTATGTCTGAAACGGAGTGCGAAGGAGTAATCGCGAGAGAGTTGCGGGGGGTGCTGACCAAAAGCGTGAGAGGCAGATCCGATCAATCCAAGGTGTGGCGGGAGGTGAGGTGTGCAAGTCGTTGTGGCAAGACACAGTAGCTGGATATACTGCTGCGCGACATCAAGCTCATCTTCATCCCCCCCTAGGTTGAGGCGAGCCCGGCGCAGGCTACATATAGAGCTCGCGGAGCAAAAACGTGCCCGTGTGTCATGGTGCGGGTCTCAGCTTGCGGTACGCAAGTCAAGTTGACTGGTTCTGCTGGACGGGCACCTCTTCACTTGGAAGACTTTTTGCTCTTCTTTCCTTTCCGTTGCTTCTTGTCCTTCTTCTCTTTCTTCTCCTTTTTGTCCTTCTTCACCTTCTTCTTCTCGGGCTCCGGCTCTACGTCGGCTTCGGTTGTTTCCTTGGAACCTGCATCCTCGCTCGAATCATCCGATGAGCTAGTCTCGTCCACTTTGCGCTTCTCGCCAAGCTGGGGGTTTTTCAAGGCAGCCTTGGCGCGCTCCTTTGCGATCATCTCAGTCAGCTTCGTATTGACTTCCTTGTTGTCAGAGAGGTCGGATCGTATGAATCGTATAGCGGCTTCCTTGTTCAAGGTCTGCTCGCGCTTCTGAGGAGGAGGGGTTTCGATGTTCTTTATCTTCTCGAAGTACTGGCGCACGCGTATAAGTTCCTTGAAGACGGGGTGTTCCTTTGCTTGGACGCCATCGAGTCGCAGAGAAGCTAGTAGACAGCATTAGTTTGGCGAGCACAGTACAATGTGTGCTGTGGCTGCTGACAGAATAGCATCGACTCAATGGAATAAGTGACAAGCACATATAGCTTCGCCTTGTCCAGGAGGGGAAGCTTGGATGCGACGTCCGAGACGTTGTTGAGGAGGGGCTGGAGGGCTTCCTCGAGATTGTCTACCTCGTCGTCCAAGCGCTCCAGCTGCGGCAGAATATTTCCAGGATCCATTGCGTGCGCCGGTTACAGGTAAGCTCGGTGAGGATAGGAAAATCACGAGGTTTCCAGCAACGGAGTCGATGTTGTGTTGTTTTTCCGCGTTGGCTCAATGACGGCAGTGTTCACTGGATGCGACAGCTGTGGGTGATGGGAAAGATTTTGTCGGTGAGGAGTGGCAGAATAGCTATGCGGCTAAGCCCCACATTCTTGGCAATGTGAAGCTTCTCATTGGTTGAGATAAGGCAGGTACCTGAGTACATGTTTCCGAACCCCCTACGACGGTGCGACCGCGCTTGATTGGTGATTGGTGATCTCTGCGCCAGACTGCAGTGCAAATCGGGTCCAGCCGTAAATTTTATGTCGCCGTCAGAGAGCCGCGAAAAGGGACCGACACTGATCATTATTTCCCGTCCTAACCTCCAGTCTGTGACATTCACGACTCCATCCCTCAGTGTATTATTGCCACCTCGATGTACGACCGTCGGGGTCCTCTCATTCTTTAATCCTTTTTCAGCTATCATTTCCGCGGAGCTGGCGAATACTCAGATGTCCCAGGACCTGCCGTCGCGAGTCTGATATTGTACGGGTGCGCGGTCCGCGATAGGCCTCACCTCACAACGATCAAATGACATGATATCCATCCCATAACCACCACACGCCTCCACCCTGTATTCCAATCTTTGCCGCCGACCGCTTTCGCGGGCGTCAGCGCGAATACCTCGCAGATCCACGAGATGGCTTCGCAATAACCTCTTCGAGGGCCGGGGGGCCACCAAACAGCTGTCTGCCATGGCCACCACCTCCATGCAGGGCCTGCCGCCCCGTCACGACGGCTTCCATCTCGATCCTCCATTGTACTATCCTCCAACCTTGCAGTCGCAAGGTAGCCCTTTCGAGAAAACGAATCCCAGCTTTCCCTTCTACCAGCCGCCGCCCAAGTCCAAACTCCCACAAACCACCGAGGAAGCGAAGGCGAACTTCTCCCAAACCGCTGAGCGAACCGTTGAACAGCCGCTCGAACATACGACAGGTCAGGAACATGCGACAAGTCAGAAGGCAGAGTCGCATATAGACATGAGCGTGGAGTTATCCGAAAGAATTCATGTCGTTGGCTTCACTCAACACGCCAAGCTCATGATTCACGCTCTTGCCGCAGTGCCCAATCTGCCCCCACCAGCCGTACTGGCTCACCACCCTTCTGTCATGACGCGATGGGGCGAGGAGGGCAGAAACATTAGCGTATTCGATACCCTCGGTCAGCATGTTTCTTCCCGCGATGTTCTTTGTCCCGAGTACATTGGTTTCCACGGCCGTGGTCGACGCCGCCATTATCCTCTCGGAAATCAGGAAGTGGATTATCTTGACAATATCATTGTTGATACAGCCTCATGGGCAGTACTTCCTTCGTTGCGTGGTCTGCGCCACCGTATTGATCAGCGAACAACAATCTGCTTGCAGCATCCAGGTCTTGGGGTTATGGAAATCCTGAACGAGAAAGTCTTTGACGACCCAACCCTGAGACCGAACTTCGTGCTTGGACACACCACCCATAAAGTACTGAACCACTCCAAACGTACGTACTCTTTGAGACATGCCATCCCTGGCAAGTTGATGCTTCACGGCGTCGACAAAATCAAAGAATCTAAATCGGGGATGTCGGAGCCGTCATATCTCGCTATGCGATACACGCAGCATTTCATCAATCTAATGTCGACAACGGACAGTCTTGGTACTGTGGCTCTGCCTTGGGACCTTTTCTTGGCCAACAAACTGCCACTCATGGTTTTCTCCTCTCTCGCGGATACGATCTCCGTCATTCTGGGATGCCGTTTCTATCAGATCAGGCGGGATGAGCACGCTATGTGCTTGTGGGAGAGCCTTCTGGACGAGACAGTCGCTATCATCTCGGCGTTTCCAGAGTTCAAGCGCCGACCTGATCTCTTAGACCATTTCACAAGAGAATCATTCTCGAAGAAACTGTATCACCATCTGGGAAAGCAATCGGACAATTACAGTCATTGGATAACGTGGATTCGGCATGGTGTGATCCCGCCCATTGATTTCCTCAACGGCTACTTCATCAAGAGGGCCAAAGAGCTCGGGGTCGATCATAGACAGCACAGCATGGCCATGTCCATGGTCAAGGCGCGGCAGAAGGCGAGGCGGCAAGAGCTGCTGAACGACATTCCGCTGGGTATGAGTCCCTACATGATGGATGGGGACATGATTGGTGGCGGCCAAGGCGAGGACGACGAGTCGGGCCTGGATCTAGAATTAGAGATTTGAGGTTCCACCACCTGTATATACCGATTGTACATATAAGCTTCTGCATATCATATTTGTACAAGATAAGAAGTAATGCTGTATCTTTACTCCAACCCAACACGATAGTCCGTAGCTCCTTTGCCAGTGCAGTCGTGTTCCTCGCCAACCGCCTGAAGTTAATGCGTTGAATGGTTGAAACGAAAAGTCATAGCAACTGCTCAAGGCACCTATATAACGAACCAGTTAACAAGAGTTCACCAAGGGTCATGGCTACATCATATACGCTCGTGATAACCAAGCCCGCGAGTCGCATACGGTCAATTAGACCACACTTCGACCCGAACTCCCAACCGCATATATCTAATCTCTTGCATGCGCGTTATGCCAAAGTGCTGGCTTCTTATGAAATATGTTGGCGATAGGCCATATGTAGTCGATATATGCGGGACGGGCGATACATGTACGGCTCTACGCAGTAACGAGACCCAATATTCTGCTCTGCCACGATCGACGAAGAAATAAATACCACAAGATCCGTATAGTGGTGGTGTACATATTGTATTGAAGAGTGGATATTTTGTAAACCACAACACAGCGGAGCGGGCTGTGGCATTCTACTATGCATTTAGCTCCATCATGTCGAACGCCGTATTGCCCGGGCAGAGATCATCGATTCATCGCCCTCCCCTAGTCACGCCCTCGACACCACCAACTCGCATGACTTCTCCCTCACACACCAAGTCATCCCCTACACGTACACCTTCCCCTCCCCTCCCTCTTTCCCATTCATTTCCACTTGCACTCCGTGTCACCCCAGTCTAGTACTGCTTAGCCGCCGCCTGGCAGGCCTTCAGCTGCTCAAGGTACCAGCCGCAGATGCTCATGTTGCCCTGGTGGTCGTCCATGCACTTGGTGAAGTTCTCGGTGGCGCCGAAGCAGTTGTTGTTGCTGTACTGGTTGGCGTTGCTGTCCTGTGCCGTCGCGTTGGTCTGCTGCTGCTGCTGGGGCGCGGCCTCGCTGCTGCCGCCGCCGAAGAAGCCGCCGATGGCGTGACCGATTGAGGAGCCTACTGCTACACCGCTGGGGGGTTGTTAGTCTTTGCTTTTGTGGCTGCTCCTTCTGGCCTGCTCTGCGTGAGATTGGTGTGCCGTGGGGAGAACCCCCGGGGAAGGGAGCAAGGTGTAAGGTGTTCAGATGTTGGGATGGAATGGCCAACTCACGCTGCGGTGCTGGCCATCTGGCCGAAGAGACCGGGTCCCTGCGAGCCCTGGGCAGCCGCCGCAGGAGGGTGCTGTGCCTGGGCACCTTGTGCGGGCGCGTAGGTCGTCGCGGGTCGGCTCTGCTGCTGGTTGGGAGCCGGAGCGGGTGCCCGCGAAGGGACGGAAGGACGGGCGGCGGGGCGGCCGGCAGATCGTTGACGAGGCATCTTGGATATGGTTTAGATGAAGGACTTTCGAAACGGAGTGTCGCAAAAGATTAGATGAGAGTAAGGTAGTTTGATGAGGAATGGAGTAGTCGTCGAGGTGGTCAATTCGAAAAAGCTCGGTGTTTGGGAGGCGAGCAAAGGGTCTCGGCTTTAAGAGAAAAACAGTGGAGAAGAGCTGCCGGGGTGGCCAATTGCATCGGCCTTTCCAAATTCCAATGCGCCGATCCACCAGTGCATCCCGTCCATGTCCGCCATCAATCTACCCCCCTATTCCTCTTAACAATTGCAGGTTCTCGGGAGGACATCCATTGATCATCCAACAAGGTACTTCATTGACGGAGTCTCCAATGAAGTTGCGTCATACCGATACCTCTGACTTCAAAGTCACGGTTCTGAGCGGGTAGGTAGACATAAGTCGAGTCAAATGCCTGATGGACTGCACCTTAAGTAGCCGGAGCAGACAGCAAGCTTTTGTGGTCACAGCAATATCCACTGTCAAGGATATCTAATTTGTAGGCCAAAGGCGGATGCCCATTCTTCACTTCGTATCGTCGGATGGATGTCTGGTATGAGGAGCAGGTCGAGTTTGAGCATGGATAATGGAATATGCACTAATCGCGGAAAAGCGGATTCACTTGTCGGGGAGTCTATACAATCAGACGCATAGCGTCATCGTACCACCACACATCAGACGACCGACCACCTTCAGATTTGAGTGCAACTTCACTGCGAAATACAGAGGGCGGACAAACACACTGAGGTTGAAGCTCCAGTGAAGGAACCTAGGAAGACTACGGACGTCTCATTCGTGACCGAAGTTATTGAAAGTACGGCATGAGCACAACCTCCTAAAAGCCGGCAAAATGAAAGCTCCAATTCGACCATGTCTTCGCTGCATCTCCAGCGGACCACTTCGAACACCACAAGCAGCGACGGCGACAGCAGCTCTCCAACTGTTCCTCTCCACAGCGTATACACCGGCAACGACAACACGATGCATCTCACCAGCCACAAGCCGCCGGCCCTTCTCCGTCCTCAACCGCCCGCCCCCTAACTACCCCGGCCACATCCCCCTCACGCGAATCGAGCGCGCCGCCCTAGCCGTCGGCTCGGGCGTGATCTCGTTTTTCGACCCTCGCCGGGGCGACCTGATCGCAGCCCTCGGCGAAGCAACAGCGACGCCGTACTTCATCCACCGGCTGCACGCGGCCATGCTCGCCTCGCCCACGGGACGGCGCATCCTGCGCGAGCGCCCGCGCATAACCTCGACCTCGCTCGACCTACCACGCCTGCGGGCGCTACCAGCCAACACCGTGGGAGGCACGTACGTGGCGTGGCTAGACCGCGAGGGCGTGTCGCCCGACACGCGCGCCGGCGTGCGGTACATCGACGACGAGGAGTGCGCGTACGTGATGCAGCGGTACCGCGAGTCGCACGACTTCTACCACGCGCTGACGGGCCTGCCGGTGGTGCGCGAAGGCGAGGTCGCGCTGAAGGCGTTTGAGTTCGCCAACACGCTGCTGCCCATGACGGGGCTGTCGGTGTTCGCCGTGGCGACGCTGAAGCCGGCGGAGCGGAGGAGGTTCTGGGATGTCTATGGGCCGTGGGCCGTGCGCAATGGGCTGAAGAGCGGGGAGGTCATCAATATCTACTGGGAGGAGGAGATGGAGACGGATGTTGATGAGTTGAGGGCGCGGCTGGGCATTGAGACGCCGCCGGATCTGCGCGATATACGCAAGAGGGAGCGCATGGAGAGGAAGAGGGCTAAGGAGGCTGCCGCTGCCCAGGAAGTTGCTAGCTGAAGTTCAAACTGCACGACAAGTCTCGAAAGCGGAAGGAAGTGTGCGAATATATGTACCAGTTTTGTACCATACGCATAGTAAAAAAAATACTCCCGAGTCCCCTATAACGCCATGCCATGCACTTTCCATGTCCCACTTCATCAATCTGCTTCCCCATCACCTGCCCATCTCGTTCTGTCCAAGCCCTCCACGGGTCCAACTCGTCCAGCCAGGCGTACGACTATAAGTCCAGTAAATCGTCATCATCGTCGTCATCCCACACCTTGCGCCGGTTGACCACGATCTTCTCCTCCTCCTTGGTGTCGGCCACGGCGTTCAGGAGCTCCTTGAGCTGCGCCTCGGTCACCTTCTGCCGCAGCTGGCCCGTCCGCGCCAGCATGATCAGCCGGTTCTCGACGTCGGTCGCGCGCTGCTCCTTCACGAGCCGGATGCGGCCCAGGCGGTCGGCGGCCTCGGGGTGCAGGATCTGGTTGAGGATGGATTGGCGGGCTTCGGCTGTTGAGGTAAGGTGGTGTCAGTCTCTCTCTCGGCGGCGAGCTCGCCTGTTGGTGTTGCAGATTATCAGTTGGGATGGTATTGGACGGTACCTTCTTGCCTGTCACGGATAGCATGTCAGTATAGGTATCGCCATAGAAAAGGGGCAGAATGGGTACGACTCACTGCTGCTTCTGCTCGGCCTGGCCCTGTCCACCAGCTCCTCCTTGGCCTCCTTGGGCGCCTGCCCCACTGCCTTGCGCCTTGAGCTGCTCAAGACGAGCTTTGCGAATCTGCGCGTATAGTGGTTAGGTTAGCTATTGCGGGCGGATATTAGTAGCGAATCATACCTGTTCTAGTTCTGCGTCGGCCATCTTGGTGTTATTCTGGTGGTGGAAGTGGTCTGTTGAAGTTACTTATTGACTTTTGCGTCAGGCAGTCTCCGGATGGTGGGGTTGACGGATCGTTGGTGGTGGAAGCTTGGGACCCGAGCTAGCACTATACGATTCCGGTTACATGCAAGTAGAATGGTATATGCTTCTACGCAGTCTATGGGCAACTCGCGAGTATACGGTATGGCAGAGCAGTGTGATGGTTTATGGACACTGACAGACGATACCTAAAGCAGGTGGTTGACTTAAGTAGCGAGTAAAACCAGATGGGGCTCCCTGGACAGCCGCATTCGCAATAACTTCTCAAGTCTTCATGATCTGTAGCTAATCACAATGCGCTGCAGAAGGCAAGTTAGAGCCATCCCTGTTTGGGCACAGGTAGCCGACATTGCAGCCATCCAAATACTCCTGCCTTTGAAGTCATCGCCTACTGAGGAGCAATGTAGAGCCAAAGGCCTGAGGTTGAAATCCAGCTTTAGACAGATATTCTGGCTTCAGGCTTTGAGTAGTACATCCCCGTTTTCTTCGCATAAAGGGGTAACAGCTGGGTAGTGGGTGCCCTGGTGGCTGGTGGTGGATATGACAACTGCTTTCGTAGCACAGGAGTCGAACGTATAACATGACAGGGTTTGGGTCAACACAATCGTCTCAGGGCTAGAGCGAGGAACCATCTACCATCCTCAGACCTGAGCCAGATCCTTTGCTTGGTGTGATCGTGTTTTCGTAGTCACTTGCGTTCAAGCACTGTTTCTCATGGCTGTGTGACATTGGCCGAAGCCAGTGCCCAAATTTCCTTTGGAACTAATCGGCCACAATCGTCTTGACCTGTATCCCCAGACAACATGGCACGTTTGGCACGTTGACTGCTATGTCCTCGGGCCGTCATCAGCAAGGGTGCTAGACAACATTTAGCTTCTCCTTCTCACACAACTCTCTTTCTTATACGAAGAGGCCTCGACGACAGACCGACCCGGGCCATCTTCTGCTGAAGCGCCCACCCTCCCGCGCTACTGTCTTCTTTCCGTTTCGACCAGCACCTCTCTAGCAGTAAAGTTATTGCTCTTCGCTGCATTCGGTACTGCCCTGTATTTTTATACGACTCCCACTGAGAAGAACTAGCGAGTCCTTATTCTAGGACCGAACCTCAACATGCTGACAGCTTACCCCTATCCACGGCTACGGCTAAGCACACACCGACGCAAGACACTGGCAGCTCTCCAACGCTGTCAAAGTTAATCTCTCTCGTCTTTACTCGTACTAATACTAGCCATGCGTGTTCCGCGTTGCTCATCACAACCCGCACAGTCCAGTCCAGTATCCCGACCTGGCCCGTCCGCCACCGCAACCCCTATCCCCCCAACCTCCCGGACAACTATCACGACACCCCAACCGCCGTATCCCTCACGACAACAGTTGCTAACCCCAACAGCCGGAAATCACCCATCGTAGGCCAAGGCAACGCCCGCCAGGCCTTAAATAGCGGTTCAAGGTGCAGAATTCCCCAAGATCCAGTGGCCGAGTGGTGACTTGCGATGGTTTTCTGTGATGAAGAACAAGGTATGCTGAGCGTGACCGAGAGGAATCGCGACGATCGAAAAAGTTATTGTACTGAGAAAACTTCTTTGAGACTTGTATGATATCTAATATTGCTTCCCGACTATTCTTGCGTGTTTCCCGGACTCCGTTCTTGTCATATGGACTTTTAAACCTTTTCGCTGGCCAGTTGCGCGTGCTGGAGGAGGGTGAATGAGTGCGCGCAAGCGGCCGGCTCGTCCCGGCAACCACACAGACACGGTGTCGCGGTTTGGGACATACCCCGCCCCTGACTGACAGCTCCGTGGAAGGAAGGGCACATGTTCTTGTCCCCCAGGGCGTGTCGTGCCCTTCGTCATCCGCAAGAGAGCAGAGCAAAAGAAAAGTCCAGAAAATACAGAACAAGAGAGACTTTCTTACTATGGCCTCACGGAACGAGGGTCATGAGGGTGGAGGTGGTAGATGGGTTATACAAGGTAAGGGGCCAAAAAGAAGACCACCGGCAAATCCCTGCAAAAGGAAATAAGCTGCGCTCAAAGAAAGAGAGGAGCCCATGAAATACAATCTTCACCTCCTGTCCATAGCAGAGCTTGATGCTTGGGGATCTTGCTACCTACTTCAGGGGCAAACTGGTCCACTGCACATACAAGCAGCTAGGAGAAACCCGGGCACTACAGACTTACAGCACCCTCTCATCGCCCACGTACAGGCGTAGACGCGGCAGGAACCACCTGCAGCGACAAAAGAGAGCACTGAAGGGCAAGCCATGTCCATTCAGATCGTAGATAAACTGCCGTACCTGCGACTCCCCGCACGCTCAGAGTCAAAGTAGAAAGCGCTCGCGACCAATACTGCGACCCACGGTCATGATGAGTGATGTCACTGAGCTTTCTCGATCCCGTACTGGTAAGAGATACCGGGTCGGAGACAGCTTTGGCCCAGGCGTTCAACGTCGACCCAAGCGACTGCGGTTAGCAAGACGGTAAGTGAAATGGTGGACTATTAACACGGTAATGCGGACAGCCTGGTGTATAGTGAGGATGGTAACGGCCAGGCAATCTTGTGAGTCCTGACGCCGGTCATTTCGTATCCTGTCTTTTGGTCTGTGATATAGTTTGACACTTCAGGGGCGGACAAGGGGTACGATGTTGAACTGCATCAGGACACACGGGGTGGGATTTGGAAGCCATGCGTCAAATGGCCAAATAATGAAGATGATCATTGGTCCTAGTTCTTGAAGTAGCCAACCACTATACATTTATAAACAAACTTAACGGGATCCAATGAAGACGACAAGTAATTACATTGGGCTCATATGTGGAAGTAGCCTCTCTCACTTCATGCGGCAAGCAGATGTGAGATCCCGAACAAGTCGTCATTACCGCCCAGTATTGCCATGAAGTAAGTATGATATAATACATAATCGAACTGTTTAATCCAGCAGGTGTTGGTTGCTGGCAAACCGTGTTATACCCGACCTACTATTACAGTCCAAGGCTGCAGATATCCATGCTGACGCCCACCTAATATAAGCATCGTTGCCCTCTAGACCACCCAGACCACCAGATCATTGATCGATGTCTTCACCATCTTCGTCTCTGCGAGGTTCAAAGTTCAGCTGTATCATGTTAGCAGACAAAACCCCACTGGATATTCTAAAATTAAGTTCAAGAGCTCGAGCTTACCGAATTTCCATTATACAGCTGAGCGTCCCGCTGACGGTCATCCGCGTTCTGGAACCCCCTGATACGCGAGTTTCTCGCAGCATTCAAGTTCTCCAGTGGAATGGACCCTTGCTCGGGAGCGTTTCGTCTGCCGAATAATGTACCGAATATGCCCCAAATCGACGCAGTGATGGTGCTGTATACGGCAGCGAACATTCCAATGATGGGGTTGAAGCCCTGCTGTATGACCCCACCAGTCTGCGAAAACGCCGAGGTGTACTTGACCGGTACGAGGATGAGTGTTGATGAAGGAGCCAAGCCAAGGGAAAGGAGTGATTCGATCTCCTCGGTGGGCTCGATGGCCTTGTTCGGGAGCGGCGTCAGGACGACTCGGAACGAATACGGCGCGTCGCCATCTGTGCGCTCCTCATCTATCCACTTTCGCACATCGCGACTTAGAGTCTTGTCGCTAGGGAAGCGAGAGCGTATCGTGGAGCCGTCGAGTAGCCGAACTTGTAGATTGCAGTTATCTCCTTGGCCGCCTTTGGGCATCTTCCTGGAAAGGGGGATCGGGGCTGTCTGGCTACCAGATTCCTCTCCGTCTTGATTCGCACTCAGCAATTGTCTTGCTTTGCGCTCCTCGGCGTCACGCCCCTTTCGTGCCCGCTTGTCGTCTTCGATGCGCTTCAGTATGCGTTGTCGTTCCTCATTCGCCTGCTGTTTTCGATGTTTCACAGCATCCGCATAATTACTTTGGCTTGCTGTAGCTTCCTCTGCATCGCGACGAGCATGTGCTTCCCGGTCCGCTCTGACCTTTCCGTCTCTCGCCTTCTTCAGCGCTGCTCGTCTCTCTTGCTCGGCCAAACCAGATTGGACTTCCTCGGCTCTGTGCTCTTGAGACGAAGTAGCTGGTGAATAATCACCGTACAAATCACTCTCGTCGTCCTCCACAGTGGGCGCAGGGACGTGAGATGCTTGCGGTTGGGTGCCCTGTTGACTTTGCGCAGGAGCTTGAGTCGTTGATGCAACAGCAGTGTTGCTTTCACTGGGCCCCTGGCTGAAGGCGGCGCTGACTCTGCGAACAAACTCATCCTTAGCAGTCCCCGCGGCAATATACTCCTTCAACTGGCCATTCCTGTATGCCGTGTAAGTAGGTGTGCTTTAGCGGCCAGTAGCATGCTAGGAAGATATCGGAAAAGTCCAATTATCTAGCCCGTAATAGAACGTACTGTATAATGACCACAGTAGGTTTCTTTGGGACTGGGAATAGAGCCTCAAGGAAGCCGGCCTCTTCCGACCCTGCTTGAAGCCGCAAGACGATTGCCTGACTGTTCAGAGGGGTTTTCAGCTGACGGAGTCAGTACGTGTAGAAACCCATGATGATACTTGCGACCCGGAACGTACGGATTCGTCTGTAAGAAAGTCATCTTCCCATTGTCGACTCTCATTCTCGCCGTCTGTACGCGTGTCAGTACGATTCGTAAGCTACATGCAGCAGAGGATACGTACCCGTAACGAAGCAGACGACCTGCTTCGATTGCGCGACAGCAGTCGAGATGCCGTCTTGCAAGCTACCCTCGAAGAACATGGCGGACACTGTTCGTAGTTCTGCGGGATATCGTGGTGATGGCCGAGGATACCTGAAGTGGCGCGATGTCTATGTGTCTTTTAAAGGTGTATATGGTGGATGACAAACTGTCGTACAGCTTGTAATGAGTGGACACAGCTCGGGATTGGAAGCCGAGTGCGCAAATGCTTCCATGAATAACACACTAATAAAGTGCAGACAGACAGTGATAATCAATTCACTTCTATTTGCGTAGTCACTGTTGATCAAGTATCAAGCTGATGCTACAATGACATACAGTAACATTCTGAAGGAGCTCACCCCGAAGCCCAGAGGGCCTGGAGGGACAGAGAGCTGGACCGACCCCTGTCCAAGCTCTCGCCCCGCCTCTGCAAGCAGCCCGGAGCGAGCTCCACTAAATTACAGGCCAAGCAGATCGTCATAAGTTGGAAACTTCGACGTCCAGTTCGGTCTTCTCTCGACATCACCACAAAAGTCAGATCCAATCCGCCAGCCATGAAGTCCCCGAGCCGGATGACGCGGCAATCGCTCGCGCGCCGAGTCGAAATGTCCCTCGAATGCCAATTCCGGTCCGCCTACACCTCCTCTACAACCGCCACGAACAGCATCCTACGCACCCGAGCTCAAGCTTCAACTCCCAGAACATTCACACCCTCCCGCCGCCCCTTCACACAAACCCCCCACCGCTTCCGCAACGCCGCCGACGACCCAAACTTCACCTCCATCCTCGACAACCCGCCGGAGCTTGTGCGCTCGGGCCGGCGGCGCCACGGGCCAGGCCTCATAATCCTCGCCCTGATCCCAGCGACGGCGCTCGTGCTGGGCACATGGCAAGTGCAGCGTCTGGGCTGGAAGACGGACCTCATCGCGCGCTTCGAGGACCGCCTGATCCAGCCGCCGCTGCCGCTGCCGCCTCGCGTCGACCCGGCCGCGATCCACGAGTTCGACTTCCGGCGCGTCGTGGCGAGGGGCCGGTTCCGTCATGATCGGGAGATGCTGGTTGGGCCGCGCATGCGCGACGGCGAGGACGGGTTCATGGTCGTGACGCCGCTGGAGCGCGAGGCGGATGATCAGGGGAGGGGCACGACGACGGTGTTGGTGAACAGGGGGTGGATCAGCAGGAAGTTGCGGCGGCAGCAGGACCGTTGCGAGGGATTGCCGCAGGGGGAGGTTGTGGTGGAGGGGCTGTTGCGGGAGCCGTGGAAGAAGAACATGTTCACGCCCGACAATCGGCCGGATATCAACGAATTCTACTTTCCTGATGTCAAGGAGATGGCTGCGTTGGGGGGCAGCCAGGCCGTGTGGGTTGAGCAGACCATGGGTAAGATCTCACATGTCACTTTTCATGTTTGATGAAAGATCAAGTATTCTTGGGGTAGTTCTGCTGACATTTCGAGCGCCGCAGAGCCCGACTTGATGCAGGCTATGGAGTACACAGCCAAGGGCGTCCCTATTGGAAGACCAGCTGAGGTCAACCTGCGGAATAACCATGCCCAGTACATCTTCACATGGTAAGCCTGCCCTACTTCTCTGGTCCTCCACTCGTCTTACACAATACTGACGACCAACAGGTATGGTCTTGCAGCGGCAACGTCGATAATGTTCTACATGGTGGTCAAGAAGCCGCCTACCGATATCTCGCGTCGCGTGCGCCTGAACAAGAATTGGTAATAACCAATATTTGTTTGTTGAAAGAGCCGATGTCCTGGATCCGGCTCAAGTCACATCCTCTTCTCCGTCAACTTCGACCTGCCTAGACTTCTTCCGCGGAGCTTTGGTTGGAGCTGGAACGGGCATGCGAAGCTCTTGTAAGAGCTCTCTTGGCAAATACCGCTGAGCGAGTGCAAAGGGCGTCGTGGACGCGCTAGTTTGCCGCTGTCTGTATCATAGTTAGAAAACTGTACAAAGGGTGCCATATGCCCTACACAAATGTATGAACATACCTTCTCATGAGAGTAATCATATCACTCTCATCAATGGTCTTGCGGCCTGCATGTTTCGCGTATGCCGATAGGTCATCTCCAAGCTGTTCAAAGAACCAGTCTGTGGCTTGCATGATCGAAGTCAGAGTATCGGGAGTGATCTTGGCTTTGGTCCCAGCTGTCTTCGCAAAGGTTGTTGCCAGACGTTTCACCACGTTTGTGGGCAAGGAGGGGTATTCGATGCCGTGTCTGGATATCTTCTTGCCCGCCTTCTTTCTCTTGCCTTTTTTAGCAGTAAACTCGGCAATTCGAGAGACATCAATAGTCACATCAATGTCCTCGTTGTGGTCATCCGGCTCGAGAGCACCCATGGGCTCGTCTCTGTCCGAGTCGTCATCCAGATCAGGAGCACCCAAGGGCTCGTTTCCGTCCGAGTCGTCATCTAGTTGGGGCTCATCTTGTTCCTCAAGCCCCTCGATGGTGGTTAGATCTCGCGTGGGTGATTCGATAGGGGCCATCATGAAGGTGCTCTCGTCTCTAGCATCGGGCAACTCCAGTCCAGGGAAACCGCTTTCGCGGCCGACCGTCTCGCGTCTTGTCTCATCGGTATCCAGACTGTTCTTGTCAGTATATAACTTGTCAAGTCAAGTCCATGGTGGTGGTTCCCTTACTGCTCGAACATGGCCTGCTCATCAAAGACTACGTCGCCAGTATCTTCCAATGCTGGCGGTGGGAAGAAGCCCGAGTCGATGCCCACGTCCTCCTCGCTCAGTATTTCTGGTCCAGCATAGTCGCTGAACCTGACGCTTCCCATACTCATCCGGTCTATTCGCCCCAGAGGTCCTTCACTCCTTGCCCGGCGGGGCAGCTCGATCGACTGAGCAGTGTAGTTCTCGTCCTCGAGCCCACTAAGCCGGGGTGGCTTGAGATCACTGTCATCGTCCTCGTCCTCCTCCGGTCCCAACGGCAGCGAGAAGCGCGGGCGCTCTATCGGGAAGTCGTCATCGGCCTCATCGTCCTCTGGCAGGATGGACAGAGTAGTATTGTCCTCGCCACGAGCGTGGGGACCGGGAGACGACGACGACGAGGACACGGGCTGCGTGGTCGGAGCCAGGACACGACTAAGGTTCCGGAGAAGGTCCCGCGGCGTCTCGCGTTGTTCGCGCAAGCTGCGGCGCCGGACTCGTCCCGGGGTGAACAGCGTGGCGCGTCGCTGGTTCATTGCGCGGATGGCGGCTCGGCCGTGGGGCGTCGCGACGTTGTTGTTACGTCTGGCCGAGGCAGAGGGACGACCAGAGGTTGGTTCGGCGCTGATGGCTCGTCGGTTCGGGGTGGCAAGTGCTCGAGGGGTGGCCGCGTGGGCGGACCCCGGATTGTTGGAGGCCATCGCGACGGTCTCGAGGAAGCTGCAGACCGATGTACTGGCTTGGAAGTCAAGAACGTTGTTGGCTGTCCATTCCACATGTGCAACTGAGAAGGAGGAATGGCGACTCGCGAATGCCAAGGGCCGGTGAGGTTTAGGTTTGTATGGTTACTTGAGTTGATACGACGTGGGGTTATTTTCTGTATCGCGTGTTGATGGCACTTTAGACGCGGTGCAAGCTCAAGCTTGTGACATGCAGCTGCCAGCTGGACCGCGACACGGCCGGCGTTTTCCGTCAGCAACAAACATCCGGTTGGGTCGCCGCACGTGGCACCCAAACCCTTTTGGGCTTTAGGATTTAAGCTTGGTGGGGTAATGCCCAGGGGCTCCCGGCCCGCAGGGTCATCCATTCGCGGCATTACGTTCCAATCAAATGTCAATGTCATCAAGCCATCCCTGAATCTTTGAAGCTGCGGCGAATGATGGGGGGATGCAGTTGATGCTGTGTTCCTCATCCCGATCCATCTATCGACCCCTGAACAGGCTGCCGGAGCCAGACCTGCGACGAAACTATTTCTCTCCTGCCCTGTTTCGTTCGATCTGATGTTTTATATCCGGACTCACAACCTCGCTGATGGCTTGCCTAGGCACCTGTCAGTATCTCAGTGCAAGACTCAAGAGTAGGTACTGAATCAGGAGGAACCACTTTGTGATAGAAGTGCTCTATCACCCTGATCACGAGAGGTTGCCCAGGTCCTAAGTTCCTAACATCCTTCCCGCTGGATTCCTGAAACGAGGATCTCGAGCCCGGCTTCTCCCCAGCAGTCGAAGCACCTACCTGGACTGGTATACTTCGAACAGTATAGGTAATGCTTCATCTGTCGATCAACCCTTTGCGGTCAGAAGATGTGGTGGGAGAGGCTTTGGCAGGGACCGAAGATTCTGCAAGTCTGGCAATACGACCTCAATATGCATGAGGAAGGATCCCGAGACTGTCATTGTCTTTGAAGCTCAGGGCGGCAGCTCTAAATTCCCCGTTGCTTTGTCACTTGCCGCTCTCTTCATTGGTCGACTAGACACAACTCAAGGAGGGTGGCGACTGGAGGTAGGCGCTTCTCAGACGTATCGCAAGACGTTGGCCTCACCTCCTGTTGGTTCCAGATCTGAATTGTCGCCTACTTGGATCACCCGACGAATCAGCCAAATGGTTGGATGTCTCTTGACACAAATTAGCCCCAAGACTAGACTCGGAGATAACCCCCTGACACCCACAAAGGCCCCCGGATGTTCCAAAGAAGACATTGTTACAAGCCGTGCTTCAGGTGGCGCCTGAAGTGACAGGCTCTTGCCTTCCAAGGTTGTGTGTAATTCTTCAGATACTGCTCTTTCTCTAGCAATATGTAACGGAAATCAATGAGCCGTTATAACTCTCAGCATATATCGGATGGACTTATACATAGATGTAGACAGCGTCTAAGGCGGTGCTAGAAATCACATCTCCATCGAAACAAAGACGCCCGCCCAGATGGACGTGAGACATCTTGGACCTCTTCACCTTGGCCGATGGGGAAGAAGATTACGCCACGTCTGGAGGGTGTCTTCATCCCTTGCTCTGTGTATCTACAGATAGATAGTTGATTTTACTGAGACTTTTGACAGTCCTGGAGGTTGAATATACTCATCTTGCCCTCCTCAACCTTCCACATAATGCTGGCTGCCCCGCCATTTGGTACGTACCGATGAAAACGCTCGGACCATCGGCCCGTGCCTCAGCTCCCATGTTTGGAGACAGAATACCCGACTGTAGTGCCTAGATCGCCTGTAAACGCCTGTAGTTGCCCACTATCGCCTGCTATCTGCGTTGGTTGGCCGGCAACTTCAAATCAGTCACCACTTTTCCTTAGTCGTATCTGGACCCTCCAAGTATTTACCACTTCCGTCAAATACCTACTCCAGGTCACATCAACCCGCCTGGCATCTCGTGCATCTCCCAATATCGAGAAGCCTCTCTCTCATCTTCTGCAACCCGCCGACCCGCGATATTTGATCTGATATATTCAGATGCTGATCCAGTCACACCAGTCCCGAGCTGCAACCATCTGATCTCTCAAACCGGCACTCGCCTGCTTTGTGCCAGTTCGCCCTGTCAGAATCGCAAGGCCTCTCTCATTGTAAGTTGACATCCATCACGTCTCCTTTGATCCCAGCTGGCTGTTTCTTGCCTGTCCCTTGCCATCACGTCGTCCGTTGCCCTCACACTCACTTCTCGTCCCGATGCACACGCACACCCACCAGACACACGCACACATGTATGTTCACTCTCCTTTCCTCTGCATGCCCTTTCGTCTGCGCCCTGCAGTAGTGAAGCCCCAAGTGCTGGAACAAAGCCACACTTGTTCTGCACCCTCAGGTTCCATCTGCAAGGCTCGCGCCACCATCCCCTTCCCTCCCTTGCTCGTTCACACTTACGTATGCAAACCACCACTCTTCCACTGTGCTGTCTGTCGCCTGTTGGTCTGCAAAGAGGTTCCACTCCCCATTGCCCCCATATGCGATACATGCCTGCCCGCCTTGCGTACGGACCTCGGGAGCTACTGTGGTATTTATCATGATACGCCACGGTAGCTTTGCCTATCATTCGTGCGATAGCAGCGGTGGTGCTGCTGCCCACCTCCCGCGACCCTGCGACCCTGCGACCCTGCGACCCCCGACCTGCAACACGCGGCACCACACACTCCCGATCCTGTCCAGTCTGTGTCAAATGGCTTCTGACCTTTATGCAGCACAGCTCACCAAACGCTCCCTCCGCTTCTGACTCTATCGCCGACAAGGCACTCCGCGCAAAAAACACCAGATTCCCAAGAGTGCTGTTGTCGCAAGCTACAATCATTGCCAACTGCTGCAATTGGCCAGCACTACTTTGTTCGTTCCGTCATACGATAGTCCCACCCGCTTGCGTACTACAGCTCGCCAATCATGGCTGCCCCGGGCGTTCAGTCTCTGAAGGTACACAGGCGAAATCAATCCGACCAAAGGTGCTGTTAATACTCAGGATCCGCGGCTAACACAATCCCTCCGGCAGTGTGTCGTTACTGGTGATGGTGCGGTCGGCAAGGTATGTTCTACTCTTCCCACCCTTGTCGAAGCTCGATCACTTGACAGGGCTGGCAACTGACATCGGCAACAGACGTGCCTTCTGATCTCCTACACCACGAACGCCTTCCCCGGAGAGTACATCCCTACAGTGTTAGTCGACCTCTAGCAATGGGACTTCCCTGTAGATGCAATTGCTGATACTGGACGGTTAGCTTTGATAATTACTCTGCCAGTGTTATGGTCGATGGCAAGCCAATCAGTCTAGGACTATGGGATACTGCTGGGCAGGAGGATTACGACCGACTGCGACCGCTATCATACCCCCAAACCGACGTCTTCCTGATCTGCTTTAGCATCGTCAGCCCCCCGTCGTTCGACAACGTCAAGGCCAAGGTAAGATGCTCTTCCCACTTGGAAACAGCCTTTGCAGAGCGTCCCTGCTGACCAAATATGTGCAGTGGTTTCCGGAGATCGACCACCACGCGCCTAACATCCCGATCATCTTGGTCGGAACCAAGCTCGATCTTCGGGAGGACCAGACAACAATGGACAGTCTGCGTGCCAAGAGAATGGAGGCGGTCTCGTATGACCAGGCTTTGGTTTGTGCCAAGGAGATCCGCGCTCACAAGTACCTGGAATGCTCCGCTTTGACACAGAGAAACCTGAAGAGCGTGTTCGACGAGGCCATCCGGTATGTAGTGCAGTGCAGCACTCTATCGTAAGCAGGCTAACACCACTACCAGTGCTGTCCTGAACCCCCGACCGATCCCCCAGAAAGGCGGGAAGAAGCCAAAGTGCACGATCCTATAAGATGACGCCGAGATACTTGCAGCATGGAGTTCCGCTGAAGGAGCGAATATTTCCTGGGAGCAGTGTTGGCGTTGGGTGAAGACATAGAAAAGACCACTTTTCTAGATGAGAGGGATAAACACGCTCAGGCCTTTCTTCGTCTCGGCCGGCTGCCGTGTTGCACGTCCTCATTCTCGAACTTTACATACCCACCGATGCTTGGACGGCCGTTTTTTGCTGGAGGACAAAGTGAAAGAGGGCAAGGGGCGAGCAGGAAGGGGCGAGCTTTCGACAATAGATCTGGCAAGCATGGTTGTGCGACTTTTTGCGTTCACAAGCTTCGATACACACCTGGGTTGTCTTCTGTCGATCTTGGTTCCACCAGATCTGAGAAGAACAGGTTGACATCAGGATCGGCTCTCGCACGCAATTTTTGTTCGCCCAGACTAGAAGTTGCTGTGCTTCACAGCCATGAGGGGACTTTGAGCTCACCTTTTTCCTGTGATTCTGTAGATAGCATATTTGCAAGAGGTCAATGGAATTTCACTGCGAATCATGAGTCATGATTCGTTCTTTATACAAGTTCTGGTCTTGATATCTCTAATCTAGAAACCCCAAGGGTATCATCACGAACTACCGGGGACTATTCTCCTACGACTCGGATGGACCGCATCGTCCATACCGCCCATTGTCTCATCCTGAGCCTCACCCTCGCCCTCACCCTCACCCGCTCCATTCTTCTGACCCTTCTCCCGCACCTTCTTGGTCTTCAACTTGACCTCCTCCTGCGCCCGCCTCGCGCGCTCCTCGTTCAGCTTCTCGTTCTTCACCCGGATCTTCTCCTTGCGCTGGTCCGTGTTGCCACCTCCGCCGGCCGTGAGCTCGACGTTGATCTTGCGCTCCTCCTCCCACTCGGTCGGCTTGCCGTAGCGGTCGCGGCTCTTGGTCATGCACTTGAAGGTGCTGTGGTGCATGGTCTTGAGGCACGTCTTCATGTGGTCGTAGCCGGCGAACTCGACGAAAGCGATGCCGCGCGACTTGGAGGGGTCGTTCTTCTGGTGCAGCAGGCGCACCGAGGTGGGTTTGAGGGCGGCGAAGTGGTCGGTTATCTGCGCGACCGTCGCGGCGTAGGGGAGGTTGCCGACGAAGACTATGAAGCGGGTTTTCTTGCTGGAGGTTGAGGTTGTGGTTGCGGCGTGGGTGTCGGTGGTTGAGGGCTTGTCGTCGATAGTAGTTGTAGTAGTTGTAGTGGTCGATTCCTCGGCGGCGGCCTTCTTCCTCTCCTTCTTGGCCTGCTTGGCTAGCTTCCGCTTGAGGGCCGCCTTGGTCTCTTCGCCCTTGACCTTCTTCTGCTTCCTCTTTTCCGCGGGTGCTTCGTTGTCGTATGCCATGAGGGTATCTTCGACATCATATGCTTCGGCGGGTGTGGTGGCCTCTAAGGCCGTGACGGTGTCTGTCTTGGAAGACTTCTTGTGCTTGTCTTCCTTCTTGGACTTGTCTCCTTTCTTGGACTTGTCTCCTTTCTTGGACTTGTCTTCCTTCTTGGACTTCTTCTTCTCCGGCTTGCTGCTGCTCTCTTCGTCGGCGTCGCTCAGTCTCCTGCGCTTCTTGCTTGAGTTGGCTACCACCGCGGTGACGGCGGCAGGGTCGTCTTCCGACTTGCGCTTGGTTGACATCTTCTCTGCTGGTAGTAGAGTAAGAATTGGGTGGCGGTGAAGTAAAGAGATGTGCGTTATAGGCGAAGAGTAATTACTGCTGAAGTAATTCGGGCAATCAAGGAAGTTCAGGTAGACTTGGGACGTTTATAGAAGTAGTGAAGTTGCAAGTGTTCGGTCCAACATTCGAAGAATCGCAAATGCAGATACAGAAAATTATAGTGGGTCTGGGGTCTCGATGGTGCGGAGCCGCAACTTAGCGTGGGTATCCCGCGGGCCAATGATGGGGAGCCATTACCTTATAACCACTACCTTATGAAGTGTCATCGGGATAGACTCCTCTCCTTCCCACATATGTCAACCTTGTCTGTTATCTAGGTATGGAACATTAAGCTTTTTTCACGGAACGCGGAGCAACAAGAGTAGATTGTTATACGGCACATTTGGCCATCATATGAGTCTCTTCATTACATCATCCATCCGAGACGCCTCGAACCTACACCTAGTCTTCTAAGGCAAAAGTCTCTTCGGTGTTCGAGGGTAGTAGCTTGTCAAATGAACGCTGGGCAGGTTAAGGAACCATGCCACGACTCTGTCCAGCCCAATACCACCGCCTCCGTGAGGTGGAACGCCAGCAGATCTGAACACGTCGACATAATCCTTGATTCCTTCGCTGGCGGGGTCGATGCCCTTCTTGCGAATTCGGGCTTCCAGCAGCTCGGGGATGTGGATACGTTGACCGCCCGAGAGGATCTCCTGTCCGCGCACTGCATCCATACTGTCAGCATATACATCACAGGGACTGAAGACCATACTATGGGAACTCACTAAAGAAATCATAAGCGTTCGTGACCTTGGGGTTTTCGGGGTCCTCGATTGTGTAGAAAGGACGAGCACCCTCGGGGAACTTGTCGAGCACGTAGAAGTCGGTGTTGAACTTCTTGCGGATCAACGCACCCAATGCCTTCTCCTGAGGTGTGCTCATATCTTCGTCATCGCTGACGTTGCGGTATTCCTCTGGACCCTCCTCGCGCAGCAGCTTTTGGCCTTCGGCAAAGGTCAATCTCACCTCCTTTCCAGGTTCGGGTAGGAGGAAGTCGTCAGATGGATAGATGGCTTTGATGATCTCAATTTGCTCTTTGCACTTCTCCTGAAGGCCTCGGAAGATGTAGATCATGAGTCCCTCGATCATGTCACGGACCTCGTGGTAGTGTTCCTCGATCTCCATCTCCATATCGAGGCCGGTGAACTACGGTGATTGTTAGCAGTCTTACCCCGATCTGAAGTAGACGAAGATCCCATACCTCAGTCATGTGTCTCGGTGTGTTGGAGTTCTCGGCTCGGAAAACAGGTCCGATACAGTATACACGTTTCCGTCCACCAGCAATCTCGAACTGCTTGTAGAACTGGGGTGATTGTGCCAGGTATGCCTTCTTGTCGAAGTAAGGCATCGCGAACACGTTTGCGCCACCCTCAGAAGCGGCACCGATCAGACACGGAGGCTCGAACTGCACGAATTCTCTCTCTTCCAGATATTGGCTGAAGAGCTTCCGCGTGGTCATACGGACATCGGCAATAGCCTGCTGCACAGGCGCTCGCTTATGCATGACTGGGTTGTTGAGATGCGTCGACAAGCTGGCTGAAGGGGCCGCGGCGCCATCGGTAAGGGTGAGGGTTTCCACGCCCTCAGTCGGGGCGGCCGCCTGTGACGGGTCCTCGTCTTCGAAGCTTGCCACCGCTCGGTTCGACGCGTTGAGACTTAAACCAAGCACCTCGGGGCCCGCAGCCACCAGGTAGACTTTTGTCAGATGGAGTTCGTACTCGCTAACACGGCAGCTCTTTACGGGCTCAAGAGGCTTCTGAACCTTAGCCTCGACCAAGACGAAGCTCTCCAGTCTCAGAGCGCCCACCCACTTCACCATCTGCTTGCTCACTGGCTTGCCTTCGGGACTCGCAGCCATAACACCTTGTATTGACCAGTTTCGCTCCTCTCTCAACTCGACAAAGGCCATCTTGGCGCCTTGCATACGGGCGTTTTGGATCCATGCTCGAAGCTTGACGGTCTTCCCAACATGTTCCTCGCCCAACTTCTTCAGCTGTACTTTCTCGGCATCGACTTTAGTGGTCGGGGTGATTTCGCCGTAGTTGTCCTTGGCGAGATCCTCGTTCCCCCCACTGGCGGCCTTCTGGGCAGCGGCAGCAGCTTCACGTTCAGCAGCCTTCCGTGCCTTTTCTGCTTCCTTCTTGGCTTTGGCTTCGGCCTTCTTCGCTCCCTTCTTCGACGGGCCAGCTTCGCCCTCGGCTGGCGGGGCAGCGCCGGAAGCTTGCGCCGGGTCCACGGGAGGTTCAGACATGCTGGGAAACGCTTGTATCGATCTGTTGGTGGATGAAACAAGGAAAAGGAGTGACTACCTAACTAAGAGGTAAAGGGAGTCCCTCGCAACTTTGATGGACAGTTGGGACGGTAGGATGGTGGGATGTGACTCTTCGCGGGGCAATTCAATGTTTTGTCAAGGTGGACAGACCAGGTGGGCAGGTGGGGTGGCTATTCGCATAAGCGCATAAATCTCCAACTACTCCAGTACCGAATTCTCGCCGAGGGGTTGCATCTATCCCAAGGTTCAAATATTCTTCAACGATTTTCAACCATACTGACCGACATTCACCCAACTGCAGGACAACTCCCAATATGTCTCAGGAAAAGCCGGCCAAGTCAGAGAACCGGGCTTCCAAAGCCAAGTCCAAGAAGCGGGCGCGTGAGGACGATAGCGCTCCTCGAAAGCGGAAAAAGTCGGCGTTCGAGCAGGAGGACCTCAACCTCGATCTGGAAGCAGGAGTGAACAAGGAGATTGCGCTTTTCGACAGCATGCTCCTCGCAGATCACCTGGCTCAGAAAACCAGACGATTTGGAACCGACCTGCCGCCGGTGGAGCTCTCTACCTTGGACATTTCACGTAAGGCCCAGCCTGCCACATTGACAAGAGCTCTAAGTTGACATTTCTAGCGAATGCGATCAGAGACACGAGCTCATACCAGGAGATCCGGAATCTGGAGAACCTGCCTGCTTTCTTGGAGGCCCACACAGAGAAGCCGGAAAGTCTCGGAGAAGCCCCTAAGCAGAAGGGCTCGCCTCATACCATCATTGTGGCCGGCGCCGGCCTGAGAGCAGCAGACCTAGTCAGGTATACCTCCTGTTTCCGGAAGGTGCCGGTTTTCGGCAGGTACTGATCAAATACAGAGCGGTCCGCAAGTATCAGAAGAAGAACAATACGGTTGCGAAGCTGGTATGTGTCACAATCATCTACGATCTTACATGAAACTGATTCCGGCTAGTTTGCGAAACACATCAAGATTGAGGAGAGCAAGCAGTTCCTCCACAAGCACCGCACAGGCATCGCAGTTGGTACGCCTGTACGGTTGAATGACCTCGTGGAGAGTGGTGAGTGCCCGGTATCCGGCTGCAACGAATTGCGAGAGCTGAAGACAGTCACAGGTTCCCTGAAGTTGGACAATCTCGAGCGACTCGTGGTTGACGCCTCGCACATTGACCAGAAGAAACGGGGCATCCTGGACATGAAGGAGACCATGATCCCTCTGGCGCGTTGGCTTGCAAGGACGGAGTTCAAGGTGAAATACGCGGATGCCGAAAAACCTCTACAGCTGCTGTTCTACTAGGTGGTCGAGGCGCATTTGTACTGTCGGATGAGCAGTGTCAGATGAACAGGTTCTAGAGCGGAGGCATGGTCTAGGCCTTATCCTGTCCTCTTTGGTTCGACGTTGATATGATACCCAGAGCAATACATCGCATTGCAGTATTGTGTCTTTCGTTTCCCACTAGTCCTCCGTGCTGAGGGCACAAGACACCTCTCGTGCGACGGATCCCATGGCTTCTTCGACTGCTCTCTGTAATTGCACGTACCTCACCACATTGCTTTCGATGCCTGGTTCCAGTGCACCTGGAGCAAGAGACTGGACTGATACAGACTTCAACGCATCTACTACGTTCATCTATATGGACAGAGGTCGGTGTACTAACTTCACAAGTGAATACCGACACTCCGACAACACTTATCCTCTTCTCCTGTCCGTGAGTAGCTCATACACATCCATATCCTGAACCAGTCGTTGCTAACTATGCTCCTATCACCTGTAGCTGAAGCCTAGTAGCCGTTGATCCAGTAATCCTGCAAAATCACCAATGCGATCCATAGCACAAGACCAGAGAATGATTCAGTCATCCGTCCTCTGTCGGGGGCGGTGACCATCCACAACCTCTGGTCCATTGCGCTTGTAGCCTCGTATGGATCGAGGAACAGACCTGGCATGGGTGTGAGAGTTGGAGGCGGGGAGGTGTGCACCGTGATGCACATCGTCACTGTCGTCGTGACTGTTGATGTGGATGTTGAAGTTCCATCAATGCTCTCCTGCTGCAGCTGGAGACCGAATACCGCGGGCAGTGGTCGGCCAGCGAGATCGCCTTGTTCCTGGGCGCGGAGGAGCTCGTTGCCAATGGACATGCTATCGACCACGCATTGAGCAGCGCAACCTGGGCAACGGTCAGTCACGATACCTACGAGCCGGGGAAAGCCAATAGGCAGTCCTCGCTCACCTGGTAGCCGCGTGCCGATCCCGCTTTCGTGCTTCATCATATTGGCGAAGGAAGCTTTCATGAGGAGAAAGGGGATGTACTTCGTGATGTGGTATGGAGTAGCACGGTTTGAGGGTCCAAAAGAGCGCGATGAGGTGTGCTGTGCTTGTTGTTTTCTGCTTTTCGATCCAATAAATCGTGCAAAGCAAATGACTGAAGTCGGTAAGGATGATCACCAAGAAATCAACCGGAGTGAGTGTGAATGTTGATGTTTGGCAATCCAAAAAAGCGCGGGTGATGGTCTTGTAGTCAAGATGCGCTCAGGGCGTCGGGTGTTGCTCTCAAGGTCGGACAAACCGCATGCCAATGGGTCAATCCAGTGAATGATACCTACTTATGTGTGTGTATGAAAGGAAATTACGACCTAGCGAGCGGAAACACGCTGAGCAGCTGCGTAGGCCATCACGAATCAGAACGGGTGGGAGCAGCAGTTTGGCGTAGATGGAAGTAGCCCCTGAATCACCATCAAGTTGATGGATGCGACTTCTCCTCCTGCGCTTGATGTCATTCCCGATTCAACCCCCCAGTAATGGAAAAGCCTCCATGTAAATAAAAACACCATCTGAGTCTGGCTGCTACAGTGTTTTTTTTCCAGCCTTCATATGCGGAAGCATCAACTTCCACAATACCCCTGAGTGGCAGCGATCCCCAGTCGCCGCTCGGCCAGGGCCACGCGCATCCGCGGGTCGCGACAGTCCGGCATGACAACCCCAGCAGCACCATAGGCGCGTTTCGTCACGACATTAAATACGGGCATCTTTGTCGAGTAATACGCCAGCACGAGATTGTTGCATGCCGCATCGTCGCCGAGCGCCCAGTCATGGTGCCGTCGACGTACCCGGGGACATCGACGGGTTGTAGTAGCGGCAGGCTCATCACGTCGCGCAGCTTGAAGTGTTTCTCTACAAAGATGCATCTGACAGCTGAGAATGTTCCATACCCATCTAGTACATGGTTAGACCGTCTCCGCCGGTGCTCATTTCGACAGCCTTCTCGCTAAGTCTGGCGAATGGCGAAGACTGGAGGGGAGTGGTAGCCAGAAGCTGGCGTGCGCTGGAAGATACGCAGAACCAAGGAGTGAAAACGAACCTGGGCATGTAATGTGCCATTGTCGCGCGTCCTGACTTCGGGCGTGTAGCAGATGAAGTTGGACCTTGAATGTCGAACAGGCAGCAGAGGAAGATAGCGAGAGCATTTATGAAAAAATTGTTTCAGGAAAGTCGGACATTGTCCTCGAGAGGGAGGTCGAATCGACGGCCAAATGTGAAAAGAGGATCGGGGCCGGTATTCGTCACAGCACGCTCTCCTTTTTTCTGTGCATATTTCTTATTGTCCTTGTGGACATCGAAAGCATGGAACAAGCCTCTGATATCTCAAGAAGCAGTTTGCTTCCTTGTGCTTTTAATCCAACCTGTGACGGTGCCCATACTACCCCTGCTCCAGGCTGATCTTGTGCCATAGGTGCGAGGCATTTCTCCCCTTTTACCTTGAACCCCACCCCCCCCCCCCCCCCCCCCCTCCCCCCAGACCCCCAGACCCTTATCTGAAAGATGTTAGGAGATGAGAGTATAACCTTACCAGACGCGATGTTCACCACAGGTTTGATCCTCCTTAGTACTGCCGAAGCCGTAAGTGGTGTTACAGTCTCCTCAAAGACTGGCATAGAGATTGGATCAACCGAAGACGACATAGACACCACCCTCTCTAAAGCTAGTTGAACTGATATGTTTGCATCTTTATCAAGCCAACAAGGCAGCCCTCAATGATCAACCCACTGAGCCATTGCCACAGCGATGTCTGTTGGGACAAGGTAGCAGCATTGTGCGACTCTTGTAACTGAGCCCCCCTTTCTCTCCCACACTCGCCACAAGGCACTTTGGGCACATAGCCCTTGACCTATGTCTAGGCAACAATCTTGCTGCTCCCTTGATAGCATTTGAAGCTGAGAAGTGCGTTGTCGGTCAAAGATGGCTGCCCCAGGAGTCGCGTTGTCCAACACTCTCGTCGCGTCCTTCTTGGTTGCCTGAATAGTCAACAACTAACATCCATCGCTGACACATATTCTTCCCCCCTCTCCTCCATCATCTGCATCGCCCGAGTCTCAGCAAACCCAAAACCAGTCCAGCCACGGAGATCAACAGCCGACCACAGGCATCCGCCTCCATGAGCGCATACGACACAACCACCAGCATGCCTGTCATCGCCGACGAAGATATGGAGATGACCGATCCAGGCGTAGGGGTTAGAGACAGCGCAAGTTTCTTCGTGGTTCTCAAGGACTACCCAGAATACAAAGATATCAGGATTAATCCAATGACACGCAAGAATCGCTTCAAAAACCCCCCTACCGGCTCCAAGAAACCTTCCCCGATTTCACCCGGTTGGAGCTCTACCAAGCCCTCTACGGACTCTACCGCCAAAGCTACAATTGACTGGGGTGAGATGTTTGGCGTCAAAACGCACGAGTGCGGCTCCGGCTGGGGTGAGAAAGTCGACATCAATCTGAACACACATACCCCTGACCTGCATGAGGAAGCTGATGCTGAGGTGGGCTCTGGTTGGGGTATGGAAGCCGACTACAAGAAGTATCACCCCTGGGGTGAGAAGGTCGACCCTGAGCCGAATAACCATACCTCAGACTCACATGAGGAAGCTGATGCTGAAGTGGGCTCTGGGTGGGGCATGGAAGCCGATGCCACGACGAAATATCACCCCTGGGGCGAGAAGGTCGAGCTTGAGCCGAAGAACGATGTATCCGACTTTCATGAGGAAGCCGATACCGAAGTAGGCTACGACTGGGGCAAGGAGGTCCGTCTCCATGCGGACCCAGATGACTACGACTGGGCCGAGTTTGCTGCCGAGTTTGCTGCCGAGTTTGCTGCCGAGGCCCAGGACCTCGAAGCCGAGCTCCTCAAGATGGCCGACGCGAAGCCTGGATCTCCTGCTCGAAGCGTATCTCCGTCAGGTTCGGTCGACCTTGGTCTGAGCAGCCCGCTTGCCGGTATTCAGAACGAGCCGGACAGCCCTTCAAATCCGCGGTCCGTCGCAGAGGAGCCGAGCAGCGTCACTCCCTCATTGTCCGACCCTTTCCCGCCCGACTTGTCCAAGTCGTCTGAGACAGCCGAGCTGGTGGACAAGGGCGATGATGGCTACGCTTTGTGGCGCAAGGAGATCCCGACGCCTGCAATGTTCGAAGAAGCCCTGGAAAGGCTCAGACGCCATAAGAAAGAGCTACTCCAAATCCGAGCCAGCAAGTCCCCGAAAGCAGAAGCATCTGAGGAGGAATTACTCCAGATTCTCCGAGGCACCAGATCCCAGAAAGAGTCGTTGTTTGCGGAAACGTCCACAGCGGACGCCGACGACAGCGAGGAGCACGCCATCTCGGCGGACGATAAGGAGGCCGTGGACGACTTCATCGAGCAGATGCAGAGCCAGTCACCGGTCAAGGCCCTGACCCAGATCAGTGACCATGAAGGACAGCCAGCGAATGCCGACAAAAAGAAAGAGAACGAGCAGCCCTTCGACGGCGGATGGGACTGCACCTGGCAGGCCCTCAACTCCTTCCTGACCGTACGTATAACAATATCCCCTTCAAAGACCCTCCTGTTTCTCAAGAAGGAGCTCTGTTTCTCCTCTTCAGTTTTCTTCTGGAACGATTATCCCCAGGTCCAAAGACGAGACACTAACAAACCCGTAGATCAACCGCGCCGACTTCTCCTCCGGCAAAGCCTTCCTCAAACAATGCGAGGTGCTCCGCCAGAAGTGTCTGAAGGGCTGGAACCTGCGCATGACCAAGAACTTCAGCATCTGCCATCTGATCCGCGCGCTGGGCTCGCACGACCCGCTCGTCGCGGCCGTGCTCCGCGACGTGCACCTCGAGGGCAAGCTCGAGTTCAAGCCGCTGCTGTAGCTCATCGCGCAGGACGGGCACTGGTCGAACGACATCTTCGGAGCCGACGAGTGGGAGGAGCGGTACCGCGCCGAGCTGGACGCCGCGGACGAGTACTCGGTTCAGCAGCTGCGGGGGGCCTGCGGGCTGTCTGATGGGGATATCAAGGCGATTGGGTTCTCGGATGCTGACGGACTCGAAGGTGCTGGGGAGTGTTTCGTGTACATCCCTTGATTTGATGGAGTTGTGGTTTTGATTGTTCGGTTAGATGGGTCGCTGACTATCAGACGACTCGGCATGAGAAGCCATATCTCTCCATATTGAGCATAACATGTGTTGCACTCCTTGAGAGAACATCTTGTCACTACGAGCTAGGATACGTTATCCCACATTAGCATAGGTAGAGGGAGTCGTGACAGCAGAAGAACAGACAGAAAAGAACATGCTGAATACATCCGTCGCCTCACAACCTCTCTGCGAACGCGCCAAACCCAGTCTGATATACCCATATTCATCAACATCACCTCTACTTCGTCGACACGCCCTCCCCAAACGGCGGTGGGCTAAGGGTGCAGAAGGCGCGTGCGAGGTAACTGTGCATCATCTGTTAGACACAGTAATCATATAACGGCTTCACTGAGCAAGGCCATTAGGTATCAGACGGCTGGCTGGATGAGTCAAATATACTGGGGAAGACCCTCACCTAGCCCTGACTGCAACCCGTTGCCCACAGCGCCGGAACACCGGGTACGAGCGGCACGGCGTATACACTAAGCGGCACTCAGCCTCTCCATCTCCAATAGGGTCGTAATACGTCGCCGTGGACCTGCTGGGCGAGCTTGAGGATGCCACCGCCGAGCTTGAAGCCCTCTTGCCGAAGGATATGACTATGTACGGAGGTGGACTCACCCATCGTGTACGAGCTGGATGTGCCGATGACAGTGTAGCTCAGGTAGCCCGGCGTGTTGACTAGTCGCAATGCTTTCGTGGCCGGGTAGCAGAGACCAAGCCGTCTGGCAGCATTCGTCCTGTGAGGGCGACTGGCGCTGCTGGAAGAACTTGCCTAGTGTCTGTTGAGCCCACACGCCTCCGCCAGTGCTAGATTATGTGAAATCAGTTGGAAGTAAACGATAAAGTTTCGCGTAGTGTCAGTGAGTTTTGACTCATGTCAGAGTATTTGAGAAAAACCTCATTTAAATCACTGTTGGCCTTTCGTAGTCTTTCAGTGCATACTCGAAATGCAAATCCAAGAACACAGCCAAGAGGACCGACATCCGCGATCGATTGGCAACACGCACAAAACTTCAAAAACTGGCTGCGGGATTATACTCGAGATATTTTGATTCAATCGTAGATTATTGTACGGCACAACACCCTGACGGTGGCACCTACATCGGCGCCTGCCAGCGCAAGTTAATCTGCTTTTTCCTGACCTGTTGAAGCAGTTAGCATACCACCTGAAGTCAGAAACAGTGAAAGGACTTACCATTGGTCCCAAAGCCACCACGCCAGCCATCAGTGCTAAAACCGTGCCAATCAACGCCAACTTATTGAACCCCTTGCCCAAAACATCGAAGGCTTGACTCGGGGCAACCCGCGTACCGAAAACATCAACGCCATACGCAAAGACGAGACTGGTACTCTCGAGGATCGCTGGGGCCGTGATAATTTCCCGCACTCCAACCACGTCCCGTAGATGAGTGATGACCATGCGCGGGTCGAGTTCGATTGCGGGAAAGTATCTGCTCAAGCCCTCCTCGAGTTCGACAGGTGTCGGATCTCGTCCAACTGGCCGGCGGGGCTCGAGCAACATGCGAGGAAGACCGATAATAGAGTGAGACTCGGGCATGTAGGCCAACACTTGTCTAGTGGCGATGCCCTGTCGGGTCTGACTAACCGCCAAAGACGTGATGGGCCCGGATAGAATGAAAGTTTTGGATACGACAGATGGGAGGACAGGTCCAGTGGGTAAATCGTTTGGCTCGAGAGAAGAGAAGTTGACCGAATCGCCCAGAGCTCCACGGTCATCAGACAGCTCTGAATCATAGAGGTCGGATATAACCAGCTGGTATCCCTTGAGATTTTGTTCTTGGCCTTCTCGTAGCTGGTACTGGCCGTAGAAGGAGCACAAGAACCAATTCTCGGAAATAGCGCACGTAACGTCCTTGTTGGGGTCGACCCCTTCGTAGGTAGACGAAGTCAGGACTTGCCCGGAGACGGTGTCCAAAAGATAGACAGAGAGCGAAGCCGCCTGCTCATCAATGGCTGCCACCACGAGGGTGTTGGGATTTAAGTACTTGTACTTAACACTGCGGTCTCCCAGCACTCGGCCGATAGAAGCTATGGGATCATGATTTGGCCGACCTGCAAGGCTGACGATTTTCTGTCCAGCAGGGGGTGAAAACATCCAAGCTAGCACCTCGGCAGCCTGCTCACCCTTAGACTCAAAAGTCACACCCTTGACCTCATTGCCGGTACGCGAGACGACAGTTTGCTTGGGTGCATACGAGCTTTGCATTTCGGGGAACTTGCCATCACGCCCAATGGGAAGTAGCCATGGGCCAGCATCACTGTCAACGACGACAGCACCGTCCACAGGTGGGAATAGGCCAGATGGCATCGCCTCGACGGTCTTGCCAGTGTCTGACTTGACGATGATGAATTCGCCATCGGCCCCACGGACCGTTACGAAACCCTTGACGTCGTCGGCATGGATCGCTTTCACATCCCAACGCTTGCCAGACGGCGTCTCGTTGGCGTTCTTGGACCAGACAACTCTTCCATGGCTGCCGGCATCGAGACCGTACAGCTTGCCACGCTTGGTAGCCAACACGATGAGCTTGTTGAACCCAAAGCTATCTCGTGATAGGGCGTGACTGGAGGCGGTGGTGTCTGAACCGACTATGCTACTAAGTAGACGTTTGGGAACAGACTGAAGATAGTCTGGTAGGTACTGAAGGTCATCAATATGGCGCTTGACGCGGTGAATGTAGGCTGCCAGCGGGTTGCTATGAGCTTCTGCGTCCAGAGTCTTTGCAAGATCTTCAGATTCGGGAATCTCAGCCCACGTAGCAGCAACGGCGCCACTCATGCCCTCCGGCCGGGTCCATGTGAGGTCGCCGTTCACGATCTGGGACCAGTCATCCGCGTCAGTTACGACTGCCGATCGTACGGCATAGGTAGCCTCATCCTTCTTGAGGACTTCCGAGACGGCATGTACAGCACCAACCTCCTCCGTGCCTGTCTTCAGAAGAGGCCAGCGACCGAGAATCTCGTGGGAACTCGACGATGTGATGATGACCTCGTCGGCCGTGACTCGGGTGAAGTAGACATTCGCAGCAGATGAGCTTGTGGAGAACGCGCTGCCATTTTCTAGCAATGGGAGGTCGTAAGCCTTGCTGATGGCACTGCTCTTGAGATCGACGTGGAAGACATCTGCTTTACTGCCCGACTTTGTGCGAGAATGGACCAGGAAGTGCGGTGCCGACTGAACAGTATGCGGCGCATGAACCTCGACGCCAACTGTATCAGCATCGAGAGGGAACTCCTGCCTATTCTTGGTGCCCAGAACGTTGACCTTCAGTTTCGTCAAGGTGTTGTCCGTCCAAGCCACAATGGGAGAGGCCGAGTTGGCGCCGACAAACATGACATCCTCCGCCTTCTGGACCTCGCCCTTGGTGCCGATTGAGATCTCGTCCAGCTTCTGACCGGTCGCAGGATCCAACACAATGACCTTGAGGCTGTAGGAAAGCAGCGATCCGTGTAGAGTCACAACGAAGATCTTCTCAACGTCGGTGCTCACCTGCAGAGGAAGGTCCTTGTTCACTTCTCTGTGCTCCCACAGAACGCGCCCATCGGTTCCGTGTATTCTTCGGGCGACGGTCACGCCTTCTTCCTCATAGAGAGCCAGAACATCCTTGCGATCCTCCGCAGCCATCTCCATGATCTCGAGGTCTTTGACGACGCCGTCGAAGTCGAGAGACCAGATGCTGCGTCCGCTGATGGCGTCCCATGTATGCACCGAGCTACCGTACGCGCTCGCAAGCCATGTGTCGTCGGCAGCGGCTCGCAGATGTCCACCGCCGTCGGTAACATTGCCGCTCAGCAGCTGTCGCCATACGATAGCGCCATTGCCGGGGTTGACGGCGCCCAGTACGCCTAGGTCGCTCAGGGTATAGAGGAGGCTCGCTTTCTCTTGGGGTCTCGGGTGATGGAAGAAGGTGGTCTCGCGTTGTGGGACACCGAGGAGCTCGTGGTGGTAGTCGATGTGGCCGGCTTCGTCCTTGAAGACAGCGCGAACGGTAGCAGGCAGAGCCAGCAGCAGCGAAAGGGACAGCGCTTGTAATGGCAAATGCATCTTGAAAAAGATGCGCTCACGCCGTGTGCGTACTGGTAGAGGGAAGTCGGATCAGGTCGTCGTACATAAGCAATGGCATCGATGACCTGGTACGCACGGTGACGTTGAAGGAGAGCTTGCCTTGGTTCCATTGCGACCTTCTTAATTGGAGCTTCGGGGTCGCAGACGAGATACCGGACCGCCACACCTGCATGGGCAAGCTGCCAGCTGCCAGCTACCCTCCGCCTCAGCTCCCAACTACCCGCCCTAGTAGGTATCTTGAAATCCCCCCTGGATCTCGATATACTTCTTTCACTCGTCCATATTACACAATCAAAATCTACGATGTATCACAGGTGATAATATGGTATAAAGCTACGACACTGCTAGGTGATATGGACAGGAACTAAGCTCGCTCTGGGCGAGGCTATTACTTGGTATCCGCAAGTCCTAACTACAGATTCTGGTGATAAACAGGAACAATGAAACATCAGATGATGTACACCAGGCGGTGTCGTCTCGAAACCCCTTGACGAGAAATGCTCGCAAATTACACCAAAGCTTTTGTGACTACCAGACCCAAGTGGGCCGGTTCTGCAACGTGTAACGACGCATCGCGTCCGGGTATGAGAACAAGAGAACAATGCCGTCACAGACCTTCAAGACGAAGCCGGAGGTCAAAGACCGAAACACTGATGACGGTGGTGGTAAAGCAGATGGGGAGAGGCACTCAGTCCTCATCTTCAGCCGTGCTGTCGTCGGTATTAGCCACTGTAATATCATCTTCGAAGCAGAGCACTTACACCTTGGAACGACCTCGTCGAACACCCTCAGGAGCGGCGGGCTTGTCGTCGGCAGTCTTGGCCTTGCGGCCGCCCTTGGCTTTGGCCGTCTTGGGAGCCTCGTCTTCGTTGTCGTCGTCGTCCTCGTTAATGGAAGATGGCTCCTTCTTTGCCTGCTTCTTGCCTCGAGGCTTCTTGACAGGAGCGGGTTCCTCTTGCTCGGCCTCGTCGTCCTCCTCCTCCTTGATAGGAGATGGCTCCTTCTTTGCCTGCTTCTTGCCTCGAGGCTTCTTGACAGGAGCAGGTTTCTCCTCCTCGTCCTCATCCACTTCGGCGGCCTTCGTTGCCTGCTTCTTGGCTCGAGGCTTCTTGACAGGAGCGGGTTTCTCTTCCTCGTCCTCATCCTCTTCGACGGCCTTCGTTGCCTGCTTCTTGGCTCGAGGCTTCTTGACAGGAGCGGGTTTCTCTTCCTCGTCCTCATCCTCTTCGACGGCCGTCTTGGCCTTGCGACCGCCCTTGGCCTTCTTCTTGGCCGGCTGTGCTTCCTCTTCCTCGTCCTCATCCTCTTCAGCCTTCTTGCGGCCACGCTTAGCCTTCTTAGGAGCAGGCTTTTCGGGGGAGTCATCGCCAGCACCGCCCTGCATTCGTGTATAAGTTATAGTCAACAGTAGAGGAAGATGTATGTCTCGACTTACCTCGCCTTCGTCTTCGGGCTTTACCTTCTTGGCACGTCCGCGGATGGCGGCCTTGCCGGGGACATTGTACTCAGGGTCCTGTAGTGAATTAGTAAGAGCGTGAAGCATCATCAAGTATAGCAGTGACTTACGCCGTTGAAGTCTTCCGGGTCGATGTGGCCTTGAGTCACGACACGCCGGATCTTCTTCTTGGTGGCATCGTCACTGTGACTGAAGTTAGTATCTTGCTTGGAGGATACCTAGTCATTTGCAGTAGGAAGGGGGCACTGAAAGCGGGTGATGAATGCAAATTATTGGGTCAACTGCTGGGTACTCACGGCATCTCATCGTAGCCATCGAGCAGATCCCAATCATAGCCATCACCGCTGCTCAGGGCTTCTTGCACGTTGGCGAGGGTCTTGCCCGAGATGCAACCCCTGGTCGTGGTCAGTCAGTCGGTCAAGGAGCAGCACAGAGGGGATGCCATACCAGTGTCGCCATTTCCATCCACCATGATCACCAGTGTTAGGGAGAGTGACATAGACGCCGAAACGCAGCTCGCCCTTCATGAGCTTACGGCCAGAGTCCTTGCAGACCTTATCCTGGCAACCAGCTCTGTTGTTGGGTGACGCCTCTGATGAACAAGTCAGTTGGTGATGTGTGCAGATATGCAAGAGCGTGACGCGGCAGTGCGATGATGTCAAAGCTGGCAGGCAGGACTTGGAACCAGAGAAGACCGATGCACGGCAGATTGAGGGATAACAACATACCGATGCGATATTGGCTAGACATCGTGTTCGGGGGTCTCGCAGAAATCAAGTAGAAAGGACTGTGGAGGTGTTGAAAAGGAGACCATATGCAGAGATGCCGGTCGGCGTGTCGAGATGATGAAGGGGAGGGAAAGCTTTGGTCCAACCTGGGGGGAGGAAGGGACCAGATAAAAGACGACGCAAACACAGATGCCTCGGTGTCAGTGCAAATCCAAAGACGAGGCAGACGCAGCAGAGCTTTAGGTCTTAGAGGAAAAGACGATGCCTGGGGTTGGGCGGATGCGTGTCTGGAAGTCTCTGGTCGCGTGTGAGAGATTCAAGTTGAAACGCGACGAGGACGAGGTGGCACGCGTGTCGAACGTCTACTCGCAGAAAACCTTTCATTCAATTCAAATCTGATTGCAGGTGAGCTTCAAGGCAGGGCCGGCAGGTGCCCCAGTGGATGTGCGCCTGTATACAGCTACCTTCACGGGGGGCTATAGGGGGCAGCAGAACCTGCAAGACCGCCTGCTGTGGGCTTGCACGGCGCCCAAGCGCCCTGGAATTTAAGCGACGTTTGCGCGCCGAAGTCATCCATGCCAAATGTCGCCTGCCTCTTTGCAGTCAATTGTGCACACCTCTCAGATTGAGGTATTCTCAACAAGTTATGTTGCTGTTATCATGATCGATTTTCTTTCCAGATAAGGTAAATAAGGAATCCTTGTTGTCTTCTTTATTGATACCGACTGCTGCTTTTCTGTCTATCTGGGAGGCAGCTGGGTCGATCTCACCATTACCACTGGGCCGAGCCAGTATTTATCTCCATATCTCAGCCAGAGGATTACTGTACCCCTTCGAGCATATCAACGTCTGTCTGGGATCTTCCATCAATACCTAAGTAGGTAGAGGGATGTTCACCAGCAAGCCCTACTCATCATCACAGGAATGTCCGTCTTTGGTTGCTGCTTGGGGCTTCAAGAGAATACGAGTAG
Organism: Anthostomella pinea; assembly: GCA_963556695.1. Taxonomy (NCBI): domain Eukaryota; kingdom Fungi; phylum Ascomycota; class Sordariomycetes; order Xylariales; family Xylariaceae; genus Anthostomella; species Anthostomella pinea. The sequence continues at coordinate 4,437,554 of CAUWAG010000006.1, read as the reverse complement.
GTACAACGGGAACGTTCTTCAATCATACTGTGAAATCAAGGCTAGAAGGTGTTCGTCGCAACATAGGTAGGTATAGCAGTTCCATTCACATTCACATTCAAAAGCCCCAGCTCCGTACCCATCGAGCCATATGCTCTTGACTGATCGCAGGCAGCTTAGCAGCCGTCTCGCTCGCCCGCAACAGGTTGCCACATTCCACTCTGGCTGCCATCTCCCCGCTCACCAACGTCTGCTCGTAGAAGTCGACAAGCTTGGCGGCGGGATTCTCGTGAATGACATGAGACTCCCTTTCACTCTTCTGAAGCCGAGCGACCCAGTCACTTGCAGGAACAACAGCCATAGGCGCAATGGTTTCAAGCGCGGGTAGCAGCGCGCTCCAAGGGGTCGTGGTCGGATTCACCACGTTGTACACCGGGAACCTCCCCGCGTCCGATTGCTCCTGAGCACCGCACACGATCTCAGTAACTATGTCACCGAGCTTGTCGACGGGAACCCAGTTGACCTCGAGGCTTCCTAGGGAATCCGGGATAGCGCCGAGGAACTTGGAACTCCGGACGAGAGAGGGGACCCATTCGGATGCATTCCACACGCCCGTTCCTGAAAGGGGACCGCAGACCTGGCCGACTCGGAGCACCGCGGCTTTTGCCCCTGTAGCTGAGGCATACTTAGCCAGTAACTGCTCACATACGTACTTCGCTCGAGCATAACCTTGTGGAAGTAGACTCGTCGCCTGGTCCAGATCAAGGACTTCCTCTTGGACCGTTCCCTCGTGTGCATTGCTTGTGACTGGTGTCGCAGCGGTGATGCTCGACACGAAGAACACGGGTGGGCTGTATTGGCCTTCGGCTCCTACCCTAAGCAAGTTGAGCAGAGATTGGAACTGTGGTTCAAAGGACTGGAGGCTGAGAAGGAAGTTGACAGGGAAGGCGTTGTGGATGACGGATGTTGCCTCTCGTGTAAGTGAGGCGTAGTCCTCGTCAGACAGCCCGAGCTTCGGCTCCGCGAGGTTGGTCTGGAAGAATACAACCCGACCGTCGTCAATGGGCAAGTCTGGCAGACCCCGGGCCTTGAACGACGCGGACTGTTTCTTGGTACCCCCTTCGCGGTTCAGACAGAACACTTTCTTCACGTCGCTTCTGGCGAGAAGGGAGGACAGGATATAAGATCCGAGGGACCCGGTCGATCCGGTCAGTACGACAACCTCGGCATCAGGTTTCTGGCCCGTTTGCGATTCGGGGTTTCTGATAAGCTTTTGGAGCTCGACATTGTACCTCTCCAACATCTGTGTCGTTGCAGAGTCGTCTCTGTGCTCAATGGGCTCTTCGGACGAGTTCGCATCGGAAAGCACTTGCGATATATGACTGGCGAGCTGTCGGCATGTCGCCGCAGAGTATAGTAGCTTGTTGTCTATTCGATGGAGTCTCTGTGACTCGACACCGTATTTTCGCAGGGAGGCCTTTAGACGTGCTAGCAGTATGAAAGTGGAGAGGGAGTCGAGACCGGAAGCCCGAAGGTCGTCATCGCCGTCGATGGTACGGCCATCGTCGTCATCAAGAAGGGTCTGTGAGCATAAATCCCTTAAGAAGGGTACCAAATCTTCAGGCTCGGTCGACAATGGGAGGGCTACTCCGCTCGTTAGCAGCCCTTCTTCAACTTGTTCATAGAGCCTTTCGATGTCATTCTCATAGGCCTGGACGGTAAGTCTTCGTTGAATGGTACCCTTCCCGGCTCGCAGGAACGGCTTGTCCGGTCTAGCCAATATGACCAGCTCCTTTGGCACCCGTCCTGACTTGGACACCTTCTTATTCGCTGCCTCAATAGTTGGCCATAATTGCTCCAGTGATGGATCGGTTATATCGCTCTTTAGTTCGATCAGCAAGCACAATCGAAATCGGTGCGAGCCCGCCACGAGTACTCCTGTGACATCAGGATGCGCAGCAATCGTGACCTCCATCTCGGTTGGATCCATCTTGACCCCATTGGACATGGCAATCCAGTTGTCAGCCCTGCCCCTGTATTTCCACCACCCACTCTGACCGTCAACAGGAGAGAACAGATCCGAAGTACGGAATTCCCGCGACACATGGGGCTGGGTGTGGAAGAAGGCGTACGTGCGGTCGACGAGCTCTGTCCGGGGGTACACCAGCTCGTAGATACCAGGTGACACCTCCTCCATCCGCTGGCCAACGTCGACAAACTTGAACGAGTCCCAACGTGAACTATCGCCCGAAGAGAGAAAATGACCTGCCCCCCCTTCGGTACTGGCAAGGATGGTAAAGAGGTGGGGGAGTCTCTTTGCCAACGCCGCGCCCCTGCCGGGGTTAAGGGGGCCACCGGTGTAAGCGACGCATTGGAGCGCAGCAAGAGCGTCCACTCCTGGTGGGTAGCTGAGCATAGATTCCAGAACCGATGGTGGTGCAAGAGTAGCCGTACACTCGCCCTTTTGAAGAAGGATAGTGTAGTTCTCAGGGCTTAGCCGAACGCCAGGACCTGGCAGCACCAGTGTATTGTCGCTGTAGATGCTGCCGAGAGCAGGCCCAATGCCGCCAAACTAGACGATGCCCACATTAGCTACCGGAAGCGATGCGGCGGGAAGTCTCATCTTACGTGGAACAGAGGAAAGGGGGAGAGCATGTTGTGGCCTTGGAAAAGCTCCATCATCAAGCTCGAACCATCTCCACAGAGGGCTTTGAGACCTGGGTCGAGGAATGAAGGGATGGTGCGGAGTGCCGCATTGTTCCAATAGATGGGTTTTGGGTGTCCCGATGTTCCCGATGTATGCAGGCCCAAGAAAATGGTATCTTGGAGGTCATCGGCAGACTTATCGAAAGGGTAGACTGGTGCGGTCTCGGCGCTCATCAGTTCGTCGTACGTCGGAGACGCAATGTGTGTTATGGTCCCTTGCGTCGCATCTCGAAGAGGTGCCAGTAGACCGGCCGCCTCGGGTGCATAGAGCAGAGTCTTGGTGCCAACAGTCTCAAAGAAACGTTGGTTTGCCGGGATCTGGTTGGCAAGCGAGGGAAAGAGGACCTGACAAACAGTTCAGCTCACATTGAGATTAAGATTGGGATTGAGATCGAGAGTGAGATCGAGATTGAGACTGAGATTGAGATTTCGGGGAGGGAGCAAGCAAACATTGAAGGCGCGCCGTGGGCTTGCGACCTACGCATTTGCCTGTCTTCATAGCGGCAATGACCCATATGAGGTATCGGATATCGCTAGGCCCCATGTAAAGGACCTCCTCATCCGCTGTTCGCTCGGTAAGGAACCATGAGGCTCTGTTGGATGCATTTTCCAAGTCGGAATAGCTCAACTCATGGAGTATGCCGTCAACGCCGACAACAGTAGCATAAGGCCTTTTCCTGTGCTGCTGTCGTCTAATGATGTTGGGCAAGAGATCGTCCGTTATTGTAGACATCGCTGCCAGCTATCATTCATGTGGGTGATAGAAGTCACTGTCGAAAGGGGGTGAAAGAATTGCTACCTTCTTATGTCAGGGTAGTTCGAAGTGGGCACTTCAGATTTCACCACTTGAGTCTCCTGCACTCAGCCGTAAGGAATCTGGAGAAACGCCATGGCGGGGTTGGAAACGCGGGCGTTGGGGGTCTCTTTCGATGCATCATTTGATCCCGTGACCTGGTCAGCCCGGTCATGCTCCGCCACCACCCAATGGAACACGTGCAGGAACAATGCTGAATAATGTAGGGAAAGTACAGGTACATGTGTGGACTTGCCGTGTGCACAGAAGTTCCAGAACCATGCATCGGCTCCTTCTCCGGGCAGTATCACCCGAACTCATACAGGTGGGTGAGGTTGTAGGCTACTACACAACTCATGCAGCTCTGGAACCCGACGTCGTACTCGTGCAACAATTATCATGTTATCATGTTATCATGTGATCAGTGGATGATGGTTGACTGCACCTCGACTGCACCTCGCGGTCAGGATTCCCCGGTGCAGAAAGTCAGAGACACGGAGATGATAGGTTGCCACGATAGGGGGACTGGCTTACTGGTGCGGGGAAACGATGATTGTTCTGTAGCAAACATCATGATTGTCTGTAAAACACCAAGTACTTGAGTACCTTATCATTGGCAGCTCGCGGATGAAACTTCGAAATCATTATCAGCGGTCGAGTGATTCGAAGTCTGGCCATTCAGGAATCTAGCCTCGCCAGTGATATGCAGTCCGTAGTCACCGTCCAAACATGAAAGACGGGCAGATTACCGCGCTGAGTTGTTGACCGTGATTGTGACATGCGCCTCGACGATGACTGTCTGTCGAACAACGTTGGCGGGAGTCTATATAGGATGTGACGCCCTCCGCATTGATACCCACGACTTATCTGTGCATAGCTCAACCCAACCTGAGCCACCTCGAAACTTTGCCTGCTCCTTGACTTCGCGGTCATTATTCCATTCCCACTTCAGTACATCGAAGTCCCTCCTCCGTCGACCCAACATGAGCGAGACATGGGTCACTGAGACCGTCCACGGGGAGGTGGTGAAGGGTGGGGTACGTGAGCTGCAGAAAAGGGGCCATCGCGAGAGCTTCAACTAACACGCAGCAGGAGATACAAAGCCTGATCAACGGCAAGGAAGTCACCTTCGACATCAAACAGCTTCGCGACAAGATACCCCCTCACTGTCTCCATGGCTCCCTTCCTCGTTCTCTCGCCTACGTCTTCCGAGATCTGGCCATGTTTGCGGCTCTGCTCATGGCTGTCATCTGGCTGGAGCCAAAGCTTGACACTTTGACAAGCCGCTGCCTCCGATACTTGGTATATCCCTTTCTTGCTGGCCTGCCCTTGACCGGCTTATGGGTTATTGGGCACGAATGCGGTCACGGTGGTTTCTCGACCTACAGCGCTGCAAACAATACCGTCGGCTTCCTTCTCCACTCGGCCCTGCTAACGCCTTACTTTGCCTGGCGCTCGAGTCACGGACGTCACCACCAATACGCTAACAACATGTCGACCGACTTGAACTACGTCCCTTTCACTCGTGATGAGTATGAAGACAGCGCCCACGGCACTGCCAGCCGAGACCATATGACAGAAGACGCACCCGCCATGGTAGTCGTTCGAATTATCATCCAGCAGGTAATTGGATGGCCTTGGTACCTTTTGACACATATCACGGCAGGACCTGAGAGTTCCCCTCGAAAGTCTAAGGGATGGTGGGACAACAGTCACTTTCTACCATCCAGCTCCTTGTTTCGCGAATCCGAGGGCGTGAACATACTAGCTTCCGACTTGGGTATTGCGTGCATGTGCGGGCTCCTCTATGTGGCCGGAACCTCCTTCGGATTCCAGTCTCTTCTCTGGGGGTATGTCCTCCCTTGGATGTGGGTGAATCACTGGATCGGTATGTTCTCCTGAAATATAAGTGAGCGACACGAAACCGTTTGCTAACCTTCTATCTACCTAGTAATGGTCACCTATCTTCATCATACATCACCAGATCTACCCAAGTTCAAGGCCGAGAGCTGGACTTACCTCCGAGGAGCTCTTGCAACTGTCGACAGAGACCCTGGATTTGTCTTGAGGCACATGCTGCATCATATCATTGATCTTCATGTGGTTCACCATCTATTCCCGTGAGCTTCTTTGCTGTTCCCCTTGCGTGAGAGCTAGTTGTCACTGACGAAGAAGCGCAGTCGAATTCCCCACTACCATTATCATGAGGCCACCGAAGCAATCAAGCCATTGCTAGGAAACCTATATCACTCGGACAAGCAAAACTACTGGCGCGCTTTATGGGAAGCGTTCACCCAATGCCAGTGGGTCGAACCTATTCCTGCCAAAACACGACAGGCGGTGAGTTACAACCTACCTAGAGCGAGCATTCCAGGAAATGGTACTGATGCGCCTTCCAGAGGCCCGACCACAGCACCAAAGACGCGGAAGGCGTTTATCGTACTGAGAAAGACATGTCCGACGAGGATGGGGTTCTGTGGTATCGCGGTGGACGCATGCCACAGCCTGTAACTGTAATGCGCGGCAGCTAGTACATTCACAGGACTCAATGGCTGTCATGGTATTAGATAGCCCCACAAGATTGACCCCGATATACTTGTCACGGCACTAGAAGACAGCCCAACAGGGTCAGGGGGGTTCAACCCCCTATAACTATATCCCGATCATGTTTCCTAGCTATCTTCATAGTTTCCTTCCCTTCTTTACGTACAACAACAATGTCATTCTCGAGTCACCAGCTGTCGAACTTTGACAATACTGGACCATGTTTTCTGGCTAGCCTCATAGTTCCTTTTCTTGTTCACGTACAACAACAAAAGTCATCTTGGAGTCACCAGCAGTCGGACGGTGACAACAGCTAAGTCATCCGGTGGCTCCGCGCTTCGATAGTTACTTGCCTTGAGCATTCTGTATAAACCATATATACCATATACATCATTTGCTCCAATGGTGTTCCTGAAGTATTCGTGGTGTCCTGAAGTTCGTAACAAGCTCAATCTCACTTTGGAGGACTGCAATACTCGAGGTGATGACCAAGGTATCTCAGATCTTCCGTCAAACCTTGATCTGACATACCCTGCATGAGGTCACGTCGTGGCCCCCTGTCAAAAGTTTACGGTAGAGACCTTCCATTTCTGATCAACGGGTGGCGCATCTTCCCGTTTTTCAATAATATGCATGTAAGACTGCGGCCCACGCATTATCATATGATCCTCTCACCTCCACACAATACACGCCTGACACGGTCGCTGGTATGGCCGCGCAGTCAGCAGTCAGGCGCTGCGATACCACCCATAGAGCTCCTGATAAATCCTACTGCTACCTCAGTGAGGCACACGACGAGGCAGCTGCATTTCGCTACCGGACGCATTCTTGAATCCTGCGGCGTCGAGTGCCCGTACATTATCCAATGCGGTTGTGGCTGCTGGCATGGCTGATCATTGTCCAATCGCATACGACTGCGAGAATCCTCCAACAGCTATCAATGGTTCGAAGGATTCTACGCACAGCATGGATGCTCATGCGCATAGGCATGATGCAGGACTTTATGTTTGAGTTGATGGCTGTCGCCCACGGATGTCCTGACGGTGATTTCCGGTACCCTCACGCTCATCTGTGCTTCTATCTTCAGCAGCCTTCATCCTTGACTCCTAGTCTAGCCGCATCTCTGAGCCTACGCCTGGCACCCTCACTACTTTGTTGTACGGAAGATTATTCGAAACGTTATGTCGCACGATTGTCGGCGTACATATACATGTCTAGCCAGTGGCAAGGCATGCAGCTGTTTTGCCACACGTTATGATTAGGATGGTTTTTGTTGACCTCGCTATCGTCTGGCTAACTGGAGGGACACAGGCTATCCGTGTCATACATCCCAAACCCCTAAGTTTCCTATCAAATGCCCCGATGTGTCGGACAGTCGGGGCGCAAACATGCGACGGGAGAATATGGTCGCACCCCTATCCGCAAATTCTGTCATGACAGCCAGTCCTACCTTAGATTAGAAGGTCGCAAACACCCCTCGTCTCAAAATTCGCCGCGGGCGGCCACACCTACTTTGTTGTACGAGCTGCACGTCTCGCTGAATAAAGCTCTCTTCCCTTGCATGTCCTGAAGAATGCACCGTAGACTACACATCACCCTACCGAGTAGTCGTGGCAAGCTGTTGAACAGTTGCCGCTGATCGAGGTCCAAACTCCTGGTGCGATGTCCGCCGACACTACGCCGGCGCTGCCACCGCCATTGGGCGAGATCTCCAACTTCTCCAATCCACCGAATAGCAACGCCGAAGCGCAAGCTGGCATTATTATATGCCTCATCGTCACATTTTCTGCGGTGCTGATCCGCGCGTACTCGAGGATATTCCGCATGAAGGCAGTGAGGATACAGGATTGTTAGAAGCCCCTCCCACTACTTGCGGTAACCACGGCTAATAGTTGGATATAGGCATTGCGCTCCTGGCCTTCGTACGCGAGATGACTTGGCTTGTGGTGGCGAGACATTTGTGCTGATCGTGACCTGACAACAGGGACTATACATCGGCTTTGTCTACCTGCTCTTTTGGTTCATGAGTTTCTGCGGCTATTACGTCCACCAGTGGAACATTTCTGCCAGTGATATCCCAACGGTTCTTCACGTGCGTTCCAGTCCAACCCCGCTCGTTGATCGACAAGAGTAGCGAAGCTGACATGCTTCGCCAGATCGTCTACCTCGGCATGGTCATGTACGAGCTCACAATCATGGGACTCAAGATCTCCATCTTGACCGAATGGATCCACCTGTTCGTTCCTCGTGGGACGCGGAGCACCTTCTACTGGACCTGCGTGGCCGTGCTGAGTGTCAACGTGATGTACTACTCGTCTTCGATTCTAGCTACGACCTTCGTCTGCAACCCCCGTGGAATGCTTTGCTCAAAGTCGTCGGTCATCTTCATCTGCAGTGCGGCGGTCAATCTGGCCTCGGATATTGTCATTCTAGTCCTCCCAATCAACACTGTCTGGCACTTGCAGCTACCCAGGCGGAAGAAGATAAACATCTCATTGGTGTTTGCTCTAGGCATCTTGTACGGAACACCACTCCCCCGTCCAAAATTCCCCTTATATGCTGTCGATCTGCTACTACAGACACATTGACTGATTTCGATAAAGGTGTTGCGCGTCCGCCGCGGTTCGACTTGCCAAAGCTATCGAATCCTTCGTTTCCCCCGACAAGACATACACCCTATCGGCCGTGACCCTCTGGGTCCTCACTGAAGCAACCTGTGCGTTTCTTGTCTTCTGTGTACCCGCGGCTCCGAAGGCTTTCAAAGGCAGTCGATTGGCAAGCGTGTTATTCGGTAGTGCATCAACCCAGGGTCAGTCTAGAGGCGAGATTGGCCCATCCACTCGCTCCTGGCCGAGGAGCGTATACGCGCAGCTTCCTCCAGCAAGTAGAGCGCACCAGAGGAATGGGGTGCCATTGCAGAAGCTGCATCCGGTTGTGAGGAGCGTGCCCGGACCCTCCGAGTCGAGTGAGCAGTTACGCGAGACAGGATGAAAGGGTGTTGCATGATAAGGGGCTGGCTGATGTGCGCTGGAAGTACCTAGACTACCTGTCAATGCAACTAGTTCCTCGCTCTAATATGGAATGAGCCCAATGAATTCCTGGCCAAATGAAATGCGAAGATAGGGGATTTTGTACCTGCCGGTTAGGCAGTAATCCACATTGCAAGAATGTACCGGCCGCCGAGGCCGGGGATCATGATATGATGTTAGCAACGACGATCGATACCCGAAGACTGTGCCCCGCGCCGCCCCCTCCACGCATGCGGCAGCGTGAGAGAACCAAGTCGGTGAGCTTAGCATTATTTGAGGTGATCTGACATACCTAGGTAGGTGCATGAAGGATGCCGCGCGGCCCGTTGAAGGAGTGGATGTAACCATGGCAGAGTCGAGACCGTTGCGCGGGGGACATCCTGCATGTGTCGAGGCAGTCAGAAACGGTAATGTAACCATGCCAGCGCCGGCAACAGCGGCCGGCAGCAGCCCTGGACGTGCCGAGTATGTATAGACTTGTCGAAGTGACTTGGACTTCGGGGGCTACCACAGATGGGGGTGGCAATACCTACTTCTCTACCGTTCTGTCACACGACTATTCTCGGAACTGTTCAGCCAGCAAACCAACGATCTCGAAAGGGCATTCGCAGGAATCTCTCTTTCGGGACGCCGCTGATGCTCCCAAAATCCTGCCTAGTCCTACATATAAGCCCGATGTAATACGACCAGCTCCTGGTACCTGAAACCAACCACAATCTGTTCCGCTCGCCGCTCGCCATACGCTCTCTCTGAGCCGGAACCCGTGCTCTGGTGCTGTTGCGTGTACCATCTTGCTGGCAAGGGTCGGGGCGTTCTCCACGGCATTTTCATTACTCCGCGGTGCTTTAGGTCTTTGGACCACATAAGAATAACCCAATGTGAGGCCTCACTCATTCGCAAGCTGCCAGCAAGAACCGCTCACGCCCTGTCCCATTCAGTATATGTCCGCAACAGTAACAGCTCCATGCCTGGTTCAACATGGCCGTCAAGACCTCCAATGCACTGAGCGATTCTCTTCAACACTTCGCATCCATACCTGAATGTGCCGCCATGCTGCAGATGCCTGGCATCGCTCTAGGCCGATCCAACCGAGATCCACGCCAGCTTCCTGAGGGTTGCCCGCCATCGCGTGATCAGTTCTTCAAGCACCTGATGGACAACGACCAAGCAGTGCCGCATCTCCTCGTGCTCTACCAAGACCCCTTTTTTTTCGATGGTGCCGGTGCAGCGTCTGATCCCCCTGATCTACCGTTTCTGGTACGATCTGTGTCTGTTCTTTTCGATCTCCGCGCCGGGCTGAATGGCTGGAACGGCACTGTGCACGGAGGGTTCATCGCTGCGATGATGGACGAAGCGATGGGTACTCTGATCTTCCAAAACAACGTCTGTAACTTGGAAGCCAAGTCCGAGAGCTTGATCCCGTCATCTGCGAAAGACTTCGCGAACGTCGCACACGTTACAGGGCGTATGGAGGTCAGTTATCGACAGCCATTGCCCAGTCCACGGGTGGTGGTGGTAACGGCAGCATTGGACAGGATAGAAGGGCGGAAAGTGAAGATCAAAGTCGTTGTAAAAGACCTAAAGGGTTTGCAATATGCCACGGGAGACGGCACATGGATATCAGTTCCAAAGGGAAAGCTATAGGGGGCGATACTTCAAGCTACACTACATAAATTCTACCTCGACACAGGTGCTCAAGCATCCGAGGGAGTTCAAACAAATAGGGGTATCTTATGTAAAGATGAAACAGCTCGGATTGTACTTACTGCGATCGGGCTCCCTATCCCTACATCTCCTATTCTCTGATTGAAAGTGCAACTATTTCCTTGATGTCACGTTTCTATCATTTAGAATCATTGACATCAAGTATGTGTGTTTATTGATGGCATTCATCTGAGGACATAACCCCCAGGTGCACCAGATCCGACAATGATCAGCCCCTCACTACCAAGTCCTCTCGTGAAGCAGCTCCAAGATGGTCCAGCAGATGGATGTTTTAGAGGCATGACAGCGTACATATGAAGCAAAGGCAAGCAAAATCACACGTCAATCTCCACCCTCCCTCACAGGAACGGACACCACCCGATGTACATGCTCGAGAGGTTCTTGGGGTTGACAGCCTGCTTGATGAGTTCATCCACCTGCCCTTCCACACCCAGGGGTATGCTTTCGTCGGGCAGCAAACCCCTAACCTTCCTCTTGATACTGTCCACCACGCTCTGAGGATTGAGCCTAACAGCCTCGTTCTTCCTGCGCTTGTCCTTCTGCAGGTCCAGCGTGGGGTCGTATATGAACGCCTCCAGAATCGTCATCAACGTCTCCTCCTGCTGTCTCAGAATGCTCAGTGTCAGCTCGGAGCATTTCCTGAACGGCCCTTCGTATCCGTAGATACCCATTGCAGCCACCATGTTGTGGGTTAGGCGAAAGGGCACCCTTTCAGGCTGTGCGAACGTGAGGCCCTTGTCAAAAAGACAGTTGAAGTCGACGTGGAAGACCCCACCATTGCCTTCTTCGAGAAGCACATTCTCACCGTGACGATCCCCCAGTCCCAGGATGGTACCAACCATCGACATGACAGCGCATGATCTGGTGTATCTGAGCCTTGCCCCAAACCAGGCAGATGGGTTGGGGAACTGTGAAATGAACCAGTTCGGGAGTACAGGCGGGAACATGCCAAGCACATCTTCCGAGAAAATACTGGTATTCTTGTCACTCGTCACCGCATCCTTCATCATCTGCTGCAGGCTGCCATAGTTAGGGGTTATGCCGCGCGAACGGTAGAAGTTGAGCAGTATATCGCGCAGCGTTTTCAGGCCGTCTACCCACTCGATGATGCCGCACTCCTCGTTGAGCGGCGTCACTGCGTAGGTGCGGATATACAACTGTCGCCTGCTGGATTCAGCATCTCGTTTCAACGATCGATTGATCATGCTGTTGAATTCCATAAGACGCTGGTCCGTCCGTAGGTCGTCCTTTGGCTTGATCAGAAGCATGTAGTTGACCCCGTTCGTGCCGCGAGCTGTGAGTCTTCGAGGCTTCGCCAACGAGCCAAGGACCAGGACCTCATCCAAAAATGAGTGGATCTGAATGACATCGCGGGAGAAGGCCTTGTGCTTTCTCAGATTGTCGGTCAAGGTGGGTAGGGTTGCGGTAAGGCAGGCCTCGATCGGGACTACAAGTGGACAAGGCGTACACTTGTGGTTGAAGTTTAGATCTCGGGTGATGCTCGCGACTGTCGTTCGATTGCTCTGGAAATCTCCGTTGTTACAGGCCAGGAGGAGTTGGGTTGCCAGTTTCTCGCCCATCCGGAGCAACGTGTTGATATCCCAGGTGCTGCCGTCCGTCTTTTTAGCCCGTTCCCTGAGTTTCAACAAAATCTGTTGCCCTCGTGCTCTACGCTCGGACGTAGCCTGCCTGGAAGTCATGATTCCGAACAAGCTCCAGATAGATTGTCTGGGGTGCGCCTCCACGACCCTAATAATCATTTCCTCCAACAGGACTAATACCTCGGCGTTCGGATGGGCAATACGCGCGACTAGTTGGGGAAGTGTGGTATAGAATATGTATGCAGGCAGTCGCTGCACGTGTTTGTGGAGATATTTATGAAGCAACCCGAGCTGCGTCTTCCGGCGGTGATGAAGTTCTCGAGAAAGAGAAACTTTGCCTTCCGGCGCCTTGTCAATCTGGGCTCCAAGCTCAAGCCAAAGGGTAAGAATGCGAGGCAGTGTTTGATATAGGTACTTGGTACCATAATTCAGAGATCTGAGGTAGTTTTCGACCACGAGCTTGGCCGTCTCACCGGTGAGATACTCATCGCTCTGATCATCTGGCTTCAGCGTTCTTTCGGACTCGAGCACCTTCTTGTGATGTCGCCCGAGGTAGTAGTGCCCTTTCTCCCATGTGCCGTGGTTTGTGGGGACCTGTCTGTACTGTTCTCTCAAAGCCATGGCATGTGTTTGGCCCGCGTTGTCCAGCCATTTTGCGAGCAGTAATTGCGCACGGGCGGTCAGCAAATTCTGCTGTGATCCAATGTTCCTCTCGGACAAGTCATTGTCACTGAAACTTCGGTTGACGAAGATTTTGCTCGCAATCGCACCCTGAAGGGTCTGTATCGCCTTCCGGTTGTGTCCCTCTTTCCAGAGTAGACGGGCATTCTCTATGGTCGCTGAATCATCACCGAGCTGTGAGGCATGAAGAACGGCATTGAAGGACTGATGCATGGCATTGGCCTTCCGAGCGAGCCGCGCGCTTGACAGCCAGAGAGCCGAGATGTCCATGTCACCAAAACGCGGTCTAGTCAAGTCAGCGAGTGACATGCCCCTCTAGGAAAAGGAGACCTACCGCATCAACTCCATGGCCGCTCGACGGATGCCTAGTACGTATTGCTTATCGTTGACGTAAGATCCCATCACTTCGAGCCGCCTGGTCAGAGATTTGAGTACCTCCTGAGGGTGTTGAGTCCCGTCGCTGTTCATACCGGCGACTAGTTCAAGGTCAGTCAAGACATGAGATCTCAACATTGGCTCGTGGCAGGCTTGTAGTGATGCAGTCGCCGAATGCGTCATAGAAGAGCCAACTCTGTCCCTCATGATCTTCATCTCTTGCATGAATCTTGTTGTCATGCGTTTCTGGAGATACAGGAGGGACTTGGCAATCGTCACGTTGAAATTCTCGGTGTAATCCCCTTGATACTTGCCGGTAAATTTTTCCATGGTCTGCCATCTGCCAGTCGCCCAGGCAGCCTCCACAGCGAACGGTACTATCCGATTTATGGTCGCGACAGCGGTGTGCTTTTCAATGCCTTCGACATAGTTGAGAAGTACGTCTGGAAAGTGATCAGTCGTAATCCGCGGTAGTGACTCTATTGACAACTTACCGTGCTGACCAGACTCTTTGAGACATGTCAGGAGGTCAATCTGGACATCGACATTGTCGGGATCCTCGGCCAGTTTGATCTCATACCAGGTCTGAGCAGCTGCCCACCGCCCGGCCTTTCGATGACTGAGAACTTGCTGGTTTATGTCGAGCACGTGCAGGTGTGCTGATATGCCCTCGAGACCGTCAGGTTCGTCAATCTGCGTGTATATGTCTTGAAGTCTTTGCAATAGACGCTCTCTATCATCAAGGCCGGTCTTGTCTTCGTCTACTTGGCGAATGTGTTGTTCTAGATGAAATAGCGCTCGAGAGTATGACTGGCAGTCCACTGCGCGTTCTGATACCAACTCAGGGGGGAACGAGTCCAAAATATCTGATACCTTCTTCACCGCAGCGACATCTCGAGGGCTGGCGTTGGGTTGACCTCGTTTCAGTTGCACCCACCGCATGGCATAGTCTAGAAACCGAAAAATAGCCTACTAGGTCAGCATCAGAACCAGCGGCAGGGTCTCCTCCGCTCTGCTCACCTCACAATACAGCTTCTTGTCTTCTCTTTCAGTGTATGTGGCATTGCTTGGCAGCTCATACTGGAGTACGTTGAGTAGCTCGCAGAGCACTTTTGCGCGGTCCTGTTCCGATATTACTTCGCCAACAATAACGTGAAGGAGAATGTACGGGAAGAGAAACTCTGCGATTGTTAAGTCCTTGACTCGAATCAATCGGCCTAGGGGTTCGAAGATGAGTTCAGCAAACGGAACCTGCGGTCTGCGGAGACAGTCGAGCGTCAGGTTTCGCATCCAATTGCCGTATGCCTTCCCCGGTCGGAAGATGGGGTACTCGACTTGTTGATGGGCCATAGGAGCGATTCGGTATTTTGAATTTATGAAAGGCGCAAGAACCTCTCGGGTGCTGTCAGGTAACGACACGAACTTCCGATAGATGGGGCCAGCTTCCCGCAAACCCCCCAGTGTGACAGCCACTGTGATATCACATCTTTCAAGGAGTTCTTGCATGGCATACGACAGAAACCCCTGAAGTTTAGTGTCAGTTGCGGAAACAAACGACTTGACCAGTACATGCTCCAGCAGGAACAGCACAAACTCTGTTGTTTCGCCGGAATCTTCGAAGTTGTTCTTGATAACGAAATGCTTCTCGGCTCGGACAGCTTCTACACGGTTTGGATCCAAGCAGCCCACCAAGCCAATGCATTGGGTGCACAAGTCGCTGATGTCGCCGTGGAACCCATTGTACTTCGCCGCGCAGTCCAAAAGTGCCCGGGCGAGCGTAGGAACAACCGAGTCAGGTTGCTCGCTAACTGCAGACGCTTGTAAGTAATCTTGCTGTCTTTGCAAGTACGAGACGAGTTCTCGTAGCGCTTGCAGTACCACACCAGCATTGTCGTGGCATATCCTCTCAGCTAGCAGGGTGAACGCCGTGCGACTATCAACCGGCGACCGGAGCTGGCTTAGCTGCGCCTCAAAATCGGCCAGACTTTGAATATGACTGAAGGACGGTAGCTTGCTGATGAAGAGCTGGATAATGTCGCGTTGTTTGTCTAGCAAGAACTGGAGCAAATCCCGCGATAGCTGTTGCGTAGCATCATCGAACTTGGCCCAGTAGTGACTGATGAGGTAGAAAGTTGTCTCAACCGGGACTTTGGCATCCTCTTCTTCGATATAAAAAAGCATAGCGGCCCAACATGAGAAAGCCGCGCTGCGAAGTTCATCATGCGAAATGGCCGCGAGTATGCAAGCTGATATCTGTTTCGATGTCAGCAAGCGCATCGTTCATCCGCCACATGTCTGCTTGACTTACTTGTGGACGAGCAATATAGACGTAGTGCCTTCCCATCCTGACCATCTCTTCCATCGCTTTGATGCAGCGTCTCCGTTCCTGGATTGGGGAACGAGCCAAGGACGTGTCATTGATGACTTCAGTCAGCTGTGCCATTAACCCCAAAGCATGCTGTTGCAGAAACACACCAGCCGCATGCTGTTTCTTCTGCTTCGGCTCGCCGCTGGCTGTTATAATCATGCTTGCCATGAGGTACAAAGCGTTGCGAATCTGCGAAGCGTGTTAGCACTAGCATAACTCAAGCACATACGGTACACTTCTTGAAACCTACATGAGGCTTACGAGCTTCGTCTACATCGCCCGCGGCTTTCAGTAGCTCCAGGGCAGTGGCTAATGGTTCGATTCGAAGCAGTTCAACCAGCTCAAAGCCATCAAAATGCGGAGAAACATGTCTCATCAAGGACATTGCATGCTGTTGTATATCTGGAGAATCTTGCACCAGCAAGAGAGCCAGTATACGGCCCAGATTGGCGATATCAAGACATGGCTGCCACGATTCAGTTTCGTTGCGAACCTCGGCGATCTTTTCAATCACATCTCGCTTCTTCATCAGCACAAGCCAAGGAAGCGCATGCGGTTGAATGTAGACGAGCAACTGTGGAACGGTCATGTCCAGCATTTCAGCTAACAGTCGTGTCAATTTGGGCTCATGTAACATGTCTTTGGTCGCAGAGAATGCGAGATATCTCCAGAACGGGCCCAGGAGCTGCCTAGGAGTCAAGGAGCGAGAACGAGCAAGCTTGACAATCTGTATGGTCGTCAGGAATCAGGAATGAAGGTATCCAAAGTGGCTTCAATAAGCACGAACCTCGGAGAACGCAGCAGCAGAAGCGATGATGCTCTTGTGCCCCAGATATTCCACAAGCTTGACCAAGACGACCTCCAACTGGTCATCAGATACGACCCTTGGCAATCGTCAACGCAAAATTCATTTTCAAAAAAAGGACTGAGATGACTTTACCTCGCAACGTGAGACCACGCCATAATACATGTTTCTGTGAGGTGAGGCTGGCTCTGCTCAGAGAGAGAGCGTAGTATGGCCACCGCATTCACCCTATTTCTTTGAATAACATCGGATGCGGTTCCTGGAGGGCTGAACTGAGCAAGGAAAATGGGGAGAGTACGCCTAGACAAGTCAGTCCTAGCTGCATGAACGGACTCCGCGATCACTTACCCAGCAGCGATGCGTAACTCCCTGACAGAGCTTTGAAGAGACGACAAGCACCATTGAGCAGCGGCGGAGACCTCGGTGTCGAGAAAGTCGGCATTAGCACAATGTTTTGCCATACGCCTCAGCGTGACCATCGCAGTTACACGGGGCTTCCGTGACTCCATGAAACTCGGGAGCAGTAACAGGTAGGTAAAGGCTTCTATGGCCGACTTCTTCGCGGCTGCGTCAAGGCAGAGCGATGGTTCGTGTCTACTGGGCGAGGTCCTACAACTGGGACAGTCGAATGTAGGAAACTCGTCATCGTCATCGGCGGTCATGGATAGTGTATCGTCGGCTGCGCAGCACACGTGTCCCAGGTATTGAATGACCAGAGATGTTTCAGGCTCGGCAAGATGCGAGAAGCCGGAGCTGCAATTATGAGGATCTGTATATGATGAGGATATCGAGGGCTTAACTTACCGCATGGCATCCTTGAGTCCCGTAAGATTGTTCTTGGGCTCTGTTCCTAGAAGCCGCCACAGATGGTTGACTACGTCCGGCATCGTCCGTGGTTGACTGACTTTTCTACGTTTCGGCTGTCGCTCCATTCCAAAGTCATCGATGGTTTCGATGTGTAGAGCCTTGACAGCATGACGAAGCTCCTCATCGTGATACTGATCTAACTGCACCACACTTTCTATCGACCCAGGTAGGGGATGAGATGCTACTTGCCGGAGAAGTTCGAAGCATTTCTGTAGTTAGGTCAGAAGTGAGTTTCATATCAAGCAATCTTAACTTACCTGTATATCTGTACCCACTACGGATGTGTCATCGTGAATGTTCGACTTTTCCACGGCCAGTAATAGCTGTGACTTCACTAGTCGAGAGACAGTGTTGAAGGAGAGGCATCCCTCGGCCAATTTGACGAGCGCTAGACAGAAAAATCTCTGGCTTGAGCCAGTGTTATCTTCAGCGACATGAACTGCCGGCTCACTGACTAATGCCTCCACGCACAGGTACACTAGCAGTGTGTATGCCTTTTCTTTGAGTGAGACATCAACGTTACCAACCTCTCGGAATCTCCCTAGAAGGTGAACGATATGCTCCATAAGTCGCGATGAGCAGCCGGGAAAGATATTCTGCCATCGATGCTGCGTCTCATGCAAAATCATGTAAGCATCTAGGAGCCATGGGGTAAGCTCCAGAAAGGGTGACACCATGCCATAACCCGGATGCCAGACACGCAAAGGGATCGATAGTACGGACAATAGGCCCAAAGCATGGTGAATAGCGTGCGAGGCTAAAGGTATGGTATAGGTACACTGCTGTTGGAGGAGCTGTATATCGGCTGCCACTGTTGTCTCGAGGAAAGAGTCTTGAGGTAATCGCAACTGAAGCGCAACATCTCGACTGGTGAGTGGTACTTTCAGGGCTGTCAAGTAGCTTATTGTGGCTACAGAAATGACTTAGTGAAGTCCCCTCGGCATGAAAGCGACCGACATACCGTTGAAGTTGAGTCTGAGGTATGCGAGGAATTGCGGTATGAAAGACCACAACAGGCCCACCTGACACGAAATCAAGTACAATTCCTGGAAGAAGATCTCAATACGTGCTGTCAAGTCAGCACAGGGGCCAGCCCCGAGTAGTTTGAGGATCTTGGGGAATATCCATATCCAGAGAGGCTCATTGCCCCGGAAAAGGAAAGAGCCTGGTTCAGAAGTAGCAAGAAGCACCTCTGGGGTTTCCTTGATCGTGACCTTGAGGAAGCTGAGAGCCCTCAATGCATCTGCGCTCAGCTGAGCTCTGTCGGCAAAAGGATCATCCCACCTGAGGCCTTCAAGAACGACACGGGCATAGACATAGATCAGCATGTGGTTGTGGTTGATGCGCTCTTCCGGTGAAGCAAGAAGGTCGGGTTGGTCTTTGACCTTTTCGATGATGGTGAAGAACTTCTTCAGCTCGGCTGTCTCATCTGGGCGCGAAGACCGTGCGGAGGTCGAGATATTGCCGACCAGCTGGGCAGCCAAGGTTGAAGGTGGGGGCGCATTGTTGCTGTCTAGGGAGCCGTTTGTGAAGCTCTCGCGACCATGAGGTCCTGCCCTGCCATGGGACGTGGGAGCCATGTTCGTGCTGTCGTCTCCTGGTCTCCTGGTCTCGGACAGGGTGGTGCAAGACCAGGCACAGGAGCAGGAGGAGACAGACAGACAGAGGGTACAAGACACGCACGCAGTGGATGTATGGGTCGTATCTTGGGTGAAGCGAATGTGGGGGTTGCAGGTGCACTCGAAGAAGTCGCAGACGCGTCGGTCCGGTCGCGAGAGCACGTGATGTATGGGGCCAAGTGCCCGCTGAGGTAAGCCCAAGGGCCAATTAGCAATCGAGCAACAAAAAACCTCCGCAATGGCCTGATTGACGTATCATTGCGACACAACACGAGTGCTTGAAGTTGCTTGCATTTCACACGACGCCGACTCGAATTTGACCACGTATCGCAGATCCCGATAAACACAGCGAACATTCAGTCATACGCAGCTTTCGCCGGCCGATCGCTGATACAACAGTTGCGATGGCAGTCTTCCCGGCTAAGAAATATCCAAGCGCCGCCAACTCCAGCACCTTCGCCGCCAAATACCGTGCCCTGATGGCCCGACACCCTTTCCTACTTTTCGGCCTGCCCTTCATGTCTGTCATTGTGGCCGGCTCGTTTGTCTTGACGCCTGCGACTGCCGTGCGCTACGAAAAACATGACCGAAGGGTCCGACAGATGACTCGCGATGAAGAGCTGGGTGTCGGCAAGGCTGGCCGGAAAGTCAACATCAAGGACGAGTACTACGTAAGAATCTCGTTCCATCCGGATCCCCATCATACATCCAACCGCGACTGGGGCTGACGCAAAGGTGACTTTCAGAGGCTGGCCGCCAAAGATATCGACGACTGGGAGCAGAAGCGTGTCAAGAGACTTCCTGGAGAGTCTGATGGCATTCTATGAACCTCTTCCTCCACAATATTCCGACCATCAACTACCACTCGGGGTCTCGTCGAATTGTCACCCGACCCACCAGTCAGCCGAGTCCCGAGGCGGCTCTTAATAAGTCGTCTGTTGACTCTGAGTTCTGAACCTTAATACCATCTGTATACCGATATACGTAATCCCGTTCAGCTTTCGCTGCATTGGTCCAACGTCTCTTGCGCCAAGCTACCCCAGCTGAGGAAACTGTGCCGAACGCCGAACCTGCCTCTTGGCTACAATAGTTTACGGGTGGCGCTATAGTCTGCAGAGCTGCTGTTCCTGCAGGCGCCAAAACTCAATGTCAGCTCATACGAGCATGTGCGTTCGGCTGAGAGTTCAAGACGGGCCAAAGTTTGTCAAGTACCTAGGGGGCAGCGGACCGGGGGCCGCAAGGCTGAGCGGACTGGCGACCGCAAGGCTGTGCGGACTGGTCGGCATTTACTGGTTTGGCGTCTCGTCTCACATCATTGAACGGAGACTGCGTGCGACGCTGTGAAGCCGACACATCCAGAATGGCAAGGAAGCACCTGGTTACTACGCCGCAGACATTATGCAAATCGCAGCGATGAAACAACATTATCCTGCTTAGCCTCTCATTTGACGACTCCTCGACATATTCGAGGTTGTGCCTCCAGGTTCACTGGATTCTGCAAGGTTATGTGCATTGTGTGCAACCGTCCATGCTATGCATCTGTTCAGCTATATGGTTGTGATCAATGTCCTGTGCCGAGAGGATGATTCCAATCCCGAGGCTCTGACGTCTTCCATATCTCGGATCTGCCAAGTGGGACTCAGGAGTAAAACGCTTTCGTTGACAACGGAGATGCAACTACAAGGTATGAAGGGAGCTTGCGATTGAGTTCTCGGGCAAAGTCTCTGTCGGCCAAGCAAAATTTCAGATCCGTCTCAAAGCCTTGACTCATGCGAGGTTGACAGGATGGCCCGTATTACAAACTCCTATCCAGCCGGCGCCAACGCCAGCCCACATGGTTCCATCGGGCGATCTACCGTTCCAGTAGCATGGAACCAACACTACCCTCCACAACTTATAGTAGGACGGACACAGATGGGCGAGCAATTGCCCGTTGGGGTTTGGCCAATGCTGTTCAACTGTTCGTATCGTCTGGGGCCGATCCAACAAAGTGAGTTGCAGCAGGAAAACTTGGACAGGCTGTTGATTCAGGGGTAAAGATCCAAATTTACAAGGACAATGAACCTAAGGCACTACTAGTAGGCCAGAAGTGTACCGTCGATGTGGAGAACGTCGTGACTGTCACGTCAGATCTACAATTGACAACAGTCTGACATCAGCACCCAATTCTTGTTTGCTCACATCCCTGACAGCTCAGCCGCATGGAAGAATGGGCCATGGCCACACAACGGCACGCGTGCTCTACCGGTGTTGCAGTGCAACAGCACGCGCTTCTACCATCTATGCGGCTGAGCGCTTGAACATCTCCCCTGGCCGAAATTACCGAAATTAGCGTCTTTCGCTTTGGAAGAAGCCTTTGCGACGTGTCAGCCCTATTTTCAGCCGATGAAGCTGAAAATATCTGATCTCGAAGACTCGGAAGAGGCGAAGCGGTGTTTCAATGATGATACGCCGGCTTAGATCATCCCCACATTCAATCGAAGATCGATGAGATCACCTACAATGGTGGTATCATAGATGATAGAGCCTCATCCCAGCCTTGCGACCTCCCGCCAGGAATAGAGTCCTGGCTATTCGGCCATCATTATTACTGGCCAGCACTCGGAGCTAAGCAGACAGCAAGTCTTCGCGACGCGGCGTGGATACCGCCTCGACATACAATCCCATGCTTGTAGCCAGAATAGCATCGGACTGGATGGTGCCTGACCAAGGGTCAAGCTAGTAGCGGCGGACTTCGCTTCGCTTTCAACTTGGCAAAAAACCCAGATATACCCACATTGTTCATCCCACCACTACGATTACCACCGCCACCCACCACACCTCCCGGGCTACCACCACCAGATCAAGGTTCAGCCGAGATCCCGGGACAGGCGGGCAATCTGACTGACAGGCCTATGACAGGGCGCACACGTCTGATTGCCACATGCCACTATCGACCATGACGCACATGGTCCCTCTTCACCCTCCGAGCCCTCCTAGCCAGCCAACGCGATCGACAGCTTAGCGGAAGAATCGGACATTTGCATCCTTGCAGGACTTGGTCAAGGTGTCAAGGTGAGCAGCAATAAGCTTTCTTTTCTCCTCACGCTCTGATATCCACCCAGCCACTTACCGGCGGTGTGAACCAAGCCTGCAAGGCACCCACCCCACCCGCCTACTTCCTTCAGCAGTGATCTTCAGGCACGGTTCGATCGGAAGATGGGTGTATTGGGGGGTATTAAACCCAGCTAGCCCTGCATCCTTCCTTCGTTCTGGAAGAGGAGCATCTTCGTTCTATTCTTCAGCCCGCCCCAATAGCATCTACCCCGGCCTCTGGTCTCAGCAAGTCTCTAGCCAAGCCTCACATCTCACCAACATTGAGAGTTTACTATATCTTCTTTTCTTACACCGTGCCACGCTTGACGTTGCCACGATGGCTTTGAACATGGGCGGGTCACCACTCTTTCACAAAAAGTCGAAGAGTCGTATCGCCACCAAGCACAGCAACCAGGACGGCGAAAATATGCATATTCGAAAATGGAGCTCCTCCAGCTCAAGCTCTCAAGCCTCTTCTGAGAGTTCCGATTGCAGGCGAGCCCGTTACGGTCCTCTCTCCTCACATCCTCCCTTGAGCCTCAACACATCGCCACGCGGCGTACCGGGATACGACATGGCCCGGTATAGAGACGACGAAGAACGGGAGAGCCGGTTCTTTAATCAGACCAACCATGTCGAGGATCACATCCTAGAGCTGGCCGAATACTCGCCAGTAAAGGGCAGGAACTGCTATTTCGAGCGGCCCAAGGGACGGCCATATGTCTACGATCAGGGTTCGCAGTGGCCCCTCAAGGACTGGCAGGCCACACCGCCGGGCTTTGCGGAGATGGACTCTGCGGCCACTTCACCATCATCTTCTCCCACACGACCCACGCACCACCGCAGACGGAATACGGACTGGATGAACGATGCCGACGTCTTCGTCAAGCGTGGGGCTTGGAAGCGCCAGGGCATCGTGTTCCATCTCGATTCAAAGGAGCAGGAGTTGCAGGAAGAGCACTTTGAGCTTCCCGAGTAAAGCTCTCCTCACTCAGTTACACATACGACCATCAACAACCTTCGGTGCACTCACCATTCTTCGACCTTGTCATACTATTCTTGGCATCGTTCACTTGACATCAACACTATCCGACATCCGATTTCACGAATCACGTTCTACAGGAGGATACACGGGTACACAGACACTCTCGGAGAGGTCTAGACAGGTCTAGACAGGTCATCTTGGGCCCCTTGTTCCAACATAAGTGCTGTACACACAATCTATTAGGGTTTGCATATTCGGGGTGTAAAGGACTGGCTGGGACAAGATACCAATTTGATTTTTTTCTCGAGGTAGCGATAGGATTAATTCACATGCTTTAACCAACCTTTCCAAATGATCCCTGCGATCCCCGGTGCTCTCGATGATCTACGGCGATGCAGCCCACCTGTCGCCCCGACTAGGTTCATGCGCACACTCACACTCGACGCGTGGCATCTGTCAAATACGCACCCCCACGGCATGTCAGCGCATTCTAGTGAGCGCCACAAGTGCCGCCCCAGAACGCCATCTAGTTCACGAGCCCTCCACTCGGGTCAACATTGGCCAGATGAGAATCTCCATCAAAAGTCTATTTAATTACATGGCTGGACGAAGGCGCAAGGCGAGACATTGTGGCTGGGAAATCTCGATGTTTACCCCTGACCAGTCCTGGATTGGAATGAGAGAAGACTAGATCGTATAGATCATGATCATGTCTCACGAGACAAAGCCAGCCCTCCATCGCCCACCAGATCTTGCGAGCAAATACATGCATATTGGAATGGACATGAGAGAGGACATGACCAACGCTATCACGGAATTTCCCCAGCCGTACCCCACGCCGTCATAGAGCGGAAAGGTCGCAAGCGGTATCACGGCTCCCCCAATCGAGGACGCGACTGTATGAGCTGCGAGCGCAGAAGCCGAGTAGTCCGGTGTGACCTCGATCATGAAGAGCTGCGTGGCTAGCTATTCGCTGTCAGTGGGAGGCATAATGCGTACGTAAGTATTCTAGGCCAACTCAACCGGACACTCATGTACCCGTATCCGAAAGGGGCCAGGCCAAGGATAGGGACGATCCAGTGCGAGCGGTTTTGTAGAGCCCATCCGTACCACAGAAGGCCCGCGCTTCCGAGTGGGATGGTAAACCACAAGAATGGCAACACGTGTTCTGGTCGACGCGTATCGACGTCACTCAGACGAGCAGCAAGATAGACGGTGAACCTCTTCGCGGTGACAAGTGCCATGATTCCACCAAATCCGATGCCGAGGTAAGCCAGGCCTGCCGTCGTCGGGGGAAACGCAAAGCGATGCTGATATACCGATCCGAGCGACGATAATATTATGTTGACGAGACCGTTGAATATCATTATCATCAGCAGAATGGCAGCGCAGGGTGGAGAGGAGAAGGCGATCCGCGCAGGTAGCGATATCGTCCTGACCAGCACGTCCGTTACGGAAGTGCCGTCTTGTTCCCTCTTGGACCACAAGCGGCTCCATCTCTTCGGTTTCTGATGGTGGCGACGGATCAGGGTTGGCAGATGTGTCTCCGGCAGTATCAGTGCCATAGCCAAGAAAGCAACGGCAGCATGCAGCAGGTCAGCCAGAACCAGAGGGCCAGTCGTCAGATGCGGCAGGGACAGCATATCAAGATGGAAGCAACCCAAAACACCCATCGCCAACCCAGACTCCCATTCACGACTCCCCCAAGCACCGGTCCTATCGTAGGCCCCATCATAGTCCCAGCAGAATAGAAAGCCATCGGCGCACCTCGCCGCCCCGGCAGGTACACATCCGCAACGACCGCGCCACCAACCGCCATCGGTGCGCCGCCAAAGCAGCCAGCGAAGAACCGAAACGCGATCAGCGATTCCAGACTCGGTGCCAGACCGCACGCGGCTGTGAGCGCGGCGAAGAAGAGCGAGGATACCAGCAGGACGGGTTTGCGTCCGTAGAGATCTGTCAGCGGTGCGAGGACCAATGGACCGGTGCAGAAGCCCAGGATGTATACTCTGACGGAGAACGACCCGAGAGCTTTGTCGTCGCCGTTGGGGCGGAACGTCTTCAGGACTAGCGGCACGCTGGGGGCTAGCATCATTGATACTAGGAAGCTGGCAACGGTCAGTGCTTGGCTCGGGGGGTGACGGCGATAATACTTGCGTGAGGCAGTCGCAGTATGCGACAACTGCTGTGTAAGTCCATTTTCTCCAGGGCGCCCAGTTCTGAGGTCTTTCGGCAGGAGGCAATTCTTGCGGGGACTGCGGCGGCGATGTCACTGGCTTCTCCGACTGAGGAGTAGAGGGCATGTCGTTACCGTTGGACTGGTCATGTCCGGTGAAAACCGCCTCCCTGCCCTGCGGACCGGTCATTCTAGCGATGAGACGTTGGTCTGGTATATTCTGTCGAGATGAAAGGAGTACTCCGTACTGTGCCTGTTGGGTTGACACTCAGACACAGGACTGTTGTTGATCGGCAGCCACTCAAGGTCGACCGCACCGATGTAACCATAGGCTGCCTATATACTAACCCTGCTGTTCATGGCATCATGTGCTCTCCTCTTGGTCGACAAAGCTCGGCCGCATTATAATGAGCCGGATTGAGAAAAGGCATAGCGTCAACCGCCATTGAGAATGCGAGAACTTACTCCCACATGTTCTTTCACTCTAGCAAGCGTATGAGAACGACGAAACTGAGTTGAAGGATGAGGAGCTTGATTATGCCCGGGCTAGCTTGTCTTTTGCAGAAAGCTTCATCGCATGTGCAGAGAGACGCTTCTTTGGCACCAAGTTTGCTGACATTGGGCTGCAGGTGGCTACACGAGCGCGTTTACTCCGCAAGGTATAAGCCAGTAGCCGAATGTATCTTGCCTCTTTGCAGTCATCAAACAGAAAAGGGGCTGCGAAAATGGAGCAAGCTCCTCTGCTTGGTCTGCGCCACACTTCGCAAACCCTTCTCCGCGCAAGCATGTCCCAAAGCAAACGACTGCCCTGTCCAACTTTCAGAGTCACACATGTCTAGTTCGAATACTTACAGCGCCGTGAAGGCATCTTCTCGTACTTGTCTTCCCATCTCTATCACGCTCTTCTCGCGCAAAAGCACGAACGGCACATCAGTCCGCGATCTACCCAGAGTCACGCACCTATCACCCTCTCAAACGATATCACTGCTTCTGCATCTTTCGCCGGCTTTCCTGCTCTACAGTGTTCCGCCATGGACCCCACGCACTTGAAGGTCTACCTTGTCCCGGAGGTCGATGAGGGTTTCCAATGGGCCCGAACAGCGATCCGCGGGGGTACATCGAATCATGGTATGTTACATCTAGTTGTCTCAGCTCGGTTGGTATTCACTGATTCTACTCAGGATTCAGGGCCTCATCGTGGATAATGATGACGCGCAATCATGGGTGTTGCCAGTCATTGCTCGCATCGAGATCGACCGCACAGCCGCGCCGCTGACAGTCTGGATCGGCGGATATTGCGATTTCCACATCCTCTCACGTCTGAAGATGGACCGTGTTCCCTTCGAGGGCCAGCTCTTCGACCCAACCGGAAAGTTCAAGGCTGCCAAGTGGAGCACCGATCCGCATTACAGAGGCAGTGGTGTTTGGGGTTCGGAGAATGACAATTACGAGATGATGTGGATCGAGAGGCTCTTCATCAAGCGGCAATTCCGCAACCGGTGCTTCGGTAGACATCTGACACGTGAGCTCACCTCCACGATCAGTGACCTGGTTCCGAAGAACGATGATGACCCATACCTGTTCGTGGTCACGTACCCCGATTGCCTGGAGATCGAGTTGCAGGAGGAGCTGCGTCTGCAGAATCCCCCAGGCAATCAGGCGCAGATCCGGGAGCGTGGCCGGGCAGCAGCTAGCCGGTTCTACCGCTCGCTGGGCTTTCGACGTGTGGGATCGTCGGGCTTCTTCGCGTGGACTTCCAACCCGAACCACCCGAGCAAGGCGCTTGACGCTGCGCATGACTATGATCCTCCCGCGGATGACTATCATCCTTCCGGTCGTCCTCGTACCTTGTTCTCAGCCGGGGTGGCAAGCGCGTGGCTCAGTTCATAAGCCTTCTTGTGGGCAACCGGTGTCTGTCAGGAGTGGAGATGATCTCAGCTGGCTGCCGCTGGAAGGGACCAAATGTGTGGTCAAAAGGGGTAAAAGGGGGTTTGGATGTACGGAGATGACAGGGACTTCATGGGCCAGATAAAAGGTCCGTGGTGGAAGGTTTCCAATAGTACCCGAGAGCATACGCATAACTCATACTCTACTGCAAGCGCTTTCCTGCCATCAAGGCTCGCTCGATGGTTGACGCTATCGTGGACATTGACAAGGGACAGCCACGAATTCATTGTGAGAACAGATTGCGATTCGAACTAGCAACAATATAATCAACTCTACCGCAAGCTCAACATCGACACATCAGCGCTCAACCCCCTCCCCTGCACCATCTCCGCCACAACCTTCCCCGTCCCGAGAGACATGCTTATACCCCAAGGTCCATGGCCCGCAGCAAGATAGACACCGCCCTCAGCCCCAGTCCTCGTAGCCACGCCGTCCCCGAGACACCGATCCGGAATCCGGCCGAGTATCGGCGTGCCCCGATCCGTCACGGGCCGGAAACACAAGCCCTCCCTGACGATTTCCAAGTCATCCTCTACCGAGCCCTTGCCCAGCACCTCCCTCGCCGTGTCCCGCAACGTCTCGATAGCCGATTGCGAGATTCCCGCCTTCGCATCCGTAGCCAGCGCCGGCAGCGGCTCCGTCGCCGAGTTCAGGCCCGCGATGTAGATGTGCCCGCCGATGCGGGAGAAGATCTCGGGTGAATAGCCCGGTTGCGTGCTGGTCATAAAGACCGAGTGACAACCTAGCTTCTCCTCGTGTTCCCGTAGCCAGCGCGGGGACTTCACTACCAGTGAGTGTCCCGCGAGACTCGAGACGGGCAGTTTTGTGGTTGAAGTAGGGAAGAGGGTGGCGAAGACCTGGGCTGACCATGCGCCGGCCGCGATGATGATGTTGGTGCAGGGCACGTCAGTCTCGGAGCTGGACTGCGTGTCGGCGATGCAGATGCTGGAGAGTTCGCCGCGGACGTCTGCCGCGATAGATAATGCTTTGGCGGGATGGTGTAGGTGAACACATGCTTCCTGGCACCTTTGTAGGAGGAATCGCGATAGTTCCAGTGGATCTCTGTTGATATTAGGATAGAGAGTATGGACAGACACGTAAACAACTTACACCTGTGCAGTAGTCCCCTCCTCACTAATAACCTCCACCGCATCGCCCTCCGCCCTCCTCAACCACGGCAGCGCAACACCCGCCAGCGCATCACCGATGCCATCCCCATCTCCACCCCCGCTCGCAGCCTCCGCCCGGCTCGCGCCCTCGCGACACCAGACATCGACGCTGCCCCCCTTCCTCGACCCCGCCGCCTGCGCCAGACTAATTGACGTGCTCCGTGCGTACCCCCATCTGCGCGCCCCGTCCTCCTTCTCGGCGAGCTTGCGATGCTCCTCGAAGCTGAGGGCGCCCAGGGCCGCGGCCGCGGGACCAAACCAGTCCTTCGCGAGGAAGCCGCCCGCGTAGCCCGAGGCGGAGGCGAAGAGCTCCGGGGATGCCTCGACGACGTGGATGCTGGAGCCGGGCTGGTGTTTGGAGAGGTAGTAGGCGGTTGAGGTGCCGATGATGCCTGCGCCGAGGATCACGGTCGTGGCCATGGTTTGGTGACAAATCGGTGGCACAACGATCTATTCAGAAATGCTGATAAGCTGACTCGTAGAGCAGAAGTAAGATAGTTTGGCTGATATGGAAGATTTCAGCGTATATGATAATCAATAGATGTAAGTGTCGAGCCCTCTTGAAGTACCTTAGCGACAAGAGCGATGATGTCGTGCCCCTCCACAACGACCCCACCAAGAACCTCGAGGAGCGCCGATAAGATAAAAGAAAGACGAACCTCTCCCACATTTCACGAAATGTTTCCTTGAACTTCGTGACTCTGTACCTACATACCCATTCTCTGTTATATTCACCGAAAGCAACTGCCAGCATGGCCTCCAAAGTCTTCATCGTGACTGGTGCTAGCCGAGGTCTGGGACTCGCCGTGGCCCAAGCCCTGCTGCTAGACTCACACAAGGTGTTCCTCGTGGCGAGGACCGAGAATGACCTGCAGACGTTGAAGTCTGAGCACCCATCGGCTGTCGACTTCATGGCTGCAGATCTGGCAGATCTGAAAGTAGTCAAGTCCAAGAGGCTGAAATATCCCAGCAAACTAGCTAGATATCGGCTAACTTGGCGTATAGATTGCGCCCAAGGTAGCCAATGCTGCTCTCAAAGCCTTTGGCAAGATCGACGGCATTGTCGTCAATCATGGCACATTATCACCTATCAGCAAGATATGCGATTCAGACGCTGAAGAATGGAGGCGCGCCTATGACATCAATGTCTTCAGCGCCGTAGCTCTTGTGAGTACACTTCCCACGTCAGATGGCAGGTTCCGATGGAATTGATGTATTCCAGATCAAAGAAGCTATCCCAGAACTACGGAAATCCAAAGGGCGGGTGGTTTTCGTTTCATCCGGTGCAGCATCCGGCGCATACGCGGGCTGGGGATCTTACGGTACCTCCAAAGCGGCGCTTCAACACTTATGTGCCCACCTGGCTGTGGAAGAACCTTCCATCACAAGCGTTGCAGTATCCCCCGGCAAGGTGGACACCGTGATGCAGAAACAGATCAGAGATGAGGGCAAAACGGGCATGTCAGCAGAAGTGCACGCCAGCTTCGTCGACGAACATGAGAGCGGTCGTCTCCTCAGCCCCGACAAACCAGGCAACGTGATCGCAAAGCTCGCCATAGGCGCAACAGGTGCCCTGAGTGGCAAACACTACAGGTGCGCTTCTATTACACTGAGTTACATGCAACACCATTGGACTGACCTGAGAGTGCAGATGGAACGCAACGGATCTTGCTGAATTCCAGTGAAGTAGACTACAATGGCACAAGGCATGGCGCATGGACTGTGAAGAACGTCAGCGTGGATCACCAACACATGGCTGGCAAGAATGTGTAGAGTTGGAGCTTCAGTCGAAAGATGAAAAGACGTATATTTTTTCCACATCAAAATTCGGAAATATCATTGTCATCACAAGCAGCGGAAGAGTTG
This sequence comes from Anthostomella pinea, assembly GCA_963556695.1. NCBI lineage: Eukaryota > Fungi > Ascomycota > Sordariomycetes > Xylariales > Xylariaceae > Anthostomella > Anthostomella pinea. Next base: position 4,407,244 of record CAUWAG010000006.1, on the reverse strand, counting down.
TAGAAAGAAAAGTCCTTACCTCACCTGTTCCACATGCCATCTCCATGCCCTACTTGACGACAGGCTTCCTGTATCGGACGTGTCAGTGTCGTGGTCGATGTATCAATACTACAGTCCGTAGTTGTACCACTGTCTCGAGATGCCCATCGACAGCACAATAATCAGACATATATGCGATCCGTTATGTAATATCGGTATTTGATAGTACGTTTTGGAAATTCGATATCATGTTACTGGCGCAAGGTCGAAGGGCATGCGAGGGGTACTACGGGGACCGGTCGTGGAATCTAGCTGAGTCTTATTGACAAATTAGCACTGGAACACTCGGGAGCTTTGGATGTTGGAGTGTCAATGTTCTAATCAGAAATGTCATTTGGCTTGACGGGTCGATCACCATGTTGCCCTTGTCAGAAGGCATAGTAAGACTGGGGCGACACAAGTGCTCATCATGTAGGGGGCTGCGAAGTGCGATAAGGGTAGAACATACCTTACAGTGGCAAATGGTGAGCCAACGAAACGGGGTTGACATCAATAGATTATTGCTGCTAGCATGCAGAATAATTGCTTTCTTCTCGGATCCGGGAGGCTACAGCTGACCGTCCTCACCCGTCACCTGTCCAAGGGAATGGCAATTATCGAGCAGGCAAGCTGCTCAGCTCTTTCGGAGTGGAACATGGAGACAAGCGGTCTGTCTTGCGCTTCGTAAGGGTAGACAAAGAGAAATTGGCGAAGCAGGAGGCAGCTAGCCCGTTGTGACGGGCGAGGAAAGGGAACGCAAAGTGTGTTGGAACTTGGGCAAAGTGGTGTTGGTGAAGAAAGAATGCAGGTCAAAGAGATCGCTGCAAATGAAAATAAAAACGTTCAACACATGGAAGCTTTAGTGGGGTTTGTGGGTAGCTATCACTGCGCCACAGAGCAAGGGGCCCAATGACAGGCGCGGATGCATTTGTGCGCTAGAGTTGTGGCGTAGCGGCCGGTGTCAAGCCACCGCTTGAGGACAATGGATGCTGGATTGAGACTTCAAGGTTGGTTGTGTGGCACCCTCCTCCACTGCATGCGGCGGCTCAGGACAGCCTCATAAACTCCTTCGGTCCCTCTTTGAGACTTGTCCTGTCCTGTCTTGCTTCCAAACGAAAAGCTATCATCTCTTTCCCTTAGCCTTACATGGTCGCAACTATTCCGACGTCTCGACCCTGAGAACATCGCACATCCAACGCCACAACGCTTGCCAGAGGGTGCGGATTCTTCGGACAGTATCACTCACGCCAGCTTACGAGGATATCTGCGGTATCCAGAGCGACCAACATGTCGGACCACGAGTATGGTGGTAGGTTCTTTCTTTCCTATTCACAGCGATCGCATCTCAAGCACGTTTTATTGTTGTACAGGGCAAGTGCCTTGGTTGCAGTGACGAATTCCTGCCTTTTTTTACTATGCTGCTGCTTCCTCAGGCAAGATGGCAGCAACACCGCCATGGAGCCTCAGAGATGAGCAGCAACGGGATACCATGACCAATGCCATGCACACCTTCCATGCATGCCTTCCATGCACATCTTCCGTGCATGTCTTCACACAGGATCAGTGAACCACGAGAACATTTCACAATCCAAATCTACACATCATTGATAGCCGTGAATGAGACACGCACCTGTTAATCATGGGACGTGGGGGAACGGCAACCGTCTATAGCAGCTATGACCAGCAGCGTCAGTTTCATTCACTCTCATACTCACATTCACATGCGCGCGGTCATTGCACTTGCATTATTCACCGGCCATTGTCTGTTTCACCCAGACTGCAGTCACAGGCCTCCTACCCAATGCTGTTCCGCTCCTCAATGCATCACCAACCTGCTCCACGTACACCTTTCCCTTTCTTTTTCGGCCATCTTCCCACGAGAGCTTCTACACTTAAGCCTGTCCCTCACTCGAAAGCTCGAGCTCAAACTACCACATCTGACAGTTATGAACTGCCGGAATGGCGAGATCCAAGACTCCAGGCTTTTGGGCCTCCTTTGATGGCCTTGGTCTGGCAGCCCTCTACACAGCCCCATTCCCAAGTTCTCGGTCTCGCATACCTATCTCCGTACTTCGAGCAGTTTACTAACGATCTATATTTTGCAGGTAGTGAGGATCTCTCTCTACCCAAAGGTATGTGTCTGACTGCCCTCGTCCCGACTCTGCGAACCTTGTTGGCATGACCATAGCCCAGCATATTCATCTCCCCCCTGGTACGATCTTGTTATATCCTCGGTGACTAACATCATAATAGCAACCGTGCAGAAGATAGTCAGCGAGATCCTTCCAGCATCAACTGGTGTCTCGTTTTCCAAGGAAGCCCGCGACCTGCTCATCGAGTGCTGCGTGGAATTCATCACTCTTGTGTCCTCGGAGGCCAACGAGATCTCGGAGAAAGAAGCCAAGAAGACTATCGCCTGCGATCACATCACGAAAGCCCTAGACACCTTGGGATTCGGCGACTATGTCTCTGCTGTCCTCGAAGCCGCTCAGCACCACAAGGAGACACAGAAGGTCAGTTACCCCGAGCATATTGCAGCATCTCTTGACATATCATACTGACATGGCACAGGTTCGGGAGAAGAGAGGCAACAAGTTCGAGGACAGCGGAATGACGATGGAGGAATTGGCATCGCTACAGATGGAGTTTCTCAGCGCCGCACGAGACAAGCAGACAGGTGGTCCGGCTTGAAGAAATATCCAGGAAGAACTTCCAGCAAGGCTCTGACGACATGCAAGGTCTTCAGGGATGCATATGGGTATGCTTGTGGACTGGAAAGTCAGTTCGGCAGTTACCACCGTAATGCGGCAGTGATGAGTGATGATGCGTTTGGGTTGGCGTTGGTCTGGGGCCTCATGACGGTGGTTTGCTACATTCAGGCGTTGATTGATCAGCTGCAATAGAGGCTCGGCGAGGTCTGCTAGAATCGATCATATTTCGATTCGCAGGAATCACCATTATTACACAACGAAGTGATCCGGATGTGTGACTAGTTGGCGCAGGCCCAAACTCGCACATACCTACCGTTCCCCAGTTTGCACTTGGTATCCTGCCACAGATAGGTGTTCTGAACGGTAGAGAGGATATCGCCTGTTGCTTTATATGCTCTTATAGAGGTCCGGCTCTCTACATACACATCGACCCCTGTTCAGACAGGCGATTGGAGATCGGACTTTCCCTCTACCGCGAAGACCTGTGGAGCAGTTTCACCGTGGGTCAAATTGATAGCAGTCAGGTTGTGTCACAGAACCGGGCATATACTGACAGTGTCAGTTGAAATCTCCTATGAATCGCGACCTCCAAGCTAGGTAGGTAGCTATCTTCCTGGCACCTCGGAACAGACATACCCAGTGTAGTGAGGTCAGTTAGCCGGTACGTCGCCCCCGATGTCCCACATGCCCCTGTGGCCAGTCTCCTCCTCCTTCGACAGGTTGACCTTGAGTTTGGAGACGGCGTCCTGGTTTCTTTGATACTTAGGCTACAGTAGGCCAGTAAGTCATAGAAGTCACAGGGTCGAGTCCGGAGACAACGTCCTCTCGCTCAGCAGTGGGCGGAATGACCTTGCTGGTGCCGGCCGGCGCGTGTTTCTCGAAGTCTTGGGCGGCATGGCTGCGATTGACACGGCTGCTGTGATGATGGTCCTGTCGAGAGCAGGATATTAGTGGACCCTGCCCATTATATGGAAGAAGAACTGGACGTAGATAACTTACTGGTATGGACTTGGGAAGTGAAGAGTCTGTTGTGAGACTGAGTCGGACCTATGTCGGTCAGGCTGGCAGGTTAAGTTCGCTCTTGGATATGAAGATGCTGATGCCGCCATTCGAGCTCGTCCCCCTAGACCGTACGAACTATCAAGCCAAGAATGTAATCAGGTCGCCAGTCGGTTGGATTGCGATCCTACTGCTTTGCTGGATGCACAGAAGGGTTGCTGAGGCTGCTCGGCGTGTAGAAAAGCAGGTCTGGTTCGAGATAGCATATGTTGATTCATCGCAAACACACAATGGTCCTGGGGACATAAGACCATCCTTGCGGGGCTGCAAGTCTGTTGGCCAACCAGAACCAAGTGAATGTTTGTTTACATCAAGGAGATGAGTACGGACGTATCTAAAGCGTGGCCCCATGTCCCACGCCATACACACTTAACAGGCTGGCTCTGTGCCACCTCGCTTCACTGGTCTGCAGGCATTTGGCAGCCCAAGTCTCCATTGACCTCGTCGGTATCCCACCACTAGCTCTCGGTCTTCTTCTCCCAATCGAAGTACCTGCAGTCCTCCTTGCTGCATTTGAAGTACACCTTTCCCGCATTTCTCAGGTTCTGGGGCTTGACAATGTTTCGAACGCGGTGGCCCTGTTTGCAATCAGGGCAGTCGCCATACTTGTGCGGATCGTCCTTGCTCCAGTACAAGAACCCGTCGCAGGACTCGCAGAGGAAGTACGTTCGCCCTGGCATCACGGGATGGTTCTCCGATGCCACGTGGCTCACGACACCAAGGAGGCTGCGACACCCAGCAATGCGGTGGACGATGGTGAGAGGGTGGCCAACATGTGACAGCACAGTATCAGGACATTCTCAATGGTCAGTGCCCGAGTCAGTATGGTTGCTATGCAGTATGGGTCTCATCAGCAGCCCGCGACGGGCCCTAAAAAAAGAAAGGAGAGGGGGTCTGGGGGGAGAGGGCGACTTTTATATGCGTGCCAAGACTGGGATCCTGCCCAACCCCCTCCTTTTTAAAGGTGGGTCCAGAGATAGACTTCCAACGCAGTCCGGACATCCGACAGAGTCCATGTCAACCTCGGCACCTCCCTCGAGGCCGAAGAGCTCGAATTTCAATATCATATCATTAGTTGGATCTTTAACGGTCATTTTTTGGTAGCAGTGCGGAGACTGTTGCGGGCAATCCGTGGCGGACGATGACGCCGACGGGGAGGGCGTGCCGCATGCGCGAGGACCTGGCTGCTGGCGACCGCAGGAACAGGCGTAAGGAGGTTCTCACGCTGTCGGTGACTTGCTTTATACCCCTTTCCATCCGTCTCTGTCCACGAGAAGGCACGGCGCAGCATGGGTGGCCATACAAGGATCGGTGGTGTCGCTGGATCACTCTCGCGTCCTCCCGTATATGATTACCTAACTGATATACCGGTAGCCCAGGCTGAGACTCATGTGCAAGGCGCCATGGAACACCCACTCCACAGCCGAATGTTACCGTCATGGGACGGACCGGTGGGTTGCTGACCTGCCGCAACGCTCGAAGTCCAGGCTAGGCCCGACCGTTGTCCATCGGCTTGCCGTCTCACTGCACCAAACTCGGACATGACACAGGTTTGCGTCGGGTTATGTTCCAGGACACAGCCGTCCTGTAGAAGCCATCTCATCTGCACGACCTGAAGTATTGGTGTCTCTACCCCACACTACTGTGGCTTACTCATTCAGGGGTAAACTGGACGTCGTCTGGCTCCTTTTTCATTCGGGTCGAGGGCTCTGGACTCGGTTTATTTCCCGTCCAAACGTTATTTTCAGCCTGTCCTCTCGCTAATTGGAGAGGGAATATTTACCTCTTGCATGTGATCAACTGCTTCTCTGAGGAATTGCATTCATCTAGACTGTCGTCTAGCGATCCCATTACCAACGAATAACCCTATGATCGGGTCCTCCAGATCACGTGCAACGGAAGGATGAACCATAAAATGGTCGGCCGACAGTAAAAGCCGAGGAACGTTGGTTTCTGAATATCTGACGTTAATTCCCAGGAGTATTTGCTCCTGAAGCCACGCTTAACCCAACTGGTCCCATGACCATCCGGGTACAGGTCAAGTGACCAAGCAGACATGACAGAAACGCGTACCCGCGTTTAACAGAGCAACCGCGCCTCCAACGCGTCCCTGAGAGCACATGACACCCTCAGCACCGCTTCAAGCAATGTCACGATGCCTACCTTATAGGCCAGACTGAAACAAATCCTTGGCATCAAATACGTCACCGCCACGAAGCGGCAACAATGGCTTCTTCATCAGATGCATCTCTCATCCAGCCGATTTAGAGCAGTGGTTAGCTCGCTGGCCTCCGGTTCTCACACACCTCCAAGCCAGAAGTCTGGGGTTCGAATCCCCAAATCGGCGCGTTCCTTCTTTTTGTTCCCTGTTCGCCTGCACACTGGCGACATCGCTATTTCAAACACGAAGTTGAGTCACCACTCGACCCGCGATGGTTACTCGTCGATTTACGCGTCAATGGAACCGGTTCTGGATCATGTGTGTGTCCGTATTACTTGTATTATTGGCTGGGACTACTGTGTCGACATATATGTCAAAAGAGTGGACGGGACGGGGCAGCTACTCCCATCTCCTTTTCCCAACTCATCACATCCTCAAGCAGAACTACTTTTGCGTCCCTACCTCCCCCTGTATCATATCCTCATGAACATCATGCCCGAATCCTGCCGGAGTTCATGCAGCAACTTGTCAAGTCTACTGTCCGCCGAGACCGACAGGGGTCTGGCAAAGAACGCCGAGACCAAGCTGAGAGTCGATGCGTTAGCATCATGGCCAGGGGTCGAGATCAGAGACTCGGTAAACTTACAACGGGGAGGACGCAGCATCGGGCACGGTCTCCGCCAGTGGCGCAGATGTTCTCGAAGCTGGAAGCGCTGGTGGGAACCGCAGAAGCTGTAGTTCGAAGGCGGTCAGTCACGACACATTCCTCGGCCTGAGATACCAATGGCGCGAGGAGGTCTTCACTTACGAGAGTTGCAGTTGAGGTCCGCAACTCCGAGCACATCAGTGGCGCAGCACTGGGCGTTGGAGTACAGTCCGTCGGGGCAGGCGTCGTAGGAGCCGGCCTCGCCGGGGTAGGTAGGCACGGCGATGGCCGAGGTGGCGAAGAGGCCGATGAGGGCGATGAGGGTGGCCTTGGTCTGCATGGTGAAGGGTTGATTATCGAATTACTTCGAGAAACGATTGGAAGTAGAAGGCTTGAAGTGAGCTTGATGCTTTGGAGTGAGTGAGTGAGATGTGTGTGGTGCCGAGTAGAGTTGATGGGGAAAGTCGAGCTGTTTATATAGACGTTCGAGTCTCGGTGACGACCGTCGACAGAGGTATGCGTTTTCCCCTACCCCATTCGCATGCGTGGTACGATCGTCTCGCAAACGATGTCTTCGCTCGCCTCGCTTGGTTGACGTCCTGCAGGTCCTACGCTTTCGCTCAGCTCCCTGCTGTTCACCCTTGCCTAGGACCAATGGCTAGCGGTCCTGGTTTGAGTCTCAGGGGCAGCGACTAGGCATATGCGGAGAGTATCCTGGCAGAATGGCATGTCAACCTCGTGTATGTCCTTTGCAACCATATAACCCCCTGCCCGTCAACGCCTTCGTCGTCAATGCCTCTATCGTACTGGTGGGGAAACGGGGCTCAGGAAAGTCGACTCTGGCCAAGCGCAGGGCAAATTTATCAGCTGGAAATTGTGACGTGCCTACCCGACGAGTCACGACTGCCTGCAGAAGCGTCGTTGACACATCGTATTCAATAGTCCGCTGTCGTCGCCCTGCTTCAGCGCAAGTCCGCATATTGACGACGAGGGTGTTTCCCGATTGGGAAGACACGAACACGTCTCATTGGCCGTCAACGGTATGACTATAAGAGTGGGTGACGGGTCACGACAGTTCCGACCGTTCCGTCGATGTGACCAGCGAATCGGCTCCGTCGAGAGCGTTTGTGCAGCGGCTGAGGGCCTGCACCCCTTTCTCCACACCGGCAGGGTAGGAAACTTGCTGTTCTTGCATAGGAGTTACTTTTTCAGCTCTGGCTGCTTGCATCAATTGCGTTGGCATGCACCGAATCTGGACTGTTGTTGGATAGGACTGTGGGGCCCCGCTGCATTCTCCTGCATACCTCCCCTGCCTGCGCGCTGGATAATGGAGGCGGTAAGACGGAGGAATGCATTCCATAGGGCCAGCGGGACATTACCCCGGATCTCATGTCGAGATCCGAACCGATCTCGTGCAGCGTATCCAGATCATGCCACCGTGCCTTGATTTGGAATCAGTCGCAACACCGAGCTCCACTGTGTTGCCATCATCTGACATCTGGTGAAGTGGCGACTATGATGACGGATATGCAACTCGGAAGCCCAGGAGCCAGTCATGGTCTTTAACCTCAACGCAAACGTATGACTTATCTGCAGCTTACTATTGTTGTCAGCTGCCATGAGCATTTGCCGATAGAGCCCAATGTGTTACTTTGCAGCTACGGGATACCCACGCAGTCCCAGCGCTTGCTCGGAACCTTTCACGTCCGGACCTCTTTGTGCAGCATTGTGAAAAGCATTGAGGTACTGGGGAATGGCAAGACCACGGGCCAATTACTAAACAACTACCACAGCTTCGCTTGCTATGCTGCGCGGCCAACTCCCGGCGCTGTTTTTGATTAGGCAGTGAATATGTGGGTTGCAGTAATTCCGGCATCTTTGCGGAGGAGATGCCTCCTAGACTTCAAGTAATCCCCCTTTTGATGTCATAAACTATCTACCTAGATGGACTTTCATCGATACAGGATGCTGTGAAAGATTAGTGGAATTACCTGGGCCATCTCCTTGACTAATAAGGAACCCTCCCCTATTTGCGCGCACAGACCACATGCACCCTCTGCAGAATGACTGGCATGACTGACTTGATTTGCAGGATTGCAGGATCACAGAATGTGGCTTGAACCTCGCTCAACTCCTTGTTGACTCATGCCGATATCCGTGAAGTGGTCAGATATGAGGTCATCCCATCAGTAATTGGGCCAAATCACCGGGCCTATATTGCATTCTGGATTCGTGTCGTCACTCGTCATTATTTTCTCAAGGTTGCAACAGAGCCTGAATTGATTGCAACATCGAGACCGTCTCTCAAATTGCTGGATTGGGAACATGAACTCACACGTCATCACGTGGTCGTTTGCACGCTCGCAAAGGCGAATTGACCATATCTCTTATTCGGCCACTCGATTGATTGATCCGTCACCATGTCAGTTAGTAAGAAACCAGTCGCACAGACACTCGTTGGGTTGACTTCGTGAGCATCCTAGTGTACTATCTAGAGCTGCCGTCGAACCTTACGCAGTGACTAGTCGCCGATCACACTTGATATGACGGGCCGAAGGCCACTACCGCGGCAATGGGGATCGCGGATTGGGTTCATGAGAAACTGACAATTAAGCATCATGGTGGCTGGGAATGGGCATTGGTTCTACTGCGCTATCGAGAGCCAGAAGAATTGAACGTCCCAGTACATCCCCAGCGATATCCAAACGACGATGAGATTCAAAGCCACAGCTATACTCGACACACAAAGAAACGTCGCTCATCCTCTTCACCGACTCGGCTTGCGGCCGTCCCGCTTCCAACGGCATCACCAACCTCGCCTATGGGACATGCCTCAATCCGCAGGCCGGCGTCCTGTCCATCACCTTCACGTCGCGTCCGCTTTGCCCAAATAGCGGAACACCAATATTCCTAATTTTGCCCCATCAAGACTGTGCGTTCATCCGGGAGACATTTGAATCGAGTGGGGGCCGTGCCGTTTGAACTAATGCTGGGATAAGCGGATGTCATTCCCTAAACGGCCGGGGCGTCGGCAGCGTGGAGATTGCATGTCCTGCTTTCAGTGGCCCTGCGCCGGTCGCCACGGTCTATCTTGGGGAAGCGGCCAAAAAGGGAGCGACTTGGAGGAGGACGAGCGTGGTCTTGCTCGCTCTTCACGCTGTGGACGTCGTCCTGGCCTTACATAGTGTCTTTTGGCATGACGGGTGAATTAACATGAAAGGCATGTAGAGGCGGATGGGACTCGAGCAAGCCTGCTTGCTTACAGCGGATGGCATACCGTTGCCGGGTGCATGACGGAAACTTGGGTTAAAAGATTGGCGTTTTCAGTCAGTCATTCGCGATGGTCATGGTGCTCTATTTGAACATCGGCAAGCCCCGAGGGTTATCAACTGAGACGAACAGTGGAATGACAGGCACGATTAACCTGGCTCTCTACACCACGGTTGGCGATGTTTGAGTAGGGAGGCATGGCATTCATCAAGGTTACCTGAGTCGAACGTCTTTCTATAGCACTGTTGACGTTTAGTAAGTCGAATAGGATGGCCCTGGATGTGTTTGGACAACGTTGGAGCCTGTGCTTACGAACTTTGACGGCTCAGAGAAGCTACACAGTTGTATTCATTACTACTTATTAGGTATCTATGACAGCTGCCCCAGATCCGGCCCCAGGCGACTATGCACATTTTTGTTGAAGATGTGTTCGCAACGCCTGAAGACGCGGCGAAAGGTTGGACATGCGCGAAGACTCTCCCCAGCATACGACTAGTTATCTGTAGCTTGAAAGCAAAGATAAATAGACGTTTCGCCGCGAAATAACCAGAACAATGGTTGATGTAACTCATCAGAGAAACGACAAGTAGCGCTAGAACGAATATATTAGAGGAGAAAGGAAAACTCGCGATGGGAGCTCATCGTCTTGCTAATAATCTAGTCAATGGATCCGAACGGCATTAAGGAGCGGTCCAGTATAGTGTCATAGGTCACCCCGACCACCGTGAAACGGTACGGGTGGGCATGTGTGGTTCACGTTGTTCCACTCGGTGCGCTTGATGTTGTGCGTGAAGTAAAGTAGAAGGTGCTCAATGAAGGGTGTGGGCCCATCGTCACGATCTCCGTGGGACCCATGATGACGAGGACTCGTGACGCCGCACCTCTGATGCGTGCGGCAACACGGGTACGGTGGAGCTTGCCCTCCACCACACGGCATCCCACAATTAGAGTCTTCGTATTTAGCATCTGAAGCATAAGGTCCGTTGCGTGGCGGTCAGAGAAGGTAGGTTTCGCTGCCGAGGTCTAGGAGAACTCTTCGTTGGGCCCATTGACGTGTATTTGGAATATATAACCAATCCCTCTGATCTCGTGGCACCGTGATAGACCAAAGACAGAATGGGCTCAGGTACAGGCAGATCAGGGTCGGCCTGGTTCGGGTCACCATCTACATATTTTTCTAATTTTTTGACAGGTTATGTAGCGCAGACGGTATCCCAGGCATTGGTAGGTGCTATATGTCGTAGTTAGCTTATGATTTCAACACCGTGCGCCATGTTTCACATACCTTGCGGTTTGGGTACCGCGGCCGACTTCTTATGCCTCTTGCGAGGAGGCGACGGCGACGGCGGGACCTCGTATGGGTTGTAAGGCAGAATCCAGTCGCGAGTGCGCCTGGAGCTGCAGCTCCGACGGTGGACTGACCTGCGTCGAATGCATTGATTATGTCGTCTTCACCCTTAGGGCCGCGTTTGAGTGTGGCCTGGCCTGCACATGAGTACAGAGGTTATCAATCCGCGGCTCCTAAGGTTGTAAAGGTAAGGGGAGAGAAAATCCACGTGCTCATTGTTCTATCCGACATATATCTACTTAACCCCAGCGCCGACGAAGATCTATGACCCAATCAATGGCAAAGTATTGTTCTCCTTGCCTTTCCCTTGCTTCCAGAATACGCGTTGCATCTGGTTGACCAGGGTCAACGAAAGAGTGTGTTCTTTAGACCTATCGATGGCTGTTTTCGGGCGGGTCTTGCGATCTGCATGCTGTTTGGTAGAAGCAGAGATGAATCAGAGTGGAATTCCTCGAGTGCGCCGGTCGTCGATGAATGTGTACGGGCCATCGCATGCCCATCTCGTCTGTTGACGAAAGGAATGGAGAAGCAACGAGTTCTCAATAACAGCCCGCCGTTACGCTCGGAGCATTACGCACACGGGTCTAGCCCCTAGCGAGACCTGACCTGCGCCCAAAGCCGAGCCTGGGTTCCTGAGAAAGCAGCGTCATCTTTGTGCTGGTATATCGCCTTTCTTGCCGATTCCGCCTGCCGTCTGTACGAGCCAAACCGCACCTCTAGGGTGCGGCTATCTTCCTTCTCGGAAAGAACGAGGACTTCGTCGAGCTGGTATGTGATCCCACGCCAAATCCTCTCCAAGACCTCCATTCTGACAACCTCCTTAGGTCCCGTGACTTCGATGACTCGCGACTCGGATCTTCGAGGGCGCGGCGCCACCTTGATTCTGTAGAGTCGTCCCTCCGCCACCATGCCGCGAACCATTAGATTTTTGGCGCGGATCATTTCGAGCATCCGATTTGTCGAATCTTTATCGAGGAATGTTAACTTCGCTGCGCATGTGTGAGGAAATTCCTCATTTGGCCCGTTGATGTAGGTTTGAAAGATGGGACCAATGTTTCTGATTGCGCTCAGCAGCTTGTGGTAGGCGACATGCAGAGGTAAATTCCAAAGCCACAGCGAGACGCTCTGGGCGTCTGTGATATCCGCTGACCGATTCTCCGGCGCCATAAAGTTTCCCTGGTAATTTTCTTGTGGGACAGGATGGAGACGGTAGGATCCGGTTGCGAGTGTGAGTGCGCCTGGGGCTGCGGCTCCGACGGTCGACTGTGATGGCCCGATAATCCTTCGAGGGGCCGTCATTGCCAGTCGAGTTAAAATTCCGGGGGGGGGGGGGGTGTTCTCTCTAGAATAGTTCCTGATGCTAGTCCTTCGATGCCAAACGAGTTGCTCTCGCGGTTCGTCTCATTTCCGTGATGCGTTGGTCGATGCTGCACTATTTGCGATCCGCGTGCTGAGAACCAAATCTCGGGATTGATTCTGAGTTCCGTCGGCTCGGCCAGGTTGCGGTCATCGTGTCCTCGAGGCTCCATCTTCGAGTCTTCGCTGGTGATTGTGATGGATGGAGAAGTTCCGTGACTTTGAAAGATTACCTTTTATGATTCAAAGCTGGTTGGCGTTCAGCGGTGGAGGGGTGATTGCACGAAAGTGTTGTAGGAAGTGCCAAGTAGTAATCACTGAGGAGGGTGCAGGAAATGCAGCGAAATGGTTGCTGGGTAGGTGCGGGAAGTGCTGGCTGGTTGCTTGGGTGACGTTGAAATGGTCGCCGTGCAAAAACAATTTCTTTTGGAGACCCTCAAGTAACTAGAAAGATCAACGCAATGATGCGGAATGGAAGAAATACGTCTCTCATGGGGGTGGTAATCGAGCAAGTGGATTCGTCTGTATGCGTAGCTGAACCGACCGACGATTTTTCGCTACCTGATCGTTCAGGATTAATGGGAAAATCATCCGGCATAATATTTGCGTCATATAGCCTGATTCAATACCTGGCACTGTCTACATGGTGCCTGAGGGATCTCTTAGGAAAGTCGAAGGTGAACACTCCCAGACAAATACTTACTCTGGTACTGGCTTAGAACAAAAGACGGTGGGCAGACCCTCCAGACCCAGGAATATGCCATTATCTGTTCCCTCGAAGCTATGTATAGGTGTTTTGCTCTGAGCTACGCGCACACAGCTGCGTAAGGCTGCGACAATGGCATCGCGTACGACCGATCTCAAGAGTTCCGGACGGTATTCTGCCAATGTCTTATAAGTAACTAGACTATAGCTGACACATAAGTGAACGAATGTGACACTTGTATGTTTGATAGTATGCTTGATTGTCTCATTGCTTGTTTTTCTCCTCTAGTAAACACCGGTTCTCATGAGTCGAATTCAGCTTCTAGTCTGTAGGTGTAAGGAGAAGAGACCCCATGCCATGCCCACCAAGTATCACCAGCTCCGTGCCGTTTACTCTTATTCCCCAAGTATATTTTGCTAGTACTATCATCAGATTTCGAGTTTCACCTTTTACCAGGGCTCAAGTTGGATATAATGATACACTGACAACGGAACCACATTGCAACTCACCTACTTCAATCTATTTATGTTATTGAGCATTTCGACCGCAATGGAAGAGCATGGGAAGAGCCAAACCCAAATACCCCGAAAGACAACAGAAAGCAGAGCTCCCGTGCTGTACGCTAATAATCTTTCGAAACATGATCTTTCGCACCCACATTCCCGGCGACCAGTCTGACCAGCAAACTTCTTGGAGTGGCAATGTTGCTCATCCTAAAGACCGCCGCATGGTATGATAGCCTTGTCTTGATATATGCACGATTCTTAAGAAGCTGACTAAGAAGCTGACGTTCTTCTAGTTGAAGATCATGCCTCCGATCTTCAAGGTTCTGATTGAGAGCAAAGTCATGGATCCTACTTTCGCAATATGGCCAAGGAGGGTGACTCTGGCATTGGCAGTTGAATCCCATTTGTTAGCTAGGTCCATGATGGATATAATGGTACATTTTGTTGAGCAGGCAGTACCAGCTTGGCGTACAGCACGGGGGCTCTGATTTCTGTTGTCTTTCGGGGTATTTGGGTTTGGCTCCTCCCTTCCGGCCGAAGAGTTTAAAAAATAAAATGAATCGCTTTCATACCTCTTGAACATCTATCAGATCGATACAGAAGCTCATGACCGTTGACATGTTAATGAATGCTATAACTAGAATCTTACGAACATAATTCCGCTCGATGTGTCAAACAGAGCGTGGGGGCATTTAGATGGGTGAAAACGTATATTCTGGTGTAATCCGTGTTCTTGTTGTATCTCTGTGAAAATCCTTCTGTGGGCTAAGTGGCCCAAAAATGCCCTATTGGCCTTGTTGGTGCACTGCCACCTCCCTGAACGCCACGGTGGCTTGCGCGCCATTCAACACGATGTCGATGCGCTGCCGGAGTTAACGCGTGTGACATCGGCAGGAGTCCGCCTACATCCATTCTTCCCCGTAGGTGATAGTATATGAGGAAAGTAGATACTTATTTCGTATAAGGCTTTCCTTGCTCATTCCCACAGGGTTCGTTCCAAAGATGGTGACCGCCCCCGTTCTCTGAATGGACAAGATACGAGCATGAAGGTTGGGTAGCGGTACGATCACCATGGGCGACTACCCCAGGTTCAAGTGTGTCTTCGTCCGTTATGAAAGGTATCCGGCAAACTCCATCTGTAGACCACGATCCATCCACCGTCGCCTCGCCGTCTGGTTCTTCTGTGACGGGTACCGTGGAGGTGGCGCGGTGGTCGAACACTCATTACAACTCCCCGGCCCTCGAATGTCCAATGAAACCTCTAGATTGGATGATGCATTATTGTGCCTCGTGCGGCAGGCTGTGGCACATGCCAGACATGCGTCGAACCACACGTTCATGAAGTTGATTTGTGGGATCAAAACGCCTGAACACGAAAGGCGGAAGCCCTTTGGATGAATGAGAAGGGTGCGAAGAACTTGAAGCGAGACATGGACCATGGTCTCGCGCCAGACATTGTTCCGAAAGAAGTAAAGGGATGCCGATGCCTGGGTTCAGGCTTCGGGGTTTTCAGCCCAGGCCTCAAGTGACGTCCTGGCATTAACGTTACCAGAGATGGTGTGGATGCGGTGTTGAGGTCAATTGCAAAAATCGTGAGCTTTAAACTCTGCTCTCCGAGTTACCGAATTATCCCACCAGAAAACAGCAGTTCCTGTGTCATTGTCATCTCCGGTCATTACCAAACTTTCATCCGCTGTCCACTCCGCCTCAGACAGGGAGTGATCGGCGCCAGCAGCGTGTAGCCCACCTCCGCATTTTACTCGAAACGTGCCCCCGGGAACATTACGGGCTCTGCGGGTCCGCCGCGGGTGCCCGATTCGTGGAAGAAAGGGCAACCCCCGGGCCCGACCCCACCCAGCCGTAGAACGCCGTGATGCTTTCGTATCTAGATGCGATTCCGGGCGGACCCCAGTACTCGTCGCAATTAAAGGTGACGACGACGGCGATGGATCGTTGTCCCTGGTGAAGGTGATATAAAGCCCAACGACCCGCAGTCCGGTCAACCTTTCACGATCCTCTGGCACACGCATCGCCTTTACAGTCGTTCACTATAACCATCATTCGAAATGAAGTCCGCCTTCTCGCTCCTATCCCTGGCCCTGGCCGCCGGCGACGCGCTCGCTACGCCGACGCCGACGAAGACCAAGCGCGCCACGACGATCTCATGCGACTCGTTCGGCTCGCTGCAGACCGGCGCCTACACCATCTACCACAACAACTGGGGCGCGGCGCAAGCTACCTCGGGGTCCCAGTGCACGTACTTCACTTCGCTCAGCGGCAGCACGGTGGCCTGGTCGACCTCCTGGACTTGGGAAGGCGGCGCCGGCCAGGTCAAAAGTTATTCGAATGTCGCGCTGGAGAACGTGGGCAAGCAGCTGTCAGCTGTGTCGTCGATCCCGTCGACGTGGAAGTGGACGTGAGTAGACATCCTCTTTAGACGACGGCGGCGTGAGGTGAACCACAGCAAAACTGACACCTGCTGCCCATTCTAGGCAAACCGGCAGCAACCTGGTATCAGACGTGTCATACGACCTCTGGCTATCTGCAACGAACGGCGGCAGCAACGCCTACGAGATCATGGTCTGGCTCGACGCCTCGGGCGGCGCCGGGCCCATCTCGTCGACCGGCAGCGCGGTTGCCACCCCCAGCATCGCGGGGAGCAAGTGGAACCTGTTTTCCGGGTACAACGGCAATGTAGCAGTCTTCTCGTTCGTGGCGAGCAGCACCATCAACAACTTCAGCGGCGACATGATGGACTTCTTCGACTACCTGGTGGCGAACGAGGGCGTGCCGACTAGCTACTACATCACCTCTTTGCAGGCTGGCACTGAGCCTTTCTCGGGCGAAAATGCTGTGCTGACTACGTCTGCGTACAGCATCTCTGTTTCGTAGAGGAAGAGTGGCGAGTAGCGTCATGATTGTGTTTATAGTTGATAAAAGTATAAGCAAATACTCAGCAGCACTTGACAGTGTACAATCGAGTATCTGGTCGTGGAAGAGTATGATCCATAGTATCCGCGGGTCTTTGCCCTATGGTCGTCGCATGTAGGAAAGTCGGCTCCGTCTCGTCAATTTCCAGCTTGCGCATCGAGGTTCTCGGGATACGAACCAAGATGTCTCTACTGACGCTGAGTGATACATCTGACCTGTTGAGGATATGATGTCGTCTTCGTAGGACCGTCTCCAACCACGACAATGAGCCCAGGCGAGCCATTACCAGTTTGCTCTCGCGAATGAGGACCTGGCATGTTGGCTATTAATACGAGGGAGGATGTCCGCCGCAACCACGTCGAGAAGATACAACGATCGGCTGGGCCACTTGACTTCGCTGAAGCTGTCACATAGGAAAGGCAAGTCGATCTCGGGTCGAGATGTCGCGCTGGCACGTCGGGCTCTAAGCGGTGAAGGTTGATCCCTGTCGCATCCGTGGAGGATCTCAATTGGGATCTCCTCCTACTGATGAGGTCCAACGCACTGAGACAGTCAGACAGTGAGAGCGGAGCCACTTTGGCTCGTCGCGTGGGAAGAGTGGAGATTTGAGCTTCCCGTGAGACTTGACCTCAGAACACACACACCTTGACGTCTCCAGAGGTGCATGTGCGGGCATGTGATTATCCAGATGGCTGGTGCCCGTCTCGTCGGCGCGGAATATCCATCTTTGCAGTGTGAAAAGGGGGCGCAGGAACCCCACAGCTATAATTATACCCGTGGGCATCTTGGTCATGCGCCATTGCGTCAGTGTGCCCGAATTTGGGTGATTCGTTGGAGCAGCTGCTGGGCCCCGCTGGCGGCTGGGGGCCGTTTGGGTGTTTTGGTCCGTTTCGCACCCTGGCCCGGCTCTTCCTTCATCTGCACGGTACCAATAGCAAAGGTGGAATACCTTCGACCAATTAATCCGAAAGGCGACGGACCGCAGCCAGTGTTGCGTCTTGACGCGTATGATGTCTTCGAAGTGCGATCCTCTGGGAATGCAGACGCAGTACTTTCAGTATGTGTCCCTTTCGGTGAGACGGCCCTGAGCTGGAAGGCAGTCAGGCAGGCAGTCGGCAGTCCAGGTGGTATTGCCACTATTGCGGCATTGCCAGCGAAGGCCGACGCACATACACCAATTGTAAGCCGAGGAGGGGCTCCATCAGCTGTGCTTCTACTTCTTCACTCGAGTCCAGCATGTCAAGTGCTACACATTGACGAGCCAGATCTTGTCCTGTCCGGAGCCTACAGGAAGTCCTGCACTGGCAGCACTGGCAGTCTCACGAGACAAGCTGACAAGATCACGCTCAATCCTTAGCCGGCTGCTGCACGACGTGTCCGTGACGGAGTCCCACGCTGAGGCAGTGAGCCCAAGACACACAGGTGATGAGAGGGAGGCAGTTGGAGGATCACGTCCTGCTCTTACCGAACGCTGCTGGTGTCTGATGTGGAGAGGTTCCATGGATTCAAGCATTCGCATCCCGCATCCCGCATCCCCCGTCTCCATTTCCCATATTCCTACGGCGCTGCAGCACAGGCAGTGACAGGAGGCATTCTGGTGGCCGCCGGCTTCACGTGGGGATGGTAGGATCCGAGAACCAAGAAGCCCGCAATCCCAGCGCCTTTACCCTGATTCCCGCTCCCGGCTGCCAGCCCCTCACATAATTGATGCTACATCATACATGCTCAACGGCCTGCCAGCTGCCTGCGTCGTTTATTAATACTTGTACTTCGACCCCTGGGCACCCGTTCCTGTAGGATGACGAAGTTGGGCTCTTGCTGGTGCTAGTGTCAGCTAACCACCCCAAATTAACTCCCGGCAAGATCTGGCACTCCCGTCTTCCTCACTACCTAGTAGGTGTGGTGCGCGTGCTCTGCTGGCTCTTTTGACACTTGACACCTAACCTGCCTGCCACTCAAGACCCCCTTCAACCCTGGCACCCTGGATCCCGCGACTTGGTTCTAAACCTTATGGCCCCCCCTTGATCATCAACTCCAAGCCTCCTTGCAAACCTACACCTCTTCTCGCGGTTTACACCTCATCCCGCTGAACTCTCGACTGCGACGGACTCTCCTTGCGCCCGGAAAAGATAACCGTAGTGTTCCAGACTGACGGGCCGCAGTACTGTCACACGCTACCCATCATAGCGTTGTCCAGCGTTCCCTCTCAGCCCATACCTATTTCCCAGACTACCCCGCTAAGCGCGACAGCACTTCGGGAGGCTTCGTCCAAACTCAATTGACCGCTCCTTTGCCTTTCTCCGTCTTTCTGCTTTCTGTGTTTCCAACCTCAGCCCTGCTTGATAAGACGGACGGCCCACCACGGGGAGCATCTCGCAAACATGGCCTACAGGAGTAGCCGGAGTGATTTCAGCGAGCGAGGAGATTACCCTCCAGGACCCCCTCGGAGACCGCCGCCCAGGGAATTTGATGACGTGGAGTTCTACGAACGAAGAGAACGCCGTGGTCCGCCACCACCCAGAGAGCCACCCAGAGAATACGATGAGATCGAGATACACGAACGGGAACGCCGCGTCTCGAGTCCGCCGCCACGTCGGGCGCCCGTGCGGGAGTATGACGATGTGGACATAGACGTCCGAGTTCGCGAGCGCGAGCGAGAAGACCGCACTCCTGCATTCCTCCGCGAGGATAACCGCCGAGCTGAGGCTGGTCCTCTGGTTCTCCGGTCGCGAGAGATCGAGACGGTTGACCGCCGCCGACCCCGCAGTCCAAGCCCACAGCCACAGATCAGGTACCGTGAGCGCCTGGTCGAGCGTGAGCGAGAGAGATCTCCTTCACCCCCTCCGATGCCAATGCCCATGCGGCCTCGATACGTGGAACGATCACCGTCTCCTCCGCCAAACGTGCGAGTCGACACCCGCATAATCGAGCGACGACGAGAGCGATCGCCGACCCCAGAGAGGGAGCGAGACCACATTCGCCTACGTATTGAGCGTGAAAGAGAGATAGAGCGGGCTCCGTCGCCGAGCCCATCACCACCACCCCCTCCGTCGCCGCCGCCGGTCATTCGAGGCCCGACCATTGAGCGGGAGGTCATCACCCACTATCGAGACATTGACCACGGCAAGTCTTCCATCAAGTTCAGATATACCCAGATAGTTATGTAGTGCTAATGCTCAGCCAGGCATCGAGCGTATCAAGCCACCCAGCCCACCTCCAGCCCCGAAACCAGCCCCTCCGCGTGTCAAGCAACGGGAAACGGATATTGACATCTATACATCGCGCAAGGAGACCGACATCGACATTCGCAGTCGGTCCCGATCTCGCCCTCGTGAGCGACCTCGTGCGCGCCAACAGCCATCATATTATGATGACGATGACATAGTCATCCACAAGGATCGCGAAGGGGTTCGTATTTCCGAGACCCAGACCCGCCGTCGAGCACAATCTGCTGCGCCCAAAGCCGATTGGGACGACGAGGGTGAGTATATTACCGGCAAGATCAACTCGCGTGGGCGCATGGGCGAGGCCTACAATGGCGCAACCAACGACTGGACAATAGTCGACGTGCCACCGGGAACTGAGCGGGTCAAGATGGACGGTGTGGGAGGCGGCGGTGCCGAGGTAACCTGGCAGCGTTACAACGGTGTTCGAAGGGGCAAGTTCATTTCCGAGAGGGAGAGAGAAGGCACTGTCGTCAGTGCCAGTACCACGGCCGTCAGCGAGGCGCCGGCTCGCGAGAAAGAGCCCTCTCGTGAGCGCGAGCGACTCAGCGTACAGATCTACAACGGTGGACGTGAGAAATCCCGAGACCGTGATGTCGAAGTGGAAGAGGTGCGGGACAGACGGATCTCGATCCGTGACGGCGGCAAGGCTCCGACTCGAAAACGTAATGACATGTGGACGGAAATCACAAAGGATCTTGTGGTTCGTGAGGCTGTTGAGCGCTTGGGATATGAGTACGAGGAGACCGATTTTTTCTTCTACGTCATGCAATACTTGCGCTACGTAAGTTTTTTCTCCCCTGTGTTGACACGCTGTCGGCTAGTGCTAACCCGCAGACAGGAGGACGTCCTTGAGTTGGTCAACGTGTCGGATGACATTCGCCGAGAACGTAAACGCCGAGCTCGCGAGATCGAGTGGGAACGTGAATACAGAGACTCCTGGGAACGCCGATCGCACGCCAAAAAGGAACGAAAGTCCCTGCCCTGGGACAAGGTGGACGACGAGCGCATTGTGGAGCGCGAGATCATCTATGATCGTTCACCTCGCTACATGCGCTGAGCGGCGAACCCTTCGCACGAGAGCATTCCCTTGGCTTGTGGACATGCCGACCGCTTGGAACTAGCCACACAATGGAAGCCTCCGACAGTCATGTCCGCCAATATCCGGCGACCCGGTAGCCTCGTCTGTAACGGATCTGGTGCTATGAGCTTGGTCTAGCCACTGTATCTTGGACTGGAGTCGGTTTTGCAGATATTCATTACACGGGGACGATTTTTTTCTTCGGATGGGAGTACAGACGAGATTTTTGTATCCCTTTGTTTCTGTTACACGACGTGACGCCATATGACTGCAACAACACATAGCGAGGAAGTTGAAAGAGGCGATGAGCAGGATTTTTGTGTCTAGACTGCGAGCGATAGGGAATTGATGACTTATGACCATGACTCTACGTCCAGCGCAGTTGGTGGGTGACTTGACACCGGCACACCTTACTCTTGATTCGAACTATTCGGTTTGGAAGGGCGACTCTGTTCTGTGATTTCTGAAAAGCGCGGATAACTTTCTTTGAAAGTTCTGTGAGCCATCACTGCCCGCTCCGAAGCATAGTCTTGTATGTTTTCGACAGTACAGACCGAAGAGACACGGGCATTAGTGGCAGCAGCGACCTCACCTCTGCTGCTAAGCCTGTTGAAGATCCAGTGGTACCGTTTTCTGGAGTAAGAAATCGTCGATGTCGACGGGCCATGGCTGTCTTCGATAAGACTAATGCGTTCATTGTGTTAGGCGTATTTACCGAAGGACAGACAGCCTACTATATATAACGCTTTCGAGTGCGTCATTCTTCCCATATTTCGGTTTTTTGCTTGCATCTCAAGTGTACAGTGTACTTGCACCTTGATCGCACCCGGGGAGTACACCGAGCTCATCGTTGACGGCAGGGATGTCCACCTGGGAAACCTAAACCAGCTGATGTAGCAGTCGGGTCTTTGGAGAGACTCTCATTATGACCAGATCACACATCCGTCCGCGTATTCGAGACTTGCTGCCTACAGACAGTAGGTAGAAAAAGCACCCTGGAATAAGCAATCATGTTCTCGTAAGGCATGCTGATCGCTTAGGTATCGCAGAGTGCTTTTTCCCCCAGACTAAAAAATACTCCCTGGTATTCATGACCGGCGTGGCCGAGCAGTTCGGGAAGCTGTACGGCCGGGCATGGGGAACGCGTTGATTGGCTAGCCGCTGCAGCCAACACCCTCCCTGCCTATATGTCTTGGGTGTTGGCTGCGGCGAAAGGTAAGTAAGTTACTGCCCGTCACCTCCTAATTTTTGCCATGGTCTCTTCCTCGTCTTCGTTTGATCAGGAATCACAGTTCCATGATCCTACTGCGTCCTCTCCACGTACTTCCCGTTGGCAATGGGCGTCCTCGAATTGCCCGTCGAGCTTTTGGTGCTCATTGCTCAATTCCTGACCCTGCGGGATGTCGCCAGCTTCTGTCGCTCCTGCCACTTCCTCTGCGCCGTCGTGTCTCCAAACCTGTACTTTCGTGCCAGGAACGACGTCGACCTCCTGTGCTGGGCAGCCGAACATGACCGAGCTGCCACTGTCGAGAAGTTGCTCAAAGTTGGCGTGAACCCTAATCAAGTCCAGCCTCAGCCTATTGAAGAAGACTTCCACTTTATCCTCGTCGGGCGAGGCCTATCTCATATGTCTGCGGGGGAAACTCAGGACTACTCGGTGCAGCTGATGCTCTTGGAGCAAGAGAATCGGAGGAGGGTACTGATGGCTCGGGGGCAACCTTGGGAGCAGCAAAGCGGCGCCACTCGGCCATGGACGGCACTCCATCTCGCTGCTAAACATGGCCACAATGGGGTCTTCAAGTTACTGCTCGAACACGGCGCCAACATCCATTCGCACTCACGGGGAATGTGCCACTGTTTTCACCGCCGCGATAGCCCGGCCACCGCTTTGTGGATGCCTCTACACATAGCCATCTGCTGCGGACATGAGTCTACCGCACGACTTCTTGCGGAGTCAGGTGCCTCATTCCAAGTCTCAACCGAAAGTCGGGCCGATCAGTAATTGCGTGACGGCTCTGCATACAGCCAGCGGCAAGGGGGATATTGCTATATCCCGCTTCATTATGCACCACTACAAACCTCCGGTCAACGCCCTGGATCACCACGGTATGAGCCCGCTATCTTGGGCTTATCGAGAAGGCCACGGGCGGGTTATGACACTGTTGTGGCAAAACGGCGCCGACCTAGACGCTGATGCTGATGGCCGAGGTCGCACATTGTTGCTGGACGCATGCGCCCGTGGTCATTTCGCCGCTGCTTCTGATCTGGTCAAGCTTGGTGTCAACGTCAATAAGGCCTTTATGAGCGACGGCGCCACGTTGTTGCATTATCTTTGTGGGTTACAAGATGCCTCCTCACGATCCTTCTCGGGGAAAATCTGGGCACCATTCGACCTCGAGAGCCGTCTGCAAGGAAACTACAGACTCTGGCTACTACAGGCAGCGGTCAAGGCTGGAGCAGACATCAATGCTAGAGGGACACGGGACGGTCTCACTCCTCTAGCTGCGGCAGCAAGCAGTGGTCTCTTCCCCATCGTGCAACTCCTGCT
Organism: Anthostomella pinea; assembly: GCA_963556695.1. Classification (NCBI taxonomy): domain Eukaryota; kingdom Fungi; phylum Ascomycota; class Sordariomycetes; order Xylariales; family Xylariaceae; genus Anthostomella; species Anthostomella pinea. The sequence continues at coordinate 4,383,679 of CAUWAG010000006.1, read as the reverse complement.
CAAGTATGGTGCCGATACCGAGGCTCGAAATACTCGGAATGAAACTCCACTCATGTGTGCGGCCCAAGTGCTAATGACTAACTCACAATCTTCGGACTCATATCTCCGAACCCTGATGCTGTTGCTAGGCCACGGAGCCTCGACAACCGCAGTGGATGAGTCGAACAAGACTGCCTTGCGCGTACTATCCCTCTCGGATGCACCCTACATTCACAAACCTGCCATGGCACGACTGCTCATAGCACACGGGTCCCCTCTTCATCCGACTGACGCAACCGATTCTGATTCATTCATTTCGATGACCTTCAGATATGGTAATTTCAGGACCAGCCAGGCTTTACACGAATGTGGCGCGAGACCACCATCGAAATCGAACTTGGTCAATATGCTGAAGTATGCCGTCAAGGGCAATGACCCACCTATGCTTAGGTTCACCCTACAGTTCCATGATGCTACAAGGATACTAGCCACTCCAACCCGTCTTTATTGCGCTCTGAGGGACAATCGAAACAACGTGGCCAAGATGATCCTGGATGCTGGTGCACCCGCGTCTTATGTTGGGAATAACGGCTGGACATGCCTCCTACATGCGTGTAAGCATCAACGTAAGTTCGGATATGGGAACGTTGTGCGGAAGCTATTCGCTGCAGGGGCGAACCCCAATCAGTCCTCTAAGAGAGGAGAGACGCCCCTCAGCCTCGCGGTTGACCTATGCAATGTCGAAATCGTCGAGATGTTGCTCGACCATGGAGCAAACCTGCATGACGTACAGACCGGCCAAGAAGAAGGTGTCGCTCCCAGGAATGCCTTCATAGTGGGCATATTCAGCGCAAACTTGGAGACATTGGAGTGTCTGCTGAAACGCCGCCCGCTATGTGGGACGACCGAGGCCAAGCGTGCTGAATACATGTTCCTCGCCTGTACTCAAAACAACCTCTATCCGGCGCAGACTCTCAGAGCGCTACTTGGAGCAGGACTGGACCCCAAAATTCCTCTCATGGACCACGGTACGCTCCACTTGAACTTGGTTGTGAGGTCGCGGGATCTTGAGCGGATCCAGGTGCTGCTCGACCACGGCGCCGACATTCACAGGCCGCCTGCGGATTCGTGCCAAGATTACTCGCATCTACTTCTCATGGCTCACCCCACACCCCTCCAGCTTGCGATTCAACAAACAGAGACCGCCGACGACGGCATAGTGGAGCTCTTACTTCGGCACCAACCGTCCACAGGTCCGCCTCCGCAAGAACTGGCCGTCTCGTACATCCAGCTGCTCTGCGAGAAGTACCATTTCCACCTCTTCAAGAGCTTCTTCGACGCAGGAATCGCGCCGCACACCCGCAACGAGGACGGGGATGTCGCCCTCTCCGTGATGCTCCGTGTCTTTGGCAAGGAAAATAAGACGGCGCATGTGCTGCACTCCAAGTTGCCCCTCCTGGCCTTGTGTATCGGAACGCTGCTCGATCTCGGGTGCGACGCCAATGCGTGCAACACGGCAGGGGAGCGGCCTGTCGACTACATGACCCATCTCTTGAGGCCGGACACGAGCCGTGGCAAAAGCGACAACGCCGAATTCGATGCGGCTGTGGCGCATTTTTTGAGTGACCTTTTCTATATCCATGAGAAACACGGAACGATATGCAAGAAGGAGGGCCTTTGGAAGCAGCTGTACGAGAAATCGAGTGTGTGGCAGAGGGATCAGCCGGAGCCACCTCCTGAGCTCCATCTGGTTGCGTCTTCTCCTGGAGATGATGCTGCTCCTCCCCCAGGGGGTTTCTTGCACTCTTGGCAGCCTTGAGGATTGGAGAGTCCGTTGCGTTTACGAAGTGTGTTTGGGACTTTCCTCGAGTGTGCTTGTTCTGTGGGATTTGCTACGGGTATGGATGGGGATAGTAATATGATAACGGGATGGGAGGGAATTTGTCAAGTTTACGCTCGTCCGCGGCAATGCGCCAATGCGCCCAAGACCTACGGGAAGTTTGCGAATGTCGACCTAGAGAAAAGATCATTCCAGTATATGCTCGAGGTCTGCTCTGATATTATGGGGAAGAAGTCAGTCTTCGTGGGTACTCAAGCTCCAGGAATGTCATATACCTACCTACCTAAGCAGTCACTACTGGCCTTTGTCTTCGTCCTCATGCTACTAGGAAGATGTAACAACGTACGGAATCATATGATCTCGAATCAAGCATTAGCTGTTACACATATATGTCTACAGAAGAAAATACAAGAGACCTAGTCCACGTCACCATCTACATATACGATCTCTAGGTAAGCCGCCTTCCAAGAGCACATCAAGTCGAGGAAAATCCTCAGCTTTCTCAGTGAGCTCTTGGACAAATCCAGGAAACCTGTCAGCTTTCTCGGCGAGCTCGTGAAGTAAAGCAGGATTCGGAGCGAGGCCGTAATGACGAGCAATAAAGAGGGCATCTGTACAAAGCTGCGTCACGACAGCCCCCAGGCTGCGAGTGTAGACCTCGAGGGCATACACTGCCTTCTCGTGCAGCTCGATCTGCCGGACAGAGCTTTCATACCTAGAAATACCGTCAGTGCCTGTCTTGTAAGTTGGCTCCCGCTGTTGGGCTAGAGCCTGGATACTGTCCTGGAAAGTGCTGACTTTTCGCTGGACTATGTACAGCGGGGCGGTGGGTATGGAGGAGGGCGCGAAATGCGATACTTTGACGCGCATCCAGTTGACTTTGTCTGCTACCTTGCAGGTTTTGTGATATATGTCATCGATTCTTTCGCGGTCTGCAGCAGTGAAGATGCTGGACAGCGAAGTAGCCGTGCTGGGGATCACATCGCTTTCGGTGTTGGCATTCGGCACTTCAGGGCCTTCTACTCCAGGGTCATCGCTTGCGTCGGATGAGGTTGCGTTGGGGTTTCTTTTGGTGAGCCTGCGCCTCGGTCTGTCGTTGGATTCGGAGGAAAGGCTGGTGAGCTGCTTCTTTAGCCCGAAACCCAAAGAGTTTGACCGGGATAGAGTTGGTGGCACGGATTCAGAAGGATCCGACATTGTGTTGATGCGATTATTGGTTCTGGTCTGGTAAAAGAGCACTTTCAAGGGGACGGGGTGTTTGCTTTATTTGTACCTAGTCTTTCTTGACGCTTGTTGCGGAACTTGAAAGGGATTGTTCAGTATTACAGAGCATAGTATCCTGAGCAATGTCTTTGTTTCCGAGTCATGATACAGTTGAATTGTAGCCCAATTTGGCCATACAAAGAGGTCCCAAGTGTTACAAACCAACAAGACCACACAGGGGAGGAGGCCCGCGGACAGGCCAGGGTTCATTGGCAGAAAATGAACGATAGCACAACGCACGGAAGAAGGATACTGCGACACGGATCACGTGACCAGGGGATAGCTGGGACAGCCAGCTATCCACGATATCCAGGATCACTGGGATAGCCAGCGATCCCAGACATCCACCTTATCAGTGAGGGAGAGATTGGATATATAAGGATGGACATTTCTTAGTTAGACAGATAGACAGTCTCTACCTCAGTGATCAATCTAAGTATCTTAGCCAACCCTAAGGTGGGAGAAATCTCCTGACGACTCGACTATTCAGTGATCCCCTGGATCAGACCAAGCCCCAGCATCTGAGTGTCTTCTAGTTGACAGAAGCCTCTATCGTTCTTTGTGTTGACTTACCTCAGAACATAAACCCTATAGAACCCTTTAGCCTTATAGGTTAGACGACTCGTCACACCAAGATATAGGTTCATGGCCACACGATTTGTTGTAAGCGAAGACTCAGGCCGTTGAACGCCGTATGGGTACGAGCCAAACAAGCCAACATACATGGGAAGCTCTGAAGCATGTTGATGACGCCGTTGACCACAACTGATTCTAAAGTCTCCCATGAGTGCGCACTGCCAGCTTCAAAACATCGCGAACACCGAACCACGCACCCACTTGCATGTTGTCCTCCATAGGGAGGCCGTCTTAGCCACCAGCTATGGTAAATTTCCTAGATCCAAGCCATTGTCACTTACAGGCTGGGTGGAGCTCTTTGAGCTACCTGATATGAAATTGCCGCCGTCGCATCGATCAAAGGATATCTGAAGTATGGTCAATCGAGGTGTGGTCGGGTTTATTTTTGGTAAAAGGGGTTTGCTCCATAAACCCGCTCCTCTGTGAACTTTTAGCTCCTTTTAACTCCGCCCCGATAGATGACGCTAACCCCCTTGAGTAATATTCTGCGCCAGCTCTGTTAAGCCCGAAACTCCGCCGAGTGTCCCCGTCCCCGGATAAGTCGTGTTGGCTAGAGGGAGGGAGCCGCTCAGCTATAAAACCTGCCTGCCCAGGTGATGGCCATTTTGGGCCGAGTTGACTTTCTGTTTCTGCAACAACTCGCAAGTTATCCGTCGAACAGATATATCCGGTGTCTCACCTCTACAGTCCTGGTATCACTCAGCGGCATTAGCCTTTACCGATCACCACATACCGCAATGCCGGACGTGAAGGCCCTCCGCGCGGCTACGGCCAAGCTGCCCAGCGGCCCACCGCTAGTCGCCGCCTTCACCGGCGGCACCACGGGCATTGGCTCCTACATCGCCAAGGCGCTGGCCGCAGTCTTCGCGGCCGACGGCGCAAAGCTGCGCGGGTACATAGTGGGTCGCAACGCCGAACGCGCCGCCGCCGTCATCGCAGAGTGTCGTCGCATCAGCCCGGGCTCGGACTGGCGCTTCGTGCAGGCCACGGACCTTGCGCTGATCAGCGAGGTCGACAAGGCATGCGTCGAGATAGACCGCCAGGAGACGGCTGACCCCTTTCACGGCGGTCCCAAGAGGCTGGACATGCTGTACATGACGCACTGTTATCCCATCTTGAAGGAACGGTCTAGTAAGTAACTCCAGCTAACTAATGGCAACTCAGACCGCCGACGAGCCGTGTTGCTTCATACGTACTGACCTGCTCGATAGCCACAAAAGAAGGCCTCGACTCCCTCATCTCCACAACCTACTACTCCCGCATGCGCTTCATCCAGCAACTTCTACTGCTACTCACCGCGTCGCCGGTGCCAGGCCACGTCGTCTCCGTCTACGCAGGCGGCATGGAAGACGGTGTCGGCTCGAAACCGGGGGAGCCTCTACCAATTGGCTGCCCTCCACCTGAGACCTACGGTGTGACGGGAGTGCGCAAGCACTCGAGCTTCATGACGACCTTCATGTTCGAGGAGCTGGCGCAACGACACGCGGGGCGCATCAGTCTGTCGTACGTCTATCCCGGCCTCGTCGACGGGCCGGGATTCTTGAGTCCCGAGATGCCGCTCTGGTTCCGCATCGTCTGGAGACTGTTGAAGCCGCTGGCGAGCCTCATGATGACGAAGCCGGAGGATTGCGGTTTGGCTATAGTCTACGCGGGCTCGCCGCAGTACCCCGCCAGGGCCGAGGTTGAGGGGGACGGTGGGCTGAAGGAGGGCCCGAGGAGTACGACGTGGGAGGTGGGAGGAGGGTCTTATGCGTTGCAAGAAACGGGTGATGTGGCGAACAAGGGGCCGAGTTATGAGAAGGTTCGTAAGGAGGGTGTTAGCAAGCAGGTGTGGGATCATACCATGGAGACGCTGGAGCGGATCGAGAAGGAAAGTCGGGTGGCCTAGCCACTGAACCGAATCTGTTTGATTATTGTATCGCGGGATGCACGATTGCGGGCTAGTACTGCTTTCATCATGTTGGTAATAAATACCCTCGTAATTCATCTATTCGTTCACCCATATGATGGATCACAGCACGTCTGGCCATGGGAACTCAGCATCGTACACTTATTCTCGTTGATGTCTAGGAAGACTTGAAGAGAACACCGACGAAGTCACTGAAGGGACATGTGTAACTTGCAAGGGCTGGTGCAGGAGAGACTGAGATTAATACGGGCCAAGTAGAACCTCTAATGAACGGCATCCCCCACAGCTCTGTGTGTCCAGGTAAAAGCATCGCATAATCCAGCATGAAATCAAAACGCCTTCCCCCTAAGCCCGAACTCCGTGAATACTCGTGAGACCAAAAGAAAAGAAAGCAAAGAAGATCCAACAACCATTACGTCTTCCGGTATCCTCTCATCTTGTTCCCAGCCCTGCCGCGTCTGGGGTCACCCCTTGGTCATCTCTGTGTCGTTGCCAGGTGATTTGGGGGCAGCGTCTTTGGGGGCAGCTTCTTTGAGAGCAACCTCTTTGGAGGCAACCTTTGCTTTTGGCATCTCCACAGCTTTCCTACTCCTTGAAGAGTCTTTTGATAGTCTTCACAACTTGTTCATCGAAGGTTTCGTAGTCCATGCCACCCTTTATCGAGTAGGCCTCGAGGTTATACCGATGAGCATCTTCGACCCACTTCTCGAGCGCTTCCTTCCCGTATGTTGAAAACGGTATGGGCTTATTCTTGGTGGGCTGGTCCTCAGTGGGCTGTTTCTCGATGGGCTGGTCCTCGGTGGGCTGGTCCTTGGTGGATTGGTCCTTGGCGGACTGGACCTCGTGGAACTGTCTCAATCTGTCGATGAACTTTATATCGGCCTTCTTCATCCAGTCGGTATTCCTTGCAATGGGTTCGTAATTACATTTTATTTCGAAGGCGTCCTCGGCGTATTGGATTAGGTCAGCAAGCTTTGAGTTGGTGCTGTCTCTTGGGTCTTTGAAATCGGCCTCGAGGTCGAATACGAATAGACCAACATTGTCAAAGGCGGTGGATTCGTCGTAACCTGGATTTTGAATATCAGCCGTATTGACGGGTGAGTCAATGCGATCAACGGGGTCTGGGTCTCTATCTCTTTCTCACTGACCTGACATGATGGCGGAATCAATCTGAACAAGTAGGTCTGAGTCGGTGGAATGGGATGGGGAGGTGAGATGTCGTGAGATAACGATTCAAAGCTCGTAATGAGAGATGGTCGAGTCAATAGCAGGACTTAAATAAGTCATTCACGGCCCTTCAGAGAGTTGTTGCTTTGCCTGTCCATCTCTGTGGGCCGCAAACAGCCCAACATGCCTTCGGCTCGCCTGTCAGATGAGCAAAAACGTTACAACATGCTGGACCTCCACCAACCAAGGCCGGAAGACAAGCCAGATGTTATACCCGTTGTAACATCTAAGTATCGAAGTTGGTTTTTAACCTCAAGTATGAGGCTCCATGTATTCAAGCGGGTAATCACAACACTACGGCGTTGGAGCTGGGCTTGCAAAGGAATGTTAGTTATGCTTTGTTCCTGGGGTTGATTGCGTACCAAGTGGTTGGTACTTACTTGCAGTTGCAGGCCTCATCCCTGCTTCTGCGAACCGTTGGGTTTCATGCCGGTAGTTGGCCACGCTGTTCGGGGTTTCCGGCCGACTGGGTAGGGATGAATCGGTGACGCATGACTTGATGGACAAAGAATGATCTTCGCCAAGAATCTGCCAACACCCAACCGCTACATTCTTCGTCTAGGTTCCCTGCAATCCGGCTGCTATGAGAACTCGATAAATATCATTGCTTCAAGGGACATCCCAGTATCATGACGACTCGGCCTCATGACACCCACAAATAAGGTAGCAAACATACACGCTGCCACGGCCAACCCCGATCGATACTGTTGTATGGCTAGGTACCCAGATCAGTAGGAGGCTTCAATTTCCTGTTGGTTGGAGATTCACTGCAAACAGCCTAGCAACCAAATTCTCTCAGATTCGATTTCCTCCCACGACTGGACCCTTTCTACAACAACTCTCAGAGGCTGAGGACCTTCACCTACCATAATTCTTTGTCTTTACTTTCTGGATGCATTGCGTTGACCCTCTTCTACCTTGCGCTCGCATACTTCAAATCTACCGTTTCTCCTAGAGACCTGCACCGCGCCCTGACCACAGTCTGACTGTCTGCTGCAGATGCCGACCTACGAGTACCGCAGCATAGGTAGAGGCGATGTACCCTTCGATACCGACAAGCACGACTTGATCCCATGGACGCAAGAGCACTCACTGCAGTCCGCCACGTTGACCCTGCGGCGTTGAGGACTGATCAACATACATCACCAGCTTTCGTTTCGGACCCGTGTCGGGCGTTGTATCCAGGAGTACCATGGTCCGTCTAGCGAGTTGGCTCACACTTGGCCAGTGTCAAGTCAAGAGTACCCATCATACAAAGTGTACACTGGAGATACGGGCTTGAGTCGAATGCAGCCGCACGATATACGGATGACTTTGAGGTCCGTCACTCACTGCAGACCGTCCCATTCTAGATCACGCATAAGTGTAGGTTAAAGAAGCACAGCCTAAAGGGACGGACAAAGGATACACTGGATCAACGTCGGCGCAGGTCCTTTCTTCAAAATACGGTAAAAGCCACAAAAGGTCCTGAAGCGCCCCTCGCTGTGCTCCCGTTATCACGGTCAGCCATTCCGTGAATGGGTATATGCCCCCTTCTCGACCAAATTTGTGATACTTTGAACTGCAAAACGGGCCCAGGGATCTGCCCAACGCTCGCATCAAGTGATGAGGCACTCTCTGGCCCTCTACCACAAGCCACGCAGATCCCACCCAGTAGCTGGCCAGCCACCCATAGTGACACCATCTCCGGCTCTTGCTGCGAGTTGACCCGCGTGTAGACCCGCGTCAGACAACGCAACTGGCTGAATTCCAGGAGAAGCGGATACCTCATCTCGAGATGCCACAGCATAAACAGCACATATGGGTAGTCACAAGAGCATAATTCTTCAACATCCAGTAAAGGCCCGGTGGTGCAGTTGGTTAGCATACTCTAAGTTATCCGTTGTAGTGTACATTACCTTCTGTACACTAGTCAATCGAGAGCGGGCATAATGGTGGCCTGGGGGTCGGTCTGGGACGACACAACAAGAACGGACCTCCTCCAGACTATTATGGACGTTGCAGGGTGTACTTATAGAGAGACGCAGGTTCGATTCCTGCCTGGGCCGGATAATCTTTTTCTTTTTTCTGTTAGCTTTTTGCTTCTATCTCTTTTCTTCTACTTCTCCCTTCTCCTCCCTACCACCCATAGCGCTACTACATGTATTATATTTCCTACTTTCGCTATAATAGTGAGCGGTGCCTTATTTTTAATCCCCGTTAGAGCTGGCGTTAAACCATGTCGTGGTGGTAAGAAACTTCTGCTTACACTTAAAGATACGTTGTGGATTAATACTGGCAGACCATTTGCCGCTGCTTCTATGTCGTCGTTTTTTAGATGTCGTCGGGACTGCTAGGACTTGGTATCCGGTGGAAAGCTCGTCTGCGCCACTAGGGGTCCGTTTGCGGCGTCACCGGGTCTTCTGTGACATTTCCATGTCGTCTAATTCTTGAGGTGACTTGCCGTCATTTAGGTTGCTACACTGAACCCTTATAAGTCTCCATACACCACCCGTCTAGCCAACGACGGTATATTTATGGAATCGGAATAAGCACAGCGGAATAAGCATTGGAAACGGCTCATCGACCTGGAGCTGATTGTTCCTGTCTGCTTATGCGAGTATTTTCAAATGATTAATTTTGCAGACAATCTAGGCCAGGTCACGCGAGGCCCGACAGTGATCCGATATAAGGGACAACTGCCAGGCCCCTCTGGAGAGGCTCACGCCCGCCCAATACATGCAATCCCTCTCAACCACCGGTAGCCCAATGATGTGTGCTGTAGATTTCCACATGCGGTCTAGAGTCCACCTAGCATTGCACGCACGGAGACTTATGAGGGCTGTGTGTACCTACACCTATACCCCGCTCAAGCAAGAAGGATGTCAAAGCAATGTTTTCTCCCTCGGGTGCACATACATACGACGGCGCATCACTTGAATCAAACATATCGCAAGTAGCTTTACAGGGTCCGATTGGCTGGCCAAGGAATTGAACTGGTCAGGTCTCTGAATCCTGTAGACCCAATGCGCCTTCCCTTGGCCTTGTTCGCCGGCAACGGCTACGACCGGAAATCGGCTTCCGCAATTCAGGATCCTTGGGCCCCTTTACACGGAGGTTTCGTAGGCATCGCTGCCCAGCTGCAAGTGTTACATCAGAGGATGATTTCTTCAGGATGGGAGGGGAAGACTCCCACACCGCTATTAGGTGGTATCTACAGTGGGTCGGCAGGATTTTGGGTCTGGTGGTCCTACATATGAGAAAGTTCCCGTCGCGTAAAGTTCGACCTATTATTACCATCCATTGCAAGTACACGTGGATCCGCTAGCCATTAACGTACTGGACACCTGTAGTATTTATTAGGTGCGAATCTCTTACTGCTTTCCCCGTTGTCCCCCTTTTGCTCTCAGCTACTGTACGATTGACAAGTAGCTCGCGTCTAGAACCGCGAAACAATGTCCGCAAAGCACCCAACCCCCGAAGAGTATCAGCGGGGCATCGTCACGAATCATTCTTCCCGCTTCACGCCTTTCTCGCTCAAACTCGCCAACGGCGGAACATTGACAGGCATCTCTCACATCCCACAGAACCCAACCATCTCATATGAAGCAAAGCCCCTGCTCGTCGGCATCCACGGCGGAACATGCTCAGCCCACACTTACGACGTGACGCCAGAGTTCACGGCTTCGACATGGTCTGAAAGGCTGGGAATTCCATTTCTAGCCGTCAACCGCCCGCATGTCATGCACAGCAGCGGATGGCGGCTCGACCGCTCGTCTGACGACCCAGGACACCCTGCATTCGAAGTCAAGGAAGAGAACAGTTTCTTCGAAGAAGAAGCTCGCTGGTGGCACGAATACATCTTACCAGCCCTGTGGCAAGAGTTCGCGGCCCCAAACGGATGCAATTCCATCGTCACTACATCCCATTCACTAGGCACACCGATGACTATCCTGACCGCTTCACTCTACTCTGCTCAGGCATCCCCAGAGAAGGGGGAGTACAAATGGGCAGGCCTGATCGATTCCGGCTGGGCAGAAGCCAATACGCAGCGATTCTATAGCACCTTCGGCCAGGAACCCACTCGTGACCCGGATGATATCCCGCTCAGCCACGACCCGAGCATCCACGCTCAGCCGATCAGGAAGGAGGACAAAGCAGACATCATGCTTGGACCGAAGGGCATGGAGCCCGACCCCAGTCTGCGGGAGCTTCTCGCGAGCGGCAGTACACCGGTCCTGATGGAAGAGAGCATGGCTATGGCGACATGGTGGCCACAGAACAAGGCCAAGGCTCAGGCGGGCGTCAAGATTCCTGTGCTGTGCGCACTCCCGGAATACGATTGGGCGTGGCAAGGCAGCAGGAGGAACATCGATGCTTTTTGCAAGGGTTTTGTGAATGCGCCGCGGGTCGAGGGTGCGTGCGTTGAGGGCACTGGGCACACTATTGACCTTGGACCTTGTAGGGACGGCTGGTGGATCAGGTGCTATGGGTGGGCTTTGGAGGTTGCGGCTGGGTTGGCTGTGAGGGAGAGGGAGGGCAAGCCCGAGAACTTTGAGCAAGGAGAGTGGCCGAACTAAAGAAGTTGAGGTGCCTTGTCGATTATGAACCGAGTGCAGCCCGAATGCTCCATGACCACGCGACAATGAGCTGCAGACTTCCTTCCTGGTCGCTTCCGCAGAGCTCGGCCTAACGAGAGCTGACTAAAATCAACCGGGCTCTTCTATCAAGTTAGATGTTTGCCGATCTAGCTATCAACTCACATCTATGAACCCTCGACGACTGTTAACCTGGCTCATGAAACAAAGGCAACATGTGCCCTCGCTGCCTCGCTGAGCTGCGCCGTCGTCGCGACGTTGACGAGTGCGTGGAGCAGCGATATCTCAAAGTGCCTATGGGGAATGGGGAAGCATGTGTTCGAATATACTTATGGAGTCACTCGCCAGTCACGTTCAGGGTTCAGGAAGAACTGCAGGGTTCGACGGCTACAACCTCTGATACGGCGCGACAGCCGGGGAGGCTTGCGCGTTCATGAATCTCACCCTTGCCTATTGCGGCATTGCCGGGTACCAAGCAGCGACCACGATCGGGCTTGTTCGAGCAGTCGGCGAGCAATCCTGCTTCTGCTCTCTATCTCTTGTGGGCTCACCCCGCGTATCTCCAACTTCTTCGCTCACCACTATCGGACCCCCTGGCACACGCGGGGAGTTCTGCTTCAATAATGTCGCGTTCGATTGTGTGCAGATCCCTCCCGCGGCCCGCCCCTGCTCTGCCCGCCCGCATCCCGCAACACCAGCAGTAACGGCAGGGCTGGTGTGGATCTTGCGGGGACCCTGGCGTCGTCAGCACCTCATACCATTGATGGCGTGGAGGATGGGGTGCGAAATGCATGCGTCGAACAATATCGAATGCGCGTTATCATGGCCGGCGGGGGAGTACGCGGCGGGTTATCTTGAGGGAGTTGTGTAGAGGGGGGTCGGCCTCTTTGGACGTCTGCCATGTTTCCTTCACTGAGCTTGGAGGAGTAACCGACACTCAAGCACATCCTTCTCGCTCCCTCATCGCCAGGTCTGAACAGCGTTTTTGTGACCATGTTCTGGCTTCCGACTCTCCTCGGCCGGACTGCCTGGTGCGACGAGATGGTGACCGACTACACAGCGTACAACGGCGCCGAGTACGGCATCTTCCCGCGGCTGAAGTTCAAGTCGATCGACACGGACGCGCCGATGTTGCAAGCGAGCACGTGGAACAAGGAGGCAATGTCGAAGACGGGATCGCACATCTTCTTGCGACACGATGGCCACCACGAACCTGAGAAACCGCTGGATTCGGCGCTGCTGATCTTGAGCGCCGAGGACCTCAGCGTTGTTTATATCAACCGCAGCTTCGAGGCCATATTCGATGTGCGTGTGCAGCAGGACTTCAACAAGAGCTATCTGACCTTCTATGGCGGACCCATGACGGAGGTTGGGCTTGGAAACGGTTACGCTCCTGCGTACGATGAGAACTATAAAGAAGTCTACCGCATTGCGCCCCAGAATCTCAGCGTCAAGGGTGATATCCAGTGCGTATTCAGAGATTTCTTCGACTTACTTAGAGGTGTCTTGAGTGGCCACAACTTCTAGACGTGGAAGCCCCGAGATGATGCGGACAAAATGTTCACTGACTCCAGCTCTACTTTAGCGAATGCCAATTCATTGGCAATGGAAGCGTCATGGTCACGGCGCACGAGACCATACCATGGGACTTAAGCCATATACGGGGAGGCGCGAAGCTGGCCGCAATCGTAGACAGCGTCTTCCAAGAGATCGAGCTCGAGACGAACAGGGTACTCTTCCAATGGCGAAGTTTTGACCACATCGACATGGCAGGATCATACGAGAAAATCAGCCGACGATGGGATTACTTCCACCTGAACAGCATCCAAAAGGTACTCGATCTTCACAATATCCGGCTTGGAACATGAACGGTACGCTAAGAAACCATGACAGAGCAGAGCAGGCAACTACCTCCTCTCCGCGCGCCACACGCACGCCATCTACCTCATCAACGGCACGACAGGCGAAGTGATCTGGACGCTCGGCGGCGCGAAGAATGACTTCGTCGAGCTGGCGCCCTTTGGCGACAACAGCACGCTCGAGGCCAGTAACCCGGCCCTGAGCATGGCGTGGCAGCACCACGCGCGGTTTTACGAAGACAACGAGAGCGAGATCACCCTTTTCGACAATCACGTGCTGGATTACAACGGGTACAACTGCAAGCAGAACTGCTCGCGCGGACTCCACCTCCGACTGGACAACGCGGCCGAGCCGAAGACGGTGCGTATCCTCGGCGAGTACCTGCACCCGCAGGGTCTGCAAAGCCAGAGCCAGGGCAGCATGCAGGTGCTCGACGAGGGCAACGTGTTTGTGGGCTGGGGACGCAATCCCAGTTTCACGGAGCACACGAAGGACGGCGAGGCGGTGCTCAGCGTGCAGTTCTCGCCGTGGCGGTCGGCGGCTACACGTGGAGACGGGCTGGACAATTACCGCGCTTTCAAGATGGACTGGAATGCCACGCCGTACTGGCCGCCGGACATCGCTGTTGAGACGCAGGGTGGGAATGGGAGTAGTATCGCTTATGTGAGCTGGAATGGGGCTACGGAGGTTAGGTATTGGGCTTTGGTAAGTGACTTGCCGCACCACGATGGTTCTCTTTCACAGAGCGACTCTTCACTCACTTTCTCTTGTGACTTTGTCTGTCTTGGAAAAGGGGCGTCAGACTGATCACGACACTCGCAGCTCGCCAGCAACTCCACCTTGGACCTTAACGGCGCCGCCAACGTCGTCGCCAAGCTGCCACGCAGCGGCTTCGAGACTGTCATACCCCTAAGCCCCATCGAAGCGCGATATGCGCGCGCCGCCGTGCTCGACATCAACCACAACATCATCGGCTCGACGCGCGTCTTCGACGTCGCCGCCGGAGACATCCATGCCACCAACTACAGCATCACCGACGTGGGCAGTCTGGTCACGACGGAGGTCGCCACCGCGCTGGCATCGAAGGTTCCGTCTACGGGGTTGGGATGGAATGTAGCAATCGGCGGCGTCGTGCTTTGCGCGCTGGCGTTGGCGGGTGTGTCGTTCTGGCGCACCAAGTTGGCGGACTGGGCGGTTGTGAGGGCGAAGGTCATGAGGATTTGGCGTTCCACGCGTCTGAAGGGGCTTTCGACTAGGCTTCATAGGAACTGTATGGAGGAGGGCGGCATTGGCAAGAGGCTTGACGAGGAGAGAACGCCTATGAAAGCCGAGTTTGCGGCGCGGGAAGGTAGTTGAGAAGCCCGATCAGAAGCTGGACGAGAAGTGAAGCTATAACTTAGGGTGCCTTTGAATCATTACCATGGCCTTGTGGTTCAGATTGCGCTCGTCCAATTGAAACTGAAAAGAACACTCGTGGTAATTGCTATGGTTGCTGTGTTTGTCATGCAGGCAGGGTATTTGCTTCCAAACAAACGACTTACATCCCACACATATTTTTCACACACCTACCTCCTCATGTTATACTGCGATACCCTGCTTTTGTAGATTCTCCTTGGGCATCAAAAGCTTTTTTAATCGGTATAATATAAAAGCTTATGTCGAAGCTTATATCAAGGCTTGTATCGACGCCTGTGGCGAAGCTTATATCGAAACTTATATAAAGGCTTATATCAAAAAGTTTAAGTAGTAGTAATACCTCTGCTAATAATTTAAACAATGTGCTTACATCCGACATAATAATGAACGTATCAGGAGGGTTATCATGTACATATTTGCACTCTTACAAGCGGTCGATATTTACGCTCGGTAAATAGCCCAGAAAGCTACTGACGAATGGACCCCCGCTCCTTTCCTCCAGTCGTGGTACAGATTACGACACAGCACATTCGGTGCATGCAATGAGGTCGTCGGCTTCTTCTTCGGCATTCTAGATCCCGACCTGCGCGAGCAGTACGTCAAGGTTGCCAGTGAGGTTAGCAAACTGGGGTACATCCCCTTCGAGTGCCGTCGCCGAGACGAGATGTTCGTCATGAGAGCCGCGCTTATCAACGTCATGACGAACGAACACAAGGATAACGGCGACTGGCAACACGGGCTCGCGGGTCTCGTCCCGGTCGGTGACTACCAAGGCGGCGACCTCGTCCTACGAGAGCTCGGCCTCCAGACCGAGAGCAAACCGGGTTGTGTCCAGCTACTGCAGGGACGCGAACTGCGGCACTCCATCACGAAATACCTAGGCCAAAGATTTGTGGTGGTAAACACAACCCACGAGGCGGTGAGGCGCTGGGCCTTTCGGCAGATGGGCGAGCCGGTCAAGACGGACCTCACCAGTATTGTAGAGAGCTGCGGCAACATCTGGCCAGAAGACACCCTACCGGAAAACCAGAGAATACTCATGGAGCAGAGTAGTGATGATCCGAGCACGGGTTGGGCTGTAAAGAGGCAACGAAAGGCGTAGCCAAGAGATCTGAGGGAAAGGGTGACTGTTGAGTATTACGCATGTGTGTATGAGGCGAGGAACCTTGCTATCTGCTTGGATTGAGGTAGGATACATTGTGCATTTGATGCATCTAGGTACGGTCTTGTGTTGTAAACTCCCGCTTCTATGTAACCAGCACTTGGCAAAAAGACTTGTCGAATACTTATGTACTGTACACGTTTGTGAACTCAATCTTTGCACGTGCTTCCGAGCTTGGAGTCGGACCCAAGAGAAGGTCAAGAAATAACTAAGTCTCCCCGCTTCGATTTGTACGTATCCGAGCATAAGGAGTGGCACTGGCTCGGCTCGGCTGCGGTCAAGAATCTATGCCGGGGTAGCATTACCTATCCTCTCCGTGGTTTCGTTGCATAGCCGTTCTCCTACCAACCTCCTCTCCGTTTGGATACCTTGTATCAATTATACAAGTAGCACCTGCGCCTTACTACAGCACATGTGTCAAGACAAGTGGAATTACAAGCCAAGCTTCACTCGCGCGGCTACTTTGACGCAAGATAACGTTGCATATTCGTGGCACACGCTCTCACCTCCCTAGCTCCATCTCCCACCAAGGCAATCGGAAGTTGGGGCAAGTTGACTGGAAGTCCGGCGACGCTACATCTTCTAGCAGCCGTGGATGCCTATACCGAGGACCTCGGGCCGCGCGTGAGACTGAATGGACTATCAGGGTGTTGTTTCAGCTTCCTCAGAAACTGAAGCCTTAAGAAACTCAGAGTCGTCGGACACACTGTCATACAGCACACGAAGGGCGCCAGCTGTCTCTACAGCTCGTGCATTGGATGTGCGTTTCTGGATTAATCGTGATCGGGAATATGCCAGTGGTATTGAGAGTATAAGGATGTTGTAGGTGGATAAGTTAGGAGCACATTGAAGCTGCACGTGCTTTACGGGTCGATGCGGTTGCAACTTGCATGCTGCACGATTGGCTGCATAGATTATACCAAGCCCCAAGCCCCAAGCCCCAAGCCCCAACCAAGCCCTGTTGCAGTCTGGGACGAAAGAGGGCATTACTATTTTGGAATCTGGCCATGCATTTGCCATCTGCACCTCAACGATCCTGGCAGTTCGAGGCAAGGGCTACCTACCAGGCTACACTCATTGGCGGTCAGGAACGCACGGACCATGCTGGAATAGGCGGGGGTCAAAGCTTCGATTGGTGCGGCTCCATGTTCAATATTGCCGGGGTACAAGGGTAAGTAAGGTACTGAGTACGTACCGCTGCCCCACCAAAGGTATCGTCCCAACACGCAAAGTACCTCATACGGAAAGAGCTGCGGACTGCTGGGGCATTTTCTTCTCCCTCGGCAGGTGCAGGTGCAATGACGCAGGCACGCGTTCGACGCGACATTCCGATTAATTGATAGAATGTTTGCCCATTGACGATAAGGAAAGGTAAGGTGTACGGTGTACCTGCCTCGGGTTGATCTGCTTGCCTCTTCACCTGTTCACCTGTTCACCTGTTCACCTGCCTGGCTCTCCTGGGTACGAACCACCTCAGCCAGAAGAAGCTCCAATCAAGGTTTTGGCACTGCATCTGCGAACCCGGGCAACCGTCGCCTGCGTCTAAATCCTCTCTCCGCCGCGGTCTTCCTTTCACCCTCACATCCAGACTTCCTTCTCCTCCCTCCCTTTTCTTTTTTTCCTTTTCTTTCTCACGCCTGCCGCCTTCCGCCCTGCGCCTTTCCCATCGGCCGCGATACACGAAGAAAAGGAAGGACGCACCCCCAATCAGAAGTGCAAGCTGCCCATCTGTTGTTCAAGCTGCTGAACCTGCAGCCTGCAGCAACATTTGGGTGCGACTGTGGACTGTCTGGTTGTCTGGTTGCCTGGCTGCCTCGCTTTGTCTGTCACTCAACCGTCTCCTACCTCCTCCCGATTCCCGAAAGCACCCGTGGACCACCGACTGCGCTGCGCCCAACCCCAAACCTCCGCCTCGTGTCGCGTCGCATCGTCGGTCTCAGCCTGCTTCGGTGTGCGCCTGAGGTTGTCCGCCTGCTATCCTGCACCGCACGCTGGCCACGTATTTAGAGACGCCTAGCTGCAGCCCCGGTAGTCGTCGAGGCCGCAAATTCCATGCTGCACACGGCGTCTTGCAGACAAAGACGGCCACAACGTATCACGGCAACCACTACCACTAATCTCTGCTCGCCCTGTTTGTCCGCATTCCAACATGGCGCCACCCGCCAATCCCCTCGCCCCTCCTGCGGCTTCACCGTCTCAGCCTGACCCTGCGACTCAAGACGAACTGGAAGATGAACTCTCGGTCCAGGGAATTCTACTAGAGTCACTCATAGGCTCTGAAGAGGATACTCCTGCCAAGAGGGCCGAGATCGAGAGTGACATCCGACAGATCAGACAGAGGCTTGCAAAGCTCAGAGCACCACCTGCGCCAGGTATTCCAGACCTCCCACATCATATCTCATCTCTGCTTGAGCACCCACGATCTCTAACCACTACTTGCCAGGTCTGTCTCACAACCCTTTTACAGCCATGTCCGGCTTCAACAACCACAGTGTGTCCCATCTCCACGGCCTCTCCACGCAACGCATTTCTCGGGGATTCCAGTACTGATTGTTACGTTTGGCAGGACCCTATCCTCAGTTCGGTGCGACCATCAACCCCGACATGCTCGACCCCGACTGTGATCCATGGGGGCACCCTGGTAGCCTGACGGACCCATTCGGCGCGAGTAGAAAACGAGCATTCGGTGCCCACGATAACGATGAAGACTCCGCGTCTGCCGGTCCTTCCAAGTCTCGGCGGACGACTCCATCTCCCCTGATGAGCGGCTTCTCGAAGCCTTCGCATAGCCCATCTAATGACATCCAATTCATTGACCTTACTAGGGACGAGTTTGTGAAGGGTCAGAGAGCGGGATACGAGACAATCGGCGAGAGAAGGCGAAGAGAGGCCGAGGATGTTGCAGTGGCTAGACGCCTGCACGATGAGATTAACAGATCGGAGTCCTCGTCGTCAACGCTCCCCTCGTCGGGGCCGACAGCCTTTGATCGTATGAACCATCAACCATATGCCGGTACCCAAGCTATTAGTGGGCTTGACCGAAAGGTCAAGGCGGAATTCGTCAACGACCAGTCACTCGCCTCACCATTCTCATCTCGGATTCCCAGTCATGTCAAGGCCGAATCCCCTTCAGCTCGTCACACTTTCGGCTCACCTTTCTCTTCCCGGACTTCTAGTCATGTCAAGGCGGAATCTCCTTCAGCATCACACGTCCGAGATACACCCGCAGCCGCCAATGGAGGACACTCCGCGACAAGCGGGACATCTGTGCCTGCCAGAAGTCGCGCCAAGATGCCGGGAGCCTTCGACAGCGACTCTGATGATGACTTCTCAATGGTTCCAAAGTCCGAATTCGATCAGGCATCACATAGTAGCAATCTGCGCTCCCACCAGCCGTACGGTGGCTCCCATGCCTCTTCTCCTGCTGGTCCAGCGTTGAACGGATACAGTGCGACTGAAAGTGCCCGTTCAGCGGCTCTCAGCCGTCAGAGTATTGGCATGCAGAATGGATTGCACAACGATGGAACTAACACCTACGCCAGTGGATCTCAATCCCTTTCCTTGGCGAACCCGGCATTCCGTTCCGCTGCTACGCTCGGTGTAGGATCCCCGTGGGACGGTCTTCCGGGTACTCGACCTGGGGTGTTATCAAATGGTTCTGCCAACCCGTTCCAGAACGGGGGAAACCCATATGGCGTCTACCAGAATGGACTGGGCGTTCCAGGTTCCGGGGATAGCCTTAGCAACGTTATCGGCCGTACTGGTGGGTATGACTACCAAAACGGCATTGACGCTTTGGGAAACGCATTACCCGATCACGTGCGGAGCTTTGTAAACGACTTCATCGAGGACCCGAGGAAGAATGAGGAGGAGATCAAAGAGCTCCTAGCCAATATCCGTCCCGATATGGAAATTCCCGAGGAGGATCGAGAGCAGACTCCAGAGGAGCTCAAGTATCCCCTTTACAGACACCAGCAAGTGGCACTTTCTTGGATGAAAAGAATGGAAGCCGACGAGAAGAAGCTTGGTGGCATTTTGGCCGACGACATGGGCCTCGGCAAGACCATTTCAAGCCTTGCTCTCATGGTCACCAATAAGGCGCAGCGCCCTCCTGCTCCCGGCAAACGTTTTGTCAAGGTACTCTCTTCTTTCCCGCTTGACTGCTCTAAGCTAATGCTACTTACAGACTACCCTCATCGTTGGGCCGCTGGCGCTGATCCGCCAGTGGGAGCGCGAAATCCAGAAGAAGATCAAGTCACGCTACTCTCTCAGTACCTATATACACCACGGCAGGAAGACAAACTATGACCAACTCCGCACCTACGATGTCGTCCTCACTACCTACGGGACGCTTGGTGCTGAGCTTGGAAAACTGGACAAGCACACAAGGGACGCAACGGCGAAGGAGGGCGGTTACGTGGACAACGCTCATCTGTCGCATCTCTGCCCGTTGATTGGCCCCTCGAGTATGTTCTACCGCGTCATTCTGGATGAGGCCCAATGCATCAAGAATGCCAACACGAAGACTGCGAAAGCAGCCAACCACCTCAAAGCGCAGTATCGGTGGTGTCTTTCCGGCACTCCAATGATGAACAATGTCTCGGAGCTGTTTTCGTTGATCCAATTCTTGAGGATCAAGCCTTACTGCAACCGGGAGAGGTTCCGCCGAGTAAGTAAAGCGGTGTAGACCTTCTGACATGCGGCTAATGAAACTGTAGACATTCGGGTGCCTCAGCGCTGAGCGAAGCAATGGCAATAGAGATGAGTCGATGCGGGCTCTCCAAGCGCTCCTCAAGGCTATCATGCTTCGGCGTAGTAAGACTTCACAGCTAGATGGGAAACCCATCATCGAACTTCCGGACAAGATCGAGGAAGCAGTCCACGTGGTCTTTTCTGATGACGAGCAGCAGTATTATCAAGACCTGGAGAAGAACAGTCGTGTCCAGTTCAACAAGTACTTGCGGCAAGGCACCGTTGGAAAACACTACGCACATGTTCTCGTCCTCCTGCTTCGACTACGACAAGCCTGTTGCCACCCCTACCTTCACATCACCGATCTGGAATTCGCTAACAACGAAGTTCCCGAGGATGCTATGATTGCTCTTGCCCAGACCTTAACTCCCGAGGTGATCAGGCGTATCCGGGAGGTTGACGGGTTTGAGTGCCCCATATGCATGGATGCCGTCGAGAACCCCTCCATCATGCTCCCCTGCGGTCATGACGTTTGTTCTGCATGCTTTCTCCGACTTACCGAGGGCGCTGCGCAACAGAACCTCCAAGCTGGCCAGGAGAGTGGAAACATGCATTGTCCGGAATGTCGTGGTGATGTCAGCACTCAAAAGATCATCACCTACGACATATTCAAGAAGGTACATATGCCTGAGACGGTCGAAGAGGAGGCACCAGTCGATGATGACGAGACTGCAAGCGACACCGACTCTGACGCAACCGAATCTGAATCGGAGCAGGCAGACGATGCTGACCGTCGCGGTAACCTTAGGGGGTTTGTCGTGGCGGACGATGACGAGGGTTCCGATAGCGACGAGTCCCGAAGGAAGTCCACGGGCAAGAAAGCCACGCCTGATGAGGATGACGACCAGATTAGTGATCTGGAGGATATCAGCCAGGCCGTGGAGCGAGCGAGCAAGATGAAGTCCGGGAAAAAGGCGAAGAAGTCCAAGTCCCAACGCAAGGGAAAGGGCAAGGAGAAGGAGAAGGAGGAGGAAGTTAAGCCCCACATGCTTAAGCAGCTGCGAAAAGAGGCCAGTCGCAATAAGGAAGCACACGACCGCTACATGAGGTACCTAAAGAAGATATGGCTGCCTTCAGCCAAGGTCAACCAGTGCCGCGACTTGATCGCCGAGATCCAGAAGACGGACGAGAAGACCATTGTGTTCTCGCAGTGGACCATTCTCCTAGATCTGCTGGAGGTCCCGATCAAGTATGAGCTCGGCCTTGGCTATCGTCGCTACGACGGCGGCATGTCATCTTTGGCGCGAGATAACGCTGCTCGTGACTTCATGGAAAACTCTGACGTCAAGGTCATCTTGATCTCGTTGAAAGCCGGCAATGCTGGTCTCAACCTCACGGCAGCGTCGCGTATCATCATCATGGACCCCTTTTGGAACCCCTACATCGAGATGCAGGCTATTGATCGCGCTCACCGCATTGGCCAGTCGAAGCCGGTCAGGGTCCATCGCATCCTTATTAAGGAGACGGTGGAAGATCGCATCGTCGCCTTGCAGGAGAGAAAACGAGAGCTGGTTGACGCGGCACTGAGTGAGAAAGCGTCGCAGTCCATTGGACGTCTTAGTGCAGACGACCTGGCCTACCTCTTTGGTGTTCGAGGTGTTCGTTGAGGCCTTGGGGTAGAAGCGTGCAGGGATTCCTGCACGTGCCTTACCACACGCGATAATGCGTCCACTCACCCACCACTTTCACTTCCCACCTGTCAGCCAACTTATTATTCTGGTCACGAAACCTAACGAACTCTCATGACGGAACCCTTGGGCATGATCCTTGAGTCTACTTGGACTATTTTGCTATCCGACTGCATTCATTTTCTGCACAGTTTCCTTTTCTATTGGCTGGCATTTGATGGCTGCATGGCTCGGCGTCTCTGACATAGACATCCGCATTGTGGCCGTGGTCATGATAACAGATGGGTGAACAGTTGTGGACCTGGCGTACGAATGACAGTTCGACGGCCCTCTTAACCACTAAGACGTTTGGTCTCGGAGGCAGAGATGATACCCCATGGTAATAGACGGGCCAGCTTCACAGCACGGATACGGGATCACAATGCAAGATGGCAGTCTACTGGGCTCTGGGCTTTTGCAGAGATGTGTAGAGTAGGGACCCTACAGAGGTACGTAATGATTGGCTTCCGAAAAACGATCTGTTCCATGCTTCGTGATGATTGTTCTTCTGGTGACTGGGCAAAAGGTCTGGCACCGCTACGTTCCACGGTTCCTCGCTTGGTGTCTTTCTGCTCGCTGACTTTACATGTCCCTGCTTAGTGCAAGGTCAAAAGGCAAGCACTTGTATACTTTCATTTCGGCTTCATTGCCCATTTTTCTTCTCGGTTATTTCAATGTTGATTGTTACACTTTGGCGGACCTGCGAATACACTGCTCTGACTCCGCTGAGGAAAGGAAAGCTTTCGTTCCTGAAGAGTAAGTGACATCAGGGGATGAGGTTGACAACTCGACGGGACAGAAGTCAGCGAGTGTTAAAGATTGTCTGTCCGTAGGGCTGCAAGTAGCTTTGGACTGTGAGTAGATTGAATTTGGTGTGCTGTACGTGAAACCAGCTTCAGAGGAGCTGCTGATTACCTTAGGGTTAGGTAGGTGTCTATATACCTTATTGCTACAGTCATCCATCCCTTATAAGTCTCCGTACGCGCAGGCACCTCTATCCCCCTAAATCAGTAAATGTAATGAGTTCCGACGGACTACATGTAAGCATATTACATATGAATGATAAATTCGGAAAACCCACACTTCATCAAAAATATCCCTATCTGGGGTGTCGGTCACGTATGGTGTGCACGGAGACTTTTGCGAGTTCAGTATAATACAAATGCAGCCAAGTCCAATATGAAGGCCGCAGCTTCTCAATATCGTCCGCAGGGGAAACTTCAGCACACGGGCGGAAAAAAAGGACACAGAAAGGGAGAGAGCAAACAGGAATAAAATCACATGAATGAGAAATTTTGATTATCAACTATGTACAGACGTAAATGGCAGCATGTGGGATACTATCTCCTATCGTGAAGTCATTCAAGGCGGACTCAAATCCAGCAGCACTCCATGCCACACACGTCCAGTACGGGATCATCCGCCCGGCCAGCCTGCACTGTTGTGCACCTACAATGCCCTCAATATGCAGTGCTTCCCCTGATTAGGCGTTTGACGGCAGTAGCTGGAGTATATCAAATACGCGGCCAAGAGCGAATGCCATGCCCAACAACATCCGATCCCCTCGTCGAATACGACGGGCATCTGTCAATGCCGTAGACATAGGAAATTATGAGGGATATGGTATATCCTTCTCTTCCCCAGCCCGCGTTTTGATGCCGTGGCCGGCTTCCTTCCGTACTATATCCTCTTGAGTCGTAATCATCTTATCTTCTATCTATACAGAGACACCACCGTAGGAATGCGTCAAGGCGCCTCCTTGTAGTGGCCCTCGCCCATCATCTCCACCGGCCGCCGTTGCTCTGGCATCTCCTGCGGATTCGTGTGCTGGGGTTGGGGTTGAAAATACTGGAATTGCTGCTGAAATTGCTGCTGGCCCGGCTGCTGCGTGGCCTCGGTCGGTGACGTGTTGGGGTACGTCCACCCGTCTTGCGGGACCAAGCCCGGCTGCGGTTGCGTGTATGCCGTCTGCGGGACTGCGCTGTGGTCACCGCCGTATGGTCCTGTCTGCTGCGGGTATCCTTGGGCCTGGGCGTACGAGGGCACGGTCGGCATCGGGTAGCCGTTTTGGCCCGTATACGTGTCTTGTGGACTGCCCGGATGGCCCGGCGGGAATGCGCCGTTCTCCGTGTTGACATACGTGCCCGACTGGCTGTACGTTGCGGGATACGTGTGCGCCGAGGCTGGGCTCATGTACTGCATGCCCTCGCCTTGTTTGGCGGCTTCGTCGAGCTTGCGCTGTCGGCGGCGTAGGAAGCAGAAGGCGGCGAGCATACCTCCGAGCGCGATCACGCCCAGTGTGACACCTGCACTTAGGCCTGCCTTGGCAGCCCCGCTGAGTCCTCCCTCGTCATCATCGGCCGAGGGCGATGAAGGCGTGGCGCTTGCTGATGTTCCGGTCGAAGAGGTTGTTTGCGCCTGGGTTGTGTTGGAGGACGGGAGCACGGTGGACGCGGCCCATTGGCCATTGTTGCTGGCTGCTTCGACGACCTTGCCTCCACTCATGTAATACAGACGGATGGCTTGTGTGGTGTAATCGCTGGCAATGGCGAGCTGACCACCGGCCGTGTCGGCTTGCGGCCAGGAGCTGTCATCGGCCCGGGTTGACATGAGCCACCCGGAGTTTCCATTGTACACCTGGTACAACTTGTTGTCGGTGCCTATATAGAAGACGTAGCGGGTCAATGAATTGTCAATGCCAGCCGCGATCGACGTTGCGGTACCATCCCAAGACGGCAGGCTGTATGAAGTGACGATGGAATCCAGTTTCAAGTCACTTGCGGACGTCGCATTCGTACTCTGGTTTCCAGTCTTGGTCAACGGTTCTGGAAAGCTCTCTGAGGTTACTGTCAGTATTTGCGGCCCAGCACAACCAGGACATATTCGTTGCGAACGTACCCAGGTGCCAGGTCTCGTCACTGTAATATCTGGACACTCCTATGTTCTTCTCGTCCCGCGGCCTCACCAGGGTGATGTTACCGTCGCTGCCAGAATACACCGAGCTGATGGCCTGGGACGAAGCTACGTCATGTGATACCACGCCATAGTAGCCCCATTTCTGCGAATCGGATGTATATCCAATCTCGTGCATGACACCGCTCAAGTCGTTGTAGAATACTCGGTAGCCATCGGTTGAACCCAAGAGTGTCGCGGCGACGGTCGAGGTGGGCGCCACCTTGGGTGCGCCGTTCGATATGACATAATCGCCCGTGTTCTGCCAGCGCCCAGTGTCCCAATCGCATTTCAAGAGAGAATTGACAATGTCGTCGTTGTTGTCCATGTAAAACATGGACACCTAGGATGGGGTCAACACTCTGTCGCTCAGCTCACGGTGTTCATCGTCCAGGCCAAGCGATTGGAGTGCGCGGATCCCCTCGTCACTCCACCACCAGCCCGCGATCGTTATGGCAAAGAAATGACCTATTCTACTCACCCAGCTGGTCGTGCCGTCCATCCATCCGGTAGCAGACAGGCTCGAGTTCTTTTTGGGCGGGTTGTTATCCAACGGCATTGTCATGGTCGTGTCGTCGGGCAAGATCGGCGTGTAGTTGCCGTTGCAAAGACTGTATCGAATTCCACCCGTGTCGTCGTCCTGCAGTATGATACTCGGTCCTCGTGAGTTCCACCACGCGGCAATGGAGCCGCACGACGCTTCCCCCACTAGCACACATATTGACAAATAGAACAGAGAATGAAGTTTGAAGACCATGGTGAATGCCAAGAGGCCCGACGGCTCTCTGGTTGTCCGTCCGGCGCGGGAGAGGGATTGGGAATGAGTACAGAGCAGAGGAGACTAGACCATACTACACGGTGCCATCGCAGAGGGCATCGATAGGGTAACGAACGATAGAACCAGAATCGCACCAAATGGAAAAGCGAAAAGAGGGAAAGAGGGAGGAAAGGACGGTCAGGAAGAATGGAGCAAGGTTGCGAGGAGATAGACAGATATGAGGGAGATGAGAGGCAAGAAAGCTGAACGAGCCGGTCGGTCCCGTCGCGACAGGCACCGTCGGTTGACCAGAGTCTAGTTCAGGTCCCAGGATGCGGTACAATGCCCAGTCTCCAGTCTTTTAGTCTCCAGCGTGGTGCCAGCAGCGGAGGCGACGTTGCATCCCCTGACCCTCGCCTGCCTGCCTGCCTCGCTCGCCTGCCTGCCTGCCTCGCTCGCCTCAACACCCTCGATAATAATAATGGTGGTAGGCTGTAGCCTGTAAGGTGGGCCAAAGGGACCGAATAGCTCGCACTCGCAGCAGTGGTGCATCTCATCAGCAGCGGTCGACGGTCACTCGGTGCAGTTTGGCTATCGCAATCTGGAAGTTTGAAGGATCCTGGCCCCGGCCCCTGGCCCTGGGTGGGAGTCCAGTCCATGTGGATCACTCCTAGTAGTTGTGGCCTGATTGGGCTCACGATCGTTGCCGACCCCTGGCCGGGTGTGGTTGTGCTCGAGCTTCGGAACGCGCCAGCCGTGACTGCTTCTCATTGTTATCGAGACGACCAGAACGACGAGACTTCAGGCTGCAGCTGAAGCACAGAAGCCTGTGATATGCCTGTCAGGCCTGTTTGATTGTCGCCCAGCAGTGACTGACAGCGTCCTGTCACCTGTGTCTCTGAGGTCTGAGACGACGGCCTGGTGTTCATGGTTCAGGGTCTCGTCCGAAGTAGGTAGGTGCTGTAAGCTTTGGCTAGCCTGTCGCAGGTTTGAGCTGACGGCGGCTTGGCTCCAAATATAGAATCATACTAGGCCATGGCCTATGGCCTATTCCATCAGCTCGGATATATTATTCGCACATCTAGAACAATATAATTGCCACCTGTGGAATCGGAGGATGACATTGTGACGATGATGATGCTGCTGATGCTGATGCTGATGCTGATGCTGATGCTGGTGATAGAGAGCGTGGAAGGAACAGAGGCCTTGTCTGTAGGCTGTTCTGTACGTAATGGAAGGCAGGGGCATTCCTGTCATCAGACAGCCCGTCTTGGCAGCCCCAGGGTTGAGAGAGCGCACGTGCTTGATCCTGCAGGTGGCCCGACCGTCCATGTATCATGTATCATGTATCATGTTTGATCCTTCGAGGGCAGGCACCCACCTGGGCAGTCACAGCCAGTCAAGCCACTCTTTGTTAATTACCTACCTATCAATTAGGTGCCTTTACTCCGTCGCTTGCGCCACCTGCGTGCCCCACCCGTTGCCCCAATTTAGAAACATCATGAATGTAGATAGATTGATCGTTGTTGCACCGCAGACTGCTCTGTTCCCATTTCCCGGGTGATCTCGAGTACATATGAGAACTGTTGCACAACATGATGATCATCATGGGCAGATCGGTAAGTCGGCATCAGTGCGGCGCCGTCATGGCCGTTTCAGAGGCCCTTCTGGCCCTTCTGGCCTTTCTTGCATTTCTGCAGCTGCCCGCTTCAGCCTTCTGCGCCTGCTTCTCCTGCTTCTCCTGCTTCTCCTGCTTCTCCTGCAGTGCAACGCTTCCACCCCTTTCGTAGACGGTGTTTCGCCTTCACTCATTTGATACGGGCATCGGGGATGTCGGTCAACGCACCCACCGAGGTCACGGTCTTGAGACAGGGGCGACCAACAAGAAGTATCAAGGTCCAAGGAGGCCACAGGTGTATCTTAAGTTCAAACTCTTGACCCCGCGCTCTAGACTGGTTCGCCAACATGCCCCAAGTTCCAAGAGCACCTCATCTTTGGTTGCCCCTCGCAGTTGATTCCAGCCGTCCGGTCACCGAGCGTGAGGGGCTTCCCGCGAACTAGCCGCGGCCGGTAACCTACCCTATCAGGCTATCAGCTCGTGCACCAACTGTACTATAGTACATACCCACCTCTACAACAATCCCAGGATGCCTCCCAAGTGAACGTGGGCTCTAGCGTGTGGGATCGCCCGTACCTGACATTGGTCAGCGATACCTAATGGCCCTATCTAGTATCCGCAGCATTAGCCGTCCTCCGGCTCCTCGCCGACCTTTCTCACAGCCACATGCACGCACTCGCGGCAGCCCCGCTAGCCTCGGCCGGACTCATGAATCTTGACGTCACGCAACTTCAAGACTGAGGTCCCACCACATATGGATGCAGATAGATCGGACGGAACACGGGGATTACCTACCTCGCAGTTGAAGGAAGCCCCCTCCCAATCCCTTTGGATCCAAGTTGAATATTAGCAGCCGCCTGCGCCTGGATCTCTTTCTTTTCCCACCCAAAAGTAACCTCACTCCAGTCGGCTTGTGGGTTTCTATAAAAAGCTCACAGCAGAGTGAAAGACCGAGGCAGACTCGCAGAGGCTGTGTTTTCAGCTTGATGCCAGCTACTCATCCAAACAATTGCCGCGGGTAGATGTGAGCTTATCTCGCTTCCCGTTACCTTGATTGGCTCTTTATTACCTCGGTAGTACTCTTTGAAGCGACCCGAGAACGAGGGACTGGAACAGGTATTCTCATCCGAGGAAAACTGGACCTTCGCTGTGCACTCGGGGGAGCTCCGCCTCATTGTTCAATGAATTGAAATCGACACTTCGAAGGGGAAAAATGGTTGTCAACAGAGCAAGCACCACCACTAAGCCTCAGCCCACGATGGTGGTGACCTCGCTCGCAGGCGCTACATTACTTTACCTTCACACCACATTCCCTACGATCATTGATTATGCCGTGGAGGCCAGGTTCCAATCGCAGATCCCTTTCATAGATGGCAAGCCATCCAGCCATACATAGCCTTTCTAATCTTGGACGCCGATCTCGTCGGCACCGAGGGAGCATCTAGACACACGCGGCGGCGAACAGGGTTCGGGAAGCGGCTCCCTCCCGCAGCCGCCCGCCGGGGGCTCGCACGTGTATTTGCCGTCCTCCGTGGTGCGCTCGGCTTGCGATTGGAGGTTGGTGGCAGGCGATTATAGCCGGCATGTAACCCTTAAAGCCCTACACCACGATTCTACTGCCTACACACCAGGCCATCTGTCGGTGGGATTGTCGCACCGCCAATATGGCCAACACAAGCGTGACTGAGGACGCCGAAGTCGAGGTTGAGCCCCGGTTCGACGAGGAGCTGGGTCCAAATTCACAATTGAACCTACAAGATTTTGTCATGGCCAATCCCACCCCACGATTATGAAGAAGAAGTCCTCGACTTCAGAGAGAGTTGATTTCAGTATCTACTTAGGTAGCATCACGTGGAAGGCCAAGGAGATCAGCATGGCCAAGATGCCGGACGAGCATATTTCCCCCCTGAGGACGCCCCTGATAAGGTCTACAATGAGCCGCTCGTCGAAGATGATGGTCTCGAGGTACCCGGAGATGAAGAGGCAACTGCTCAAAGCCCCTTTTGATGAGGAATCCTCTGGTGGTGATGATCAGGAGGAACCGAGAGTAGGGACGGGATGGTGGTTCGAGTTCAATGTTATGTCTGCAGGTGGGAATTGAGATCTTTCCAAGCGGTAAAATGAATCAATCAAAGCGGAATAAGCAGCTGTTTACTGCTTATTCCAGTCGTTGCACGTAGGATAAACGACTTATACCACCTGCTTATGCCCATCCTCGTGGCCGCCGCTTGCTTGCTTGGTATTCTTCCTCAATTTCTGCTTCTTCTTTTAAACTGGCTTCCTCGTCGCGAATGTAATCCTCGAGGACACTTCCGTCCCCTCTGGCTCCCTACAATCGCGCCATTCGAAGGATAACCCATTGTAACTCTAGGAGGTCAAAGCTTGGTGCTGGTATGTCTTCCTTAGGCATGATGTCGAATACCTGCCCAGACAGGATGGGTCTATGTGTCCTGAAGTCACATAGCCCTTCGTCGTCTTCCTGGAATAGGCTCGTTGGACCCGTGTCGATAGGCATCCTGGTCCGAGCATCACTTATGCCCGTTGATCTGAGCCAATGGAACTCGACTCGGACACCTCCGTTTGGCAACTCCTAGATAGGCTTCAAGGCGAACTTTCCTTCACCCCACCATTGGTGCAAGAGACTGCACATAGATATCATGTTCTGCGGTTGATCCGTGATGTTGCCTTCGTTAACGAGGAGGACCTCCTTCCAGCGTCGAATAGACTCCCGCCCGTACATACTCCCGAGAATCCCCAGGGCTTCGCGGGTACAGCGACGCGTTGTAGGGTTGTTAAGACTGGAGTGCGGGAAAATGTGACATACCTCCGGATTCGAACGGCCGGTGATGACACAAGCGTTGTTACCGCGCTGCCTGCAGTGTCCTGCTTCTGTAGATTCTTCTTGGGCATCAGGAGCTCTCTTAGTCGGCATAGTGTCGAGGCTTGTGTCGAGAGGCCCGGGAGTTTTGGTTAGGAAGATCTCGAGCAGAAGTGGTTCCTTTGCCGACAACTTAGATAGTGTGCTTATAGACATTGTAACGACGAATGCACGGTGAGGTCGGTCCGGCATATTTTTGCACTCTTGAAGGCAGTCGATATTTCCAGTCAGAAGAGTCGCCCAGAGCGCTGCCGTCATGATACCATCTTCATCCTCGGCGATGAGTGATCGCTTGATTTCTCTGCAAAGGTCAAGTCTTCTTTCGAGTTCGTCGATGTGCGCGGGTACAGTGTTACGAACCGGCCTCGCGCTGATGTAGGAATCAAGTTGGTCGATCTCTTCGATGAGGGTCGTGGGATGCTCTAGGAATGCTGCAAGCCTCTTCGAGATTTCCTCCCGGCGCTCATCCGTGATTTTCGCCATTACTGTGAAATTTAGGAATGGTCTGTATTAAAAGGGGAATAAGGATAGCTGATGGGGGTTCCATCCTACTTAAATAGGTAGGAAAGGCACCTCTGACAGCAATCACAACAACGCTAAATACGCTACTGTTATGATATCTGACAATTACGAGAGAATCGAGAAGACGGGAAGGCGGAAATGATGGCACAGAATTGTGTTTTTGTAGTGCGCGTGACACGGTTGGAGTCTGAAGGGAAACCTTGATGCCAAAGGTAGTAGGCAGACAGCCCACGGAGAAAACCTTGAATTGCCTCTAGCTCACAATACTCGCAGCCACAAGCCATCAGAATCCCTTTTTTGTTGAACATATAAAGAGTCTTCTTGATTGTATCAATGACGGAGGGGGCTAATATACTACCTAACCTCTTGATTAATCCAGCCCGCGCTTGGTGTCTTTGGCTATGACGCCGATCAAACTCTTCTCTGGTAACGGATACTCAGGGCGGCCGCCCAAGATGTTAACCACGTCCTTCATGTCCAGCCAGTGGGCAGATTTCGGTCGTCGGTTCTTCCAATCCGTCGCATTCTCTTCTAAATCCTTCATGCCGGAGAATACCACCGCAGCGCCTTGTATGCCGATGACTGACGCGCTCAGAGGCTGTTGACTGATTTGATCAGGCGTCTCGTAGCCCTTGGGGCCAAACGTCTCCAGGTGCTGTATGCACTTGATGGCAAGTCTCACGGCACGGCTTCGGTCCATCGGCGAAGGCACTCCGCCTTGTTGGACATGACCCGGGATGCTGTCTCGGGCCTCGAACCGATCGTGGGCCTCCTCGCGGATGATGTCCGCGATAAGTTTAGCACTGTAGGTCTTACTCGCCTTCTCATTGACGAGCACCAACCTTCCTGCTCGAGACTGGCCCTTGTCCTTGTTGAAGACTTCCTTGAGATGTCCCACATCGGCGTTGAGCATCGCCAGGCTGATTCCTTCCTCGGGGATGTAGACAGCGCTGGCACCAACACCCAGTCCAGCAAGGGTTGCGACATACCCTGATCGCCCGCCTTGCGTCTCGATGACGAACACTCGTCGTCGTGTAGCAGATGCCGATTGCTTGATCTTGTCACAGTAGGCAACGAGCTCGTTCAGGCATGTGTCAGACCCGAGGGAGTACTCTGTGCCGGGCACGTTGTTGGAGATGGTGGCTGGCAATAAGGTAATTGGGATGCAGAGCGACGGGTATCTCTCTCTAGCGATGCGCAGCTGTGACACAGCATGGAAGGCCTCGAAACCACCGATCAGGAATAAGGCATCAAACTTGTACTTCTGGAGCAGGTAGGCAATGTGCCCCATTCCTGATTCTTCGGGCAGTTCGCGATTCGTTCCAATCTCTGAACCGCCCTTGCTGGCCCATCCGTCAACCTCGAGCCAGTCGAATGGTCGAACCGCTCCGTCGCTGTGGTGTCGCGCGAGACCTGCAAATCCGTTGTGAATCGCTATCGGCTCATGCCCTCGAGAACGACAGTAAGCTACTCCAGCTCGGATTGCCGCATTCATGGCGCCAGCCGGGGCTCCGACGTTGATGAAGCCGATCTTCATTCGCTTGTCTTCTGGCAGGTTAATGTCCTCGTCCAGTCCCATCGTAGTCGTCATCATGTAGGACTTGTATTGGTCCGAGAACTCGGTGTCGCGAAGGGCCATGGCCTTGTCAAACTGCTGCTCTTCGATGAGTTTCGCGACTTCCTGTGTCTCCTTTACGGCAGACATGAGAGGTTTCCTGGTGATCTTATTCTCGGTAATAGCGATGAAGCAAGTCTCGGTCTCAGGGGTGGCGTCCAGTACGGCCTTGACAGCCTCAACGCCCTGTAGTGTAGCGAGCATTCTGTCGTATGCGACTGCTGTTCCTCCTCTTTGGACGTGGCCGAGGGTTGTGATGCGGGTGTCGAGAGCCAGACCCTTCTTGTCGGCTAGGAGGTTCTTCACCATGTCAGGGGTGATCTTGCCGCCATGGCGATCTCGAGCGCCTTCGGCAATAATGACGATGGTCTTGCGCTTTCCCCAATGTCGGTGCTTCAAGAGTATTAGCCGGGTTCACAAAGGAGGCAATGGGGTGAAAGTGAAACGCACCTGTTTGATGATCTGACACATCTCTTCCTCCCAGTTATCTTCCCTGGGCTTCTCGGGTATGAAGACGAAGTCGGCGCCGGTTGCCACACCTGCCATTAGTGCGAGCCAGCCGCAATGTCTTCCCATGACCTCAATGACAAAGGCTCGGGAGTGTGATGAGGCGGTGGCCTCGATGTAGTCGACCATCTCGCAGATACGGGCCAAGGCGGAGTAGCAACCAATGGTGGCGTCTGTGCCGGAGAGATCGTTGTCGATGGAGCCCACCAGGCCGACGATGTTCAGGTGCTGGTAGGGGGCGACTTGCTCTTTCGTCAGAGAGCCGGTCGAGACGAGCTCTTTTACGAGAGATGGCCACTCTTGACGGAACTTGTCGGCACCAGTGAGCGAACCGTCACCACCACAGATTATAAGAGCGTCGATGCCATTGAGGATCATGTTCTTGGCGGCGGTGAGTCGACCGGGTCGTTCGTAGAAGGCCATGCATCTTGCGGTGCCAATAAGGGTTCCACCTTCAGAGAGGTAGCCGCGTACATCGTTCCATTCCATCTTCCGGATCAACTTGCCGCCCTGGACGAGGCCTTCGTAGCCTTCGTAGATGCAGTAGGCATCGCATCCTAGATAGATGGCCATGCGGACAACAGCTCGTATGGCAGCATTCATACCGGGGGAATCACCCCCGGAGGTCATGAAGGCGACCTTCTTCTTGACTTGGGCCATGGTGGGCTTCGTAGGTTGTTGACGAAGATGGGAGGTAGTATAGGAAGAGGTTGAGGTGGAAAAGGTCGAAGTAGCTGGCGGCGGACCAGATAACTGCAGTCGGTCAGGCGACAAACGGGTGGTGATTCTAGTCGATTGTCGGTGGGATAACCACCTAGGCCGGGTGCCCGTTATGGAAGCTATTGTCTCAACTGCCAATTGCTTAGCGGGAGAGGTTGAAGTCTATAGGCAGCAGGAAGGGCTCGAGACAAAGTTGTAGAGGAAGAGAAAGGGATTGACTAACATGTATTTGCAGTTCAAGCGTACTTGGTGGCCGGGGATGGTAGGCGGTATATTATATGTGAGGGTTTTTGGTTTGGTTGGTCTGCAGGTGCGGGAGTGAGGTCACAGTGGGATGCCAGTGGGGTGCTGGCAGCAGGGACGACGCCGCACGTTCCTCACCCCACCTGACCCAGCCTGGCCAGCCATGGAGTTCACTAACCCCTCACCCAAGCTGAACTGTGAGGCTACACAACCACAAACATGAGAGTTGCAGTCATGTGTTGGCTCGGTTGGGCAACTCTACGCGTTATGATCCCTCGTTTTATGTTTCTGAGGTATTTCGACGTCCAGAGGTAGAAGGACTCATCAGTTTCGGATGGGCGTCTATTTCATGTTCACGCGTGTCCACTTCGCATCTCGAGGCCCAGCTGTTGCAGCGCAATGACATAATTCACCACCAATCTAGACAGCTAAACGGGCCGGCAGGCGGGTCTAACATCGTGATCCATCATGGGCCCGCTGCTGCACATGGTTCATGATGGTTGTTGAGGATCAGAATACAACAGACATCGGGACCTCACTGATCAATGGACAGGACCACATCACATCAGCGCAGAAAACGGTAGAAATTCCCGCAATGCCAGAAACAACCATCAACCGTCGGCGGACATATCTGATCCTACCTGCGAGAAAATGCCTCTTGCCTTGGTATTGAGACAGGCGAGTCCCGCAGAGTCAACATTCGACCGCAGTGGCACGCACAGTTGGTGAGATTCGAATTTAATGCCTCTTGGTAAGTGGCGGCGTTAGGCATGCTTGCAAGCCGGGTGACAACACACGAGTCCAGTGTGATTATAGGTAAATTTTGAACTTGATTGACGACAGAGTCAGGCGTTGTTTGTGTGGTTGAGCGAAGGACTTGGAATAGCTTCTTCCATTTCTTACAACTGTAAGAGCTATGTATATAGGTGATCTGCGGCAGGGACCTTGAAGAGCCGTGTTGATCGAAGTATCTCACCAGCCACTGCCAGCCACAATGTGGCGTGCTGCAGGACATTGAATGAACCTCTTCGAGATCGAGTGTCTCCAGTCCATCAGATGTGCCACAATTGCGCATTATCCCTCCCAGAACCCGACCGGTCACCCTGCATACATAGGGTGCACGAGGGAGCAGACAATGCATTCGCCCCGAATCTGCATCGCTTTCGTCAAGTAACCTTCGCCGCGACTCTATTTCCTGGCGGCGTCTTTCCGCCCTGAGACTGAATTACAGGCGACCTGCGAGGCAAACACTACACGCCGAGGCTCGACAATGGCTAGTATCAGCGCCTCGCCCTTCTCCTTGAGGCCTTGGCCCACCGGCGACAAGAAACCAAAGAACCTATCCGAATTCATATCCCGAGTCAACGCCGAGCGTAATGGATTTCGCAATGTTACCGAGGCCAAACTGCGCGAGGAGATCGCCGCCCAGGAAGAGGGGCGCATGGATGTTGATGCAGCCGAGGGCTCAACCGACGACGAGGAGGACCCCGAGACAGACAAATCCAAGGGCGTTATAGCGGCGCGCGATGAGTTCCTGAGAAATCTCGAGTAGGCACCCACATCCGTACTCCCTGAGACCCTCACGAGCAATGATACCAATGACTGTCCACTACAGGTTCGCCCACCAATCTGCCCTACTAGGCCTCGACTTCATCTCCCTCCTCCTCTCGAAAGAAACACCAGTTCAAACTGCCATGACGTTGTCACCTGCACTGCGAGATCTGGTCGGTATCGGTACACTGGGAGCTTCGAAGCTCGGGGAGTCGAATGTGACCGAAGCCAAAGTTCAGGACGATCTGGCTGTTGCGACCGGATGGAGAGTCATGGACACCAACAACATGGTGGACTCGGTTCTGGCCGCTGCCGAGCGGCTGGAGAAAGAGATCGAACTCGAGACCAAATACTGGGCCGATGTCTTGTCTGTCAGCGAGGACGGCTGGCCAGTTTGCCCTCTTCCCCGAGAGCCACAAACCCTGGGAGTCCGCTTCGGCTTTGCCGAGTCTGCCCCCGAATTCAGGAACAACAGCATTGCGCCTCTGATCCGAAAGGATGACGGGACTGTTCATCTAGGTATAGGCAAGCTTGGTGCAGGGTCACAAAGGGTTCGCATCACCGTCAAGAAAGATGGCAAAATCGTGGATCAATCGCCTCTCCCCCAACAAACATCTGATGATGCCCCTCTGAAGGACCGAGTTCTCGAGGCTAGAAATACCATATATCACCAGGAGCTATGGTATGAGCTCAACCGGGAGGCTCGCACTCTCCTTTCCTCTGACGTATACTACGACGGTTCGAGCATCACTTGGAAGCAGAATTCGCAAACAGACATGATCTTCACACTGGAAGAGCTAGCCGAAAAGGACGAAAGGCATACGAACTTCAATTTGGCCACTTGCTCGTGCATCGCGAGTTCTTGCTTTATGCAATACCTCCTTTTCCAGGGACATCGACAGAGTTACTTCAAGCGCACCTCCATTACGTCGCAGCCGCCAAACCCCGTGGCCGCAATCCAGCCTTACAGCATCATTCGCGCACTGATTGCCCGGTTCCGGTATTTCGACGATAGCGCGATCCTGGAGAATTTCCTTGATGAATTGGTCCTTGTTCTGCGACGCGCGGGCATCTCTACAGCATCCTACACCTCGACTATCTTGTACCTCGGTCCCGACTCGTCTCAGACGGCAAATGGCCGCCACAACGCCAGAATGGAAGTTGAGGGGATCAACCGGGTCGTTGCGCGTCTCGCGACCTTGTACACGCTTACAACCACACCCGAAGCGCGAATCTGGACTCACAGCCGCGCCCAAGTGGTGCCGTGGATTGGCGTAACCTACGGCATGACAGTGAGCGATCCGTTTACAGACCCGCAAGTCGCCAAACAATGGGAGATTCCGTACAACGGTGCGTCATCGGAACAAGATCAACCGCAGAACCCTCTATCGGATTCGTACCCTCCAGCTAGAGACGTTTATCCTGGTTCCAGCAACGCCGTCTACTACCACCAACAAGCCACCGTCCGAGGTCTAGCCCAGAAAATGGCCGAAGTAGCCGGGAAGAACCTCGGCAGGGACGACATCGACTGGAACGACACGATCCGCGGTATATGCATCACAAATGGCAGGGGCAGAGAAGTCACGATCAGTATCTCAAGCGTCGACAAGAAGCTGGAGCTCGTTCTAGATGGGCAGTGGCCTTCTGGCACTGGACGTGCCACGCGTCGTTGGACTTGGGGAGCGCATGGTGATGATGCGGGTGAGAGTTTGGAGGCTGTCGTGGTGAAGGTCCTGGGAGGCAACGTCTAGGCCACGCCACGTTGGGTGGGTCTAAGATAGTGCAACGCGTAAAGCTGAGCCAGTTTGATGACTGGCCGCTGACTGAAGGCAGTTGGGACTTTTGGGGCAAATGAGATCGATTGGGGCTCCTTTAGCAATGGAGGGCTTTGATACCTATCAGTTTCCCTCATGAACAAGTATAAACCAACCGCCCGGACGCTTAAGTGACGCCTCTTACGTCTCTCGTGGGGATACTCACATTTCTCATCAGCTACCAGAGCATCTTTGTGTCGCCCCTGGAATAGTAGAGCGCCGCAGTTGGGTGTGCTCAAGGACGCGCAGATTTTGGAAAGTCTACTCGCAGGCTAGGGCTCACATGCATCGAAAAGAGGCGAGGTTGGCAACGTGTTAGATAGGAAAAGAAATGGAGGGCTCTATGGCAGGGGCAGACGAAGGTGGACTTGAAGGATATATCTAGCGTTTTCAGGAGCGTAAGAAAACGAAGGCGAAACTCAACGCTGTATCATTCATGCAGTGTCCTTCTGTATCTGACTACTTGGTACATATATTATATATTGACGGCTCACCCGTGACAATCCTAGGGGTTGAACGATCGAATGAGCTAGCCGTTCATCAGACAGTGAAAAAGACCGCATGTGTGCTGGGGTTATCAAGGTTGAGGCTTTTAGTGCCTGTTAACCGCTCCTTCAGATCAGGCTCGACACTTCCGAATCGCTTGCAGGAACCTGGACAGCGGCCTCGCTGACGAAATCAACGCCCCTCATTCATAAAGTCCCGCACTGATATCAATTCATCGCCGAGCCAGTTCCTCCACGGCTGCGAGAGCTGAGCGGTAGTATAGCATCCCCAAGTCTGTCGACGAATTCTGTAGTTGAGTCAACGTCTGTGGTTGAGGCGACGTCTGTGGCTGAGACGACGGAATGTCAGCTGCGGATGTCTCCCGATGGTGCGCCCCTTGGTGGTGGCCCTGCTATTGCCGATCCAGTCCCTCCACGGCTGCGAGAGCTGAGCGGTAGTGTAACATCCCCAAATCTGTCGAGTTCTCTGGCTGAGGCGACGTCTGTGGTTGAGACGACGAAATGTCAGCTGCGTATGTCTCCCGATGGTACGCCCCTTGGTGGTGGCCCTGCTGTTGCCAATCCAGTCCCTCCGCGGCTGCGAGAGCTGAGCGGTAGTATAACATCCCTAAATCTGTCGAGTTCTGTGGCTGAGGCGACGTCTGTGGTTGAGGCAACGTATGTGGTTGAGGCGACGGAATGCCAGTTGCGTATGGCCCCCGATGGTACGCCCCTTGGTGGTGGCCCTGCTCCGGTACTTTTGGACCGTGACTACCTGGGTGCCATATGGACTTTTCCGTGAACCTCGGAGTATAAGGTCTTGGCGCTGGGCCCTTGGCAGCAACCGCTTGACCCTGTCCAGGGAAGATCGGAGTGCCACTGTAAGGGGTTTGCAGTAGGCTGCCGTACCGTTGCTCCTGGTTCGCCGACGGGTTGTAATTCGCTGCAATGTACCTGAACTGCTTCTGTGGAATCGCCGCGGGCTGGTAATTCGATGCAGCGACGTTATACTGCTTCTGTGGTACACCAGCCTGTAGTTCTTTGTTTCTAACCCGGTCGGCCTTCGTAGGCTTGCCCGCACGCTTGACTATGATACCGTCTCGTCGAAGAATGGCCTCTACTTCCTCATACCTGGCTTTCTCAGCCCTGGTGGGCCGGCCGCGCCTGCGTTTCGGAAGGACCAAGGCTTCTGCGCGTGGTGGAGGGACGCTCTCCTGAGGGGTTTGGTGGGCTTGATCGTGATGCTTCGGCATCGCTCCGATTGGCGTCACATCACTAGACACAGGCTGTGACTCCAAATATGGCTGAACGACAGCCGGAGGTAACTCCTGCTCCATATACCAATTGGACCTCTGCTCATTCGCGCTACCTTGTCTCCGGTGACGCAGGGCTTTGAAGTACCGCACTTGTCGTCCGTCTTCCAGGGCCACCATCTTGTAATCCAGTATTGTGAATTTCTTGCCTCTGAGGGTCCCTGCGGCCTTTCTCTCGTGATACCGCTGCAGCAGAATGGGCGGCACATTCCTCGCTGGCTCCCAGCTCGGCTCTCGACTTTGGCCCATGACACCGCCTATTCTCCAGTAGACTCTATACTGGCGCTCGCGAGTGCCATCAGCAAGTACAACGTCCCTGTCCTTTGTGACCGATTTGGCCTTTGGCGCTGGGAGGCCAGGCCGCCCACTGTTGAAGCCCTGGAGAGACATTTGAGGTGGGGGTCCGCTTCCTGCCTTCGATCCGTTCAGTCCATCATAACCGTCACAGGGTATTGCTGGTATCGCCTCTCTCGGTTCCGTAGCATGAGTGTTGAGCGCATCGCTAGTAGTGGTGGTAACAATGGGTGTTTCGTTACTGGTCCCTAGCTGCCACCCAGCATTCTTGCCCAGGGATTCCGAGTCGTATGGTTTCCGTCCTTGGATACTCGACGGGGACGAGTAGCCCGTGGCTCTGGCAGAAATATCCGAATCTGTTATCGGGTTTGTTGGGCCCACGGCCCCTTGCCGTACCTCAGCACCTAAACCGGCTACATTTGTGATCGGTGTTTCCTGTGTGGTAGTTGTGGGATTATGAGCAGCATACACTGAAACTTGCTTATCGCCATTGTTGCTGGTGTCGTGTTTCTCCCATTCCATAGGGATTGTAGGTGCCGTGTTTTGGGTCAACTGAGGTTTGATGTACGGATCCGAGTCATAGTCGGTCTTGTCTGTGTTCTCTACCTCGTTGTTTTCTTCGTCTTCTTCGTCTGTCCAGGTTGCGACTGAGCTGCTGTCGTACATCTCATCAGGCGTCACAGCGAGCAGCGAGACGTCGGCAGGAGCCAGCGATCCCGCGGCGAAGCCGCTTATTGCACTCATCGTGGGATCCTTGAGTTGCATGCATCAAGCAGTGTGTTCTGACGGCATGAAAGGGCATCAGACGTTGGTATCAGAGCACCCGATGGTCTGGCGATGAACGCGCTTGCTGGTGGATCTCTCCAATGGCAAGTAAGCAAAGCTGAAGCCGAGGTCTTGAGGAGTAGCCAAGGTTGTTCGTCCTTGCTCCGTAAGCTCATGCACTAGGCAAACAAACCAGACCTCTGTGATGAATCAAAGAGAAGACGCAAGTATGGTATATGGAAGGTAAGCCAAAGGAGCTCGATGGGCGCGGAATTTGTTGTTATTACCTGCCGGTTCCCACGCGACGGGTGCTGTAAGACGAACTCACCTGCTCACCTAGGAATCCTGCAGTGGCACCTGCACCTGCAATTGGAGCTTGAGATCCAGTTGGCTGCATGTGGGCAGGTAGAGTCTCCAAAGCACAGACCACCCACCCTTGGCTTGTGGCTTCCATTTTTCAGTAGGTGTGGCTTGGTCGGTGCCCCACATCTCTTTCCCCCCTATTCATGTTAGCCCTCGAGATCACAAAACAAGACTCATTGTACCAATTGTCCCTATTGAGTCTACCATGTGTGAATGGCCTTTATTACAAGAACAATGGCACAGTCCAGTGGCTATTCTCATGTATCTTTCATTGATAGAGACTCCTGCGGCCTGTCGCCGAAGATGCAGAAAAATATATAACACCGGTAAACGGCTGTGCACTCTCTATCTTCCCAACCAGTCTCGTCAGCAGCACCAGAAGGACACGCGCCCTTATCACAGCTATCCAGCAGCCGCCGCGATGTATTCCCCTAACGAAACAACCAGTTCTCCCCGCAAGCCACCCGCGTCTGATCTCGCGCAGGCGCTCGAGAGAAATGCTGGTCGCCCCTTCACCGAAGGTGAGATCGATGACCTCATTACCATGATAGACAGCCTGAACGAGCTCATCAAGCGCTTCGCGAGCTTGCTAACCCAACTGGAAAGAGTCCTTCCTCCCGCCAATGCATCTATACTGTGCCAACACGGAGCCGGCCTGTTCCAAGCGAAACAGGGTCTCTACAGCCTTAAAGTCAAGCTCAATGACATTTTGGACGGGGAATATGGATTCCCCGAGTATAACCGCAAGGAGCGTGTGCAACTCCGGTCCCGCATCCAAGACTTTCAGCAGTACGTATTCACCGCAGACGCAATCATTTTCAGCCTCGAGAACACGGTAGAAGAGCTTCACGATGGCGAAGGTGCAAACGAGCAGTTGCTTTTGGAGCTTGCGCAAAAGGCGAGAAGCTTCCGCTCAACGCCGAGCACAGACGAGTAGGAAGGACATTGGGCAGGACACTGGCAGGCCGTTGAATAGGCCGTTCCCTGTATTAAAGATAGTCACAGCCAGAAAGCCTTAATTTCTTACTAGTAGCGTCAATACAAGAAGAACTTCCCCTCCTGCCTTTGCTGCTACTAACTGCTTCTTCGTGACCGTTATATGTTATGTCCGAACAACATTGAAAGTCACACCGAAACTCTATATCCTTCTTGAGAAGCGTACAGTCGTCTCGCAGCCAACCGTACTTAGTAGGCACGCTTGGGCAGTCTCTAGATTTCTCTCGGGGCCCTCAGATAATTCTAGTCAGGCGGAATCTTGCGAATCACAGTACTTCTTTGTACTTTTTATGGATCGTGTGTGACTACAGCAAGTGAAAATCATACGACAATCGGATTGTTTCGACGTGAATCGACATGGCCTTCCTTCAAATTCTAACATCATGTGAGACGCAGACCCCAGGCAATGCCTTTTAAAATGTGAGGGTCTACAATGGTCTTCATCAGTTGACGACGATTGTGTGGTAATGACTTGGAAGACGCATGGCTAAGACTTCCAAAGAGTCCATATAATCCTCGTGCTGCTCCTACCTTCTTAGGCTATATTCCCCCCCACCCCCCCCGTCCATATTCTACAGCCAGACACACAACAAAGCACACGGAGCAACACTTACGATACCAGGCCAGACACTGAACATGCGTGATCGTGGTGGGAGATGCCGTGGCGGGAGTTGCCGCGGCGGCCGCGGCGGCCACGGAAGAAGATGCTTCCCGGTCAGTAAGACAGATCACATCGCCAAGTATGATCCTCAGTGGTACTCCAGCTGTCCCCTATCCACCGAGGAAGTTCTTACTCGATACGGAGCGACAGAATCTATCAGGCAGCTGTTCCACCTTTGCAAGGGAACAGTATCCATCCTCCAGTATGTCGACCCTCCCATCGACCGGGCGCATGTGACCTCGGTGCACCAATCCGATTTGTTCGACGCAGCGCGTGTGCTCACCCGCATCGACATCATCATGCGCTACAACCCAGCG
Source organism: Anthostomella pinea (assembly GCA_963556695.1). Lineage (NCBI taxonomy): Eukaryota > Fungi > Ascomycota > Sordariomycetes > Xylariales > Xylariaceae > Anthostomella > Anthostomella pinea. The sequence goes on along the minus strand of CAUWAG010000006.1, from coordinate 4,341,020 downwards.
GAGGCCTGGAACGCAGATCTGTGCCGCGACATCCTGGACTTTCTCCGAGAGATACATGACTACATTGCCGCCTGTATGCTATGCACCCATCGCCCCATTCGACTGTGGCGGACTTCGAGTGGAGGAAGGTTGACTCAGGGTCGGGTGTGTATACTGATGGGTGCACGGATGAGTATGGGGATGGGTATGCGGATTGGTATACACGAGAGGAACTGAAGAGGATAGACAGTGAAGCCAAGCCAACGCACCCCATCCTCCAAGGGTGCCTGATTACATCAATGAGCTCGCAAGGGCTTTGGTGAGATCCGGAGCGGCAGAACGTGGAGTCATGTCAGACGCCAACAAGCGGAAGAGGGACATCTATGAGGATGAGCACATCTATGCGGATAAATACATAGAGGATAAGTACCTAGAAGAGATGGAGTCGCAGTCGTCCCTTTTAACTCTTAAGAACACCGATATCCTGACTTCGCGATAGTTACAACTTACCAAAGAGAAATTAAAAACGAAGCTTAGGTCCATTAAGTGTCACTTTACGAAATAGAAACAATTTAAATAGCTAGAATATGATAGAAAACCCAGCTTCGCAGAGCCTATATGCTTGTGTAAGTGCTTGCTAGGAGGCAACACGGTGAAGGTATACATATACACCTTAAACTTCTAGTGCAAAAATTGCAAAAAGCTCAGTCTAGAATTCGAACCTATTGAGCGTGCTTTGACCTGGGCGAAACCCTATCCACTTGTTTGCCAGCACGCCCCGGAATCGAGTTCTAGACTTACGAAAAACCCCCAGAGGATTTTGTCTCATACCACTATACCAAGAGGCCTTAAGGGTTGACGTTGGTACAGGGCAGTAAAAGATTGTGCTGATTTGACGGTACATATGGGTTGCTGGGGAACCTGACCTGAACAAGTGACGCCAACCGCTCAATCGTATCCCCCCTTCTCGTCTTCGTCCTTAGACTTAATTCCTCACGACCCGGTAGTCGATATATGCCCAGTCTCCCGCTCAAACTCCACCACCGGTCTCCCAGTGTCCCCCAGGTTCTAGTGCAACAGACTTCGAGCCCGTCACTGCGCGATAGGTCCTGCGCGATACTTCGACCTGCCCGTGGCCTTGGCGTGCCCTCGCGTCTCTGTATCGATGAGACTCGGAAATCTGCGTGCGTCCGGCCTCGAGGCAACCGGCTTTGCACACAGACCTGGTTACACCCTGTGTGTGTTGCGTGTGTCCTTCTTTGAAGAACACTAATGCTTCATCATGTAATACATCGATCCCCCAACGCCGAATATTACGGTAAGGACTAGATCAAGGCGAGTCGTCAGCTCGATAATGTACTAACGAAGAGGGAGTTCACGCTCACCGACGGCCAGCGTTTCTAATGCCTGATGTGTCACCTCCCTGCTCATTATGACGCTCATGTGGCTCATCTCGCGGACGACGAGCTGCGGCAACTCCCTCGTGATGAGTTGGGTATCGATGGCGGGCATGATTGGAGATGGCGATGTGATGATGGGCGGGCTAGCTGGGTGTTATTACAGTAGTTGCTGTAAGTATGAATTCATAGGGTCTGAAGAGCCGCAAAGGGAATCTATGCGTGGTTCTGCAAACCGCGATCGACCGACCCAGGAGGCGGTTGGCTTAAATACAGACCTGCGAATACCGGCAGAGATACTCACGCCTGGAGATACAACTAGTATGGTATAAACGAACCCCTGATTCTCAAACCTGGACTCGTCGGCGCCCGGCCCACAATCAGTCGATTTTTGAAAGCTTTCGGTCGTGGGGGTTACTGTCGGGGGTGTTCGAAACAGATCCCAAGCCATCCACCCCTGGTCAAGTTGCCTTCGGCGGTAAAACACAGCCATTTCCTTTGCGCGATTGACAGCGCGACATATTCAGTGGATGAAAAATCTCACAACTCAGAGAGAGATAGTAACGAAATGACAGCTTGAAGATTACATGACTCCATGAGTCCATGATTTTCAGCTAGTTTTTCAGTTGTTCGTCCAAAAATGGACCCGGCGGAGTGAAAAGTGAAGGCGAAGGTTGATTGAGTGGATCACGACCCCTGGTGAGCCACATGGTGCGAGGGGGGTCACGAACACGTCTGAAACAGACCCAACACACGATTCAATCTGAAAGGAGAGCACCAAGGGCAACGAGTCAGGTTTCATAGAATTGTTCCAATGCCGGAGAATATGCCCAAATTCGGACGAGCAACACTGCAGCCCCCAGTAGATCCCCAAGAAGACAGAAGTTCTAGACCTGTCGATGGGTGATCGCTCTCCGAATCCCTGTTCATTCTGCTCGAAATCTCATGCCACCATTTCTGAAATTCTGAGCATCATCTGCACGTGCAGTTGCCATCAAACTTGCTGATCAGCAAGTACCGCCACGAGCAAATCATCAGACCCTCTTCTCAAATCTCAACTCCTTGATGTCCTCGACACCCTCAACACGGACGCGCGAACTGCGAACATCGGGCCTGCCCAGGACCTGCTCGTAAACATACGAGAACTCCGTGGCGCTCGTAACGCCATGCTGCGCGGCGGCCTCGTCCACCTCGACCCGGAACGCGAGGTACACCTCGTTGAAGCGCACATTGGTCTCCAGGTTCTCGCGCCCGGCGGCCTTGCAGAACGGGAACAGGGCGCCCTGCGTCATGGCCGGGAGGGGGAAGAGTGCCAGGTCGCCTTGCGCTCCCGTGCAGATGGTCCACGTGCTGGAGGGGTGGTTTTGCTCGAGCAGGTAGCCGATGGTGTCGCGGTAGGCAACTGTGAAGCATCTTGGTCAGAATCGTGCTTGTACGAGCCCAGGATGGAGGGGTCCTTACAGAAGTTGGCCTCGAAGCCGTGGTTCATGTTGTAGCGCAAGCGGTCGGTGGTGATCTCGGCAAGGGGAATGGTTGTATAATCCCCGCCCACTGGGAAGATCTGTCAGTACCTAGCAAGCATTGATGACTTTGGGGCGGGGGTATAACGGGCAACCCACCGGAAGACCACACATGTTGGAAGGCCGGTAGCTTGCCGGCTCGGACCTTGTCAACGACGCCTTTCACTCCGGAATCGGATGCGACGTTGGCCTCGACGAAGGTGATGCCCTCGGATGACCCGACGTGCTTGGTGAGCTTGTCAGCTGAAGCTTGGTTCCGGACTACGGCCAGCACACTGCGCTTCGAACGCAGGGCCGCCTTGACGGCTGATACGCCGATGTTGCCAGTTGCTCCGACCACTAGAACGGTCTCCATGACGGTTCTGGGAGAGGTTGAGGAGGTGAGAGTGAGAGTAAGTTAATTGTTTTAAGACTTGGATATGGCTATGATTTGATGGTTTGGTTCCCTTCTCTGACATGTTGTTTCTTCTTGGGATCCGGGGGCGAAGGGTACCTATCAATCATTTTGTGTATTCACCTCCTTGCCCAGCGCGACCACCAACAGCTGCTGAATAATGCCATGACGCCTGTTCGCGATGACAAATTGGCCAGCAGCAGCCAGGCGGAGATACTCCCGAGGCTGACCTCAATACCAAGACGGTAGAGATCCTGACGTGCTACAGCACTGGTGTTGCTGCGCCCGCACTTTCCTCGAGCTCCGAAGTCCGCACAATGCGGACTCCGCATAAAGTGAGTGAGGTTTCTCTCGGAGACTGGCTTACCTCAGTAGGACTGCAGCTAAGTCTCGGCTCGGGTTTAGATGATGTGCATGTATCTTAATCCGGGCATCATGAACCTATGTCCGCACGCGAAAGGGCGAAGGCATGGGCGTCGCTTATGGGATACCAAAAGGTTGAGCGAGAACGAGGTGCGTCATGCCAAAATCTGACAGCTTACAAACTCTGTAAGTCGTGCAGGCGCACATGCAGTTAACACCAGATTTCGATTGCCGATGCCTGCTCAGAGGAATATGCCGATCTCGACGCCTATTTCCAGCTTGAGGGTCGCCTTACGACTTCTGTTAGCGTTAGGTACCTAGGTTTGTCAGCAATTCGATCTTCTGGTGCGTATATAAGCTACTGTCTCAGCTTTCGTCCATGGGGTTGAGAACTTATATTCCGTGTTCCATCAACCCCCGCATCCTGTCACCCCAGCTACACCACACCTTGAAGCAACTCCAATCGAACATCAGTTATCATGGCCGCCGTCAACGTCATAGTCTTCGGCGCGACAGGCGACGTCGGGTCCCACGCCGCTCGCACCGCCCAGCAACTAGGCGCCAACGTCTTCCTCGCCGTCCGCGACCTCGCCAAGCCCGTCCCCGGCCTCACCGCCGAGCAGGAGAAGGCCGGCCGCTTCGAGCGGGTCAAGGCCGACCTCAACGACGCCGAGTCGGTGGGCGCAGCCGTGACCTCCACCAAAGCCACTCGCGCGCTCATCTACCTGGCGCACGGCCCGGACCATGGCATGAAAGCCTGCATCCCCGCGCTCAAGTCGGCCGGCATCGAGTTCGTCGTCTTCCTCAGCAGCTACAGCGTCAGGGGCCGTCCGGCCGAGACGTCGAGCGATGATTATATCTCATACGCCCATGCCCTGGTTGAGCTGACCCTGGCGGAGACGTTTGGAGAGCAGAACTACGTCGCTGTGAGGCCGGCCTTCTTCGCCAGCAACATCCTGTGGTGGAGCGAGGAGATCAGGTCCGGCGACGCGAGGATCCCGTACCCGGACGCCTTGTTCGATTGGATTGCGCCCGCCGACATCGGGAGAGTCTGCGGCACCATTCTCGCAAAGCCCGAGGCTGCCACGGGAGATGGTGACGAGCGAAGCGTCGTGTTCCTTGTCGGACCACAGCAAATGTCGCAGAGGGATGCTTTGGCAATCATTGGAAGGGCAATCGGCAAGGATATCTCCGTGACAGCAGTAAGCGATGACGAGGGTGTGGCACTGATGAAGAAGATGGGTGTGCCAGAAGGGGTCGCACGTTCTGCTATGAATCAGTGGAGCAAGATGAATGAGGGTAGTGATTGGTACCGGGGCAGTGCCTACGAGAAGGCACTCAGAAACATCGAGGCTATCACCGAAAGGAAGCCCCTGGATTTTGCAGCTTGGGCAGATGAGAACAAGCAGAAGTTCGGGGTCTGAGGGATAGGATAAGCTGACTTTGGCATTACAAGACATGATATGTGACTAGGCAACGCAGACTCAACGCGTACAGCACGGGGGCTCTGCTTCGTTGTCTTTTGGGGTATTTGGTTTTGGCTCCACCCTTCCGGTCGAAGAACAATTCAAAATAAATCGACCCAACTCGTACCAATGCAAAACTGTCCTGTCATAATCCATACACTCGATTCAGTCGCCTGCCATATGTCGGGCAATCCAGATCGGGATCTTCGGCGTCGGATGCAGGTTGAGGAAGAGAATACCGCGATCTAGGTTCAGCGCCGCCCGTGGTCCAGAACGCCAGACGGAGCCCCCAAGCTTCTGTGCATCAAAGCCTATATGGGTCATTGGGTGTAGGCAGTCCTTCCAGGAGATTTCGCTCGGCGGTTTCTGCCCCGCGGGCTCGTAGAAGATGGTGCGGAGAGTGGCATCAACAGACCGCCTCCAAGGCCTTGCTTCCTCGCAGACTGGAGAGAGGCCTAGAGCTACGAATGCGGCATGGAAATCAAGAGGGCGTCACTTCTTGCAACCCAAGTCGCCAGGGTATACATGAGACGAAGGCAGTCATCGAAGAGCATGTGATCGAACCAGTGCGGGAGAGCTGCGACTTGTATGGGAGTACGACGCGGCCAGACGCTGCGAAAGTTCCAATTCGACTTCTTCGGGCAAGGACGGGGTGTGAAATCTGGGTCCTGACGTGCTCCTGAATTGCAGGAAGTCGCGCCGGGAGAAAGATGCATCGAAGTGTCTTGCAGTACCGGTCAAGGCCGCTTGGATAGGGGTAAGTGAGCTCCCGGTTATTGAGATCAACTGCGACGCAATCACTCGAAGGTTGTGGGGGCTCATTATTTGGTCAGAATTAGAAAAGTCGTGCAGCAACGTTATCCTGCAGACGGGCGTGTAACTCAAGACCCAGGACAGCTAGCCGTGGTACCAGGCCTGGTACGGAGTGGTTCCCCAAGGACGCGTGCGAGTGGCCGGACCGATGGGTCCGCGCCGGCGACGCGGTGGGCATGACGTTGCAGGCGACGAGCAGCACGAGCGGGCTGACCGTCGTCGAGAACCTAACCACTGGCCGGCCCGAGAGCCACCGGTTCGCCAACCAGCGCGAGCTGTGCGGCTTCAACGCCGAGTGGATCGTCGAGGACTTATCGTACGACGGGTAGACTTATGTTCCGTTCAAGCGCACGTGAATATCAAAGGCATGATGAGACCGACATGAAAATATGGGATAACGCACAATGCTAGCCGCCTATCAATCCGGGAACCCGCTGAACTCGGGGAGTCTCGGCCAAGTCTCAAACTCAGGCATCATCATCAAACTCCCTGGCGTCCCCTGCTCGTGTGTGCCTACCAAATCCGCGTCCTCATCAACTTCCACGATAACTCTCTCAGCCGTCGATATCGGTGGGGGGACCTCTACACGCTCCTCTGCCTCCTCGTACCACAAGCTACTATCTATATAGTCCCCTATCATGACCTCGGCACAGTCCACTTGGTTTCGCAGATGACCAGGAAGTTCATCCATGCCACGTAGAATGCTCGATTCGGGCTCTGAACCTTGTTCCCATTCCCCTTCGCCTTCACCTTCACCTTCACCTTCAGAGTCGTTCGCGTCTTCGGAATCGGACGCATCCTCATCGTCATATACCACTTGGTGGGTGCCATCTGATAATCGCACATCTCGCACCTTCCGAAAATTCCAGTCTCCTTCAGCTTGGTCATACACAACATGAGTTTCATCATCCAAGAGCCCTTGTGTGCCATAGAGTAAGAGAGATTCTTCCTCCTCCGTCCAGGATCTCTGTTTTATTAGATGTTCCGCCAGCGCATAGTGACCATTTTTTCTGGCAAGCGCCACCGAGCGTACGTAGCATATTCTCATCGCGCCATGTATGTCGGCGTGCCTCTCTAGGAATAGCTGGATCATGTCGAGCCGACCATGCTCCGCGGCTGCTTCGAGGGCTGTGCGACCACCCAGTTCGGCCGGTAGTGCATCTATATTGGCATCCCTGTCAAGGAGAAACATAACCATGTCGAAGTTGCCGTTAATCACAGCCCGCTGCAACGCTGTTGCCCCGTAGCAAAGGCCTGCTGGTGCGTTGACAGCGGCGCCAGCATCCACGAGAAATTGAAACAGCGGGAGATGGCCCATTTTAGCTGCTGCTTGTAAAGGCGTTTCGCCATCAAGTGCATCGGTGAAATAGAAATCAACAGACTCAACGAAGCCCCTGCATTGTTGTACGAGTTGCATGTCGCCATTTTCAACCGCAACAGAAAACAGACCCTGCCGACACCCTAGATCCAGGGTTGGAATGGAAAGAAGAGACCGGGACACGGATAGAATCATTTCCAGCGCTGCATTCTTAAGTTCATACCAGATCTGCAAGCGCACTAGGTCAGATTCTTGTGGGTAGTACCCGTGGTGAAGCATTTTCTCCAGGACCGAAATGTTTTTGCTGGCAAGTGCTGCTAAGAAGGGTGATACCCCTGGGTCACTATCGTCTGGTTTATACTCCAAAGTCGAACAGAATCGCCCTCGAGTGAACGCTTGGTAGGCCGACATTTGCGGCCCCGGTAGAAAAGGACCGCCCAACAGCAAGTCTGGAAGGAGCCACTTACTCTCCAATATGGAAAGAACCAACGCTGACGCTTCATATCGGTCGATGACTCCTTCAGGACGATGGTTCACCAATAGCTGGACGATTGAGTGGTTTCCCGAGAGGGCTGCATTTTCGACCGCCGCGAAAAGCGCTGGAGACGTATATTTCCCTCCACAGCGGAAGTACTGGACGATGGTGGACAAGTCTTCCTCCTCCGCAGCTGCCTCGAGCACATCCGCAGACACAATGCTTGCCCCCTTGGTAATTATGTCCGAGATGAGGCCCTCATCCGCTAGCTTTATCGCTTGGCCCAGTTCACCCCCAAGCAGATTTGCGTGAGGGAGTATAAGAGACACAGTGGTGCGATTGCCGCTTTCAAGAGCGAGCTGAAGTGGCGTAGACGTGGAGCTTGGCCTCTTAAGTCGATTTTCTTGAAACAGTCGATAAGGTAGATTACAGTTCGCGCCCTGGTCGATGAGCAAGCCGACCAACTCCACGTTCCCGTGAAAGGCAGCGACATGCAAGGCCGAGGGTGTGCGGAATGATCCTGGCACAGGGTTGATATGAGCACCACTTTGGAGCAGCATGCTGGCGATTCGTATATCCGGGTTCCAGGCCGCGGCAACGAGAGGTGTTAGGCCATATCGCCATCCTGAATTCAGGTTGACTTGCGGGTTAAGCACCTTTGCCGCCGTCGATAGGTCACCAGCTAAACACGCCGTCAATAGGACGTCTTTATGGTATCGCGAAGGAAGCGCAATGTCTTGTGCGAGAACTGGCAGGAGCAGCTTATTGGCCACCTCCGTATTGTCTGCCATGATAGCGACCTGCAGCAGTGTCATCTCCCCCGCCCACATTCTATTAGCCAGAGAACGAAACCAGTTGTGTGAGAAATGCATTCCGCAGCAATGGTACTCCCAGCTGTTTTCGGGAGTCTCACTGTTTGGATTGGCTCCGTTCTTGATTAAAAGCTCCGCAAGAACGTTCTGTTTCCTCGCAATAGCAATTGCAAGGGGCGAAGGCGAGCTGTCCGAAGGTGGGAAGTTCGCTTTAGCGCCATTATCCAGAAGCAAGTGTGCAAATTCCCAGGTATCTTCCAGACGTCTTTCTGGCCGCAGCAGAAGCGCTAGAGACGATACATCGGCATCAGCACTTGCTCCTGCACTCAGCAAGCGCCTACCGAGTTCTATGTCGCAAGTTGCAGCAGCAATTTGCAGACCACTTGCCATCCACTCCTGCAGTGTTTGATTGGCGGTACAAATGCGGAACTGTCCTCGCGCCAGTTCAACGCAAAGCGCTTGGCAATCTAGGCTGAACACCTGCAGGTCTGGATTGACGCCAGCTTCAAGAAGTTGCGAGACAACCGTATGTCTCCTTTCGCGGATCGCGCAGCCGTATATAGCCTCCTTGATGGCATTAGTGGTTGGGAAGTCGGTCGAAAGAAGACCAAGCAATAGGTCAAGATCACTCTTCGATACTTCTTCAATCAAGTGGAGAATGAACTGGTCATGCTCGCGTTGGTCATCCTGGTCCCTTAGCTGGCCGTCCAGGTTGTTCGATAGACGGAATAAAACGGCCTTAAGCAACTCAGTAGTGATTGTCTGTGCATCTCCCTTATATAAGAGTTCTTGTGCCTCCCGGTGTTCCCCCTCGTGCAGCTCTGGAACTGAGTTGGCCAGCCTGCTGATGCTCGCGTAGGGAGAAAGTGGATTCGTGGCAGCGATCTCGGAAGTGGGAAGTTGGGTTGCGGATGTCCATACTAGGGCGTCAGAGAAGCCCTCGGCTTTGAGTACAGACTCGATCAGGACGCTTGGTTGGCGAACAGCTGCTAGTTGATCAGCGACAGTCTCGTCTCAAATGTCACGCTCAGAACTAACTCAGAGTGACTTTCTCCCTGAACTGGAACCACGGAAGGGTCTTCGGCCATACACTGCGAGAGTGTAGGATGACAGGGCTCGCAACACGAACAATACCGCCATCGGGCGTCTTTGGGCTGGCAACTAAAGTAGGGTCGTGAGCGCTTGACCCGGGATGGTCTTGGGGTCTCACATACTGCTTTTCCCAAACTCGAGAGCGGTAGGAAACTTTCTGTGTCTTTTCAAGTCCCTGGCGATCTCGCTTATTGGTGTTGGGCGGTCAAAGAGCCTGACCTCTGTCTTTCTCGCTCCTCGTTTCTGGATCTGGTGGTCGATGTATTGCCAAACTTCCTTGGGCACGTTCTTTTTGACCCCCCACTTCTTGAGCTGGTACTCATACTGACTCTTCCTGGGCGACGGTCAGTACTCTCCTAACAACGATGAGGCTGCACGCACTTTTTGTCGAAGTTGTATCTTTCTTTCATATGGATCGATATCTTATCAAGCCGGCGCTTCTCAATGCAGAACAGGTACACAATGGTTGACTTGTGCTCCTCCCATTCGTGGGAAACCATGTTGTCGGTGGAGGCTCGATCGTGAACGTAGAGATGAGTTGGAGACACATAAGCGGAAGGGCTCAGCTACGTTTATCTACCCGAAAAAAAGATAGGCGAGTACGCAGGTACCTACCTAGCGTTGTACATTAAGAGCCTTGCCCGGCTCTTGCCCGTTCTGCGTACGCCAGGATACCGGAGTCGTGTGAGTCCACACGTACCTATGATTGGATGTTGCCAGAACCAGACAGCCCGGGTCATGCAGCAGATGGACTTGGCGGGTCATCATTGGGCAAGGCCAGAATCGGAATGCACAAGTAGATTGCTAACTGCGTATCTGGACTGTGAGTGGGAGGATCCAAAACCGTGAGGAATTATGCATGACCATGCATGACCATGCGATGTCACGTCACTACCCGCAGCAGCCTCGCCACAGATTCATGGCTGTAATTGGCTTGCACCAAAAGTCAGAATTCATCACTGAAAGAATCCTCTCTCATGATGGGTCAGTCCCAAAACCAGAATCCATCACCAGAGTGAATCGTTGTCATGATAGGCTGACCGCAAAACCGGAATCCAATTTCATGAGCCTCAATGGCGGCACCCACTCCAAGCTCATCTGCTGCGGCGACGGCATCAAAGCAGACAGACACCACCGTGTCGCCATGTCGAAGAATCTTTTGAGGAAGAGTGCTTGAAAGGTTTATTATAAGTACAGTCCATTTTCCGAGCTACCTCGAACTGATGTAGAAGAGAGAAGAACCACCCGCTTCGGCGAACCAAGCAATCCCGTCTCAAAGTGAAGTTCTACCTTACAGCTTCATCACTAGTACGCCCGTCATACACACACAGACACTCGTGACCAAGAACCTCTGCCCACAATCACGATGGACCGTAAAGGTCAGAATGCTCGGTTCGCCCCCTTACCACAGAGATCCTAACAAGCCACATAGCTGCAGGATCCTCGAGCAGCAAAGGCTCCAAGCGTTCGGGGAAGGCCGGCAACAAAACCAAGGAGTCCAAGTCGTCGTCGAGCCGAGAGGCCAAGAAGCAGCAAGAATCGCATCTGGCTGCCGTTGGATCGCAGTTCTGGCAGTAAGAGATGTATATGCCACCACGTTTCCGCCCGCATGTGCTAATGGTGTGGTCTTCAGGTCCGGCAGCAAGCAAGAGACGTCGGGCTCTGACGACTACCCGAGCCAGTTGAAGCTCGACTGAACATCTTCTCAAGAACGCGGAAAACCCCATGTTCTGGGCGGACATGATGGTGAACATACACAAGATATGAGCATTTGACTGAGAGGCGGCTGATAGTATCTCATCAAAAGCTATCTCATTGAACTCATCCCACTGTACGCAGGGACGTCAAAGAACAATGCCAAGCTGATACCCATATATCTGTGATCGTGATCCCAACCGCTCGCCCGCAACCCTACACCCCAGCACGAATAGGGGCACGGTGATCAGCAAAGCCCTCACAAGCTCCCCGCCCTCCCATCCTCAAGAGCCTTCAAAACATGCGCCAATTTCCCCGGCTGGACCCTCTCCCACAGACTCCCCAGTCCCAAGCGCACGCCCCTCTCCTCCTCGCGCCGAAACCACTCCTCCGCATTCCTCACGCGGCCCGGATGAATCTCATCCAAAAGCTTATAATCGCGCCTCAGCACCCCAGCATTCCCGCCCGAGTGCCGAAACAGCATCCAAAACCCCGTAAAGTTCTGCCGCAGCGTCAGCGTCGCCGCGTCGGCCGGATCCGCATTATAGCCTGCGGGCCGATCCGCCGCCTCCCCCCAGACGCTGGCGAAGTGCTCGTCGAAGCCCACGTCCACGTAGCGCGCCGGACGGCCCGTGACCTTGGTGAAGGCGGCTGCTAGGTCGTGGTAGTTGATGTGGTCGATGGCGACCTCGAGGTCCATGCCGCTGGCGCGCTCCGGGTGGTCGAAGAGCCACTTGACATAAACCCCGCAGTCGTCGAGCGCGACGTGCGGCACGGCTCCGTCCTCGCCCAGCGGCACGCGCCACGTCACGACACCATCCTCAACCGTCGGTGTCATCACCGTGTCCCGCGCGATCGCCATATCAATGTATGGCCCCGTCGTGAACAGCGCGGCCGCCATGCGCGTCGCCGCGTTATCCCGGTTCTGCCGCAGGATCCACTCGCCGACGCGGCCCTTGGCATCGTAGTGGCCGGCGCGGAACTCGGGCCGGTAGCCGGCCTTCTTGGTGGCGTAGTCCAGGCTTGCGAGCACGAAGAAGCGCACGCCGGCCTCGAGGGCTAGCTCATATGCCCGCATCGTCCAGAACATCTCCGTCTTTTCGCCCGCGTTAAAGCCGTCGATGTTGACGAAGGCGCCCCATGCGCCGTGAAATGTCGCGCGCAGGTCCGCTTCGGACGCGAAAGTCCCGGTCACGGGCGTGACGGGGCCGAAGGATTGCAGTTCTTGAAACCGGGGTGAGGAGGAGTCGCGCGTTAGGGCGCGGACGGTGTAGGCGCCCGATTGAACGAGGTCGCGGACGACGGGGATGCCTTGGGCGCCGGTGCCACCGACGACTGCGATGAGACGGGTGGAGGCCATTGCGGATGATCGAAGTAATGAGGTTAAATGTAAGTGATGCTAAGGGTTGTTGAGGTGAATTTGTCGATTGTAATTGACCGGACTTCCATGAATGTGAGCAGGCCTTGGTCTTTTATACAGCTGGCCAAGTCATCTCGTCCGTGTCCGGGCATTCGGGCGTCGCGTGTAGGAAACCAAAACCATCGCATCCTGCTCCTGAATGGGTAATCAATTATTCTGCCTCAATTATCTATTACTGAACGCCTTGAGTCTAACATGTTCGTCGGCACGACTGCTCCAGTCGCAATTGTGCGATCAGTAATCGCGACCTGTCAACAATCACCAATCCAATGGCAGGGCGCCATCTGCACCTAGTGTAACGCAACTTGGACTTTTGCTTCCCCAAAACCATCTGGCAGTTTAGTTTATAAATCATCAAATGCCTTCTATAATTTGAACTGCTTGGCGACTTCGATGCCCTCGGCAAACGTCCCCACCCGCGCATCGATGGCGTATCCCTCGGCCTCCAGCTTCTTGCATTCCGCGTACAAATCGGTCAGCGGCACATAAAAGACTTCGATGAACTCATCCTCTTCTAGTTCCGGCTTGAGGTTCTGGTTCTCCGGCAGGCTCATGTCGACGGTGACGTGGACCATCCGCAGATTGGTGTTGCAGAAGCCCGGGTCTGGCATGGATGGAAGTCTCAGTAAGAACCCACTAAACCATCATGGGTTGCAGTGAATGAGGAAAGGGCACGCACCGTTGAACATCATAGGTGAAGTCTCTGACACCTTCCCAACATAACCCGTCTCCTCCTTCAGTTCGCGGATAGCAGCCTCCTCGGTGGTCTCCCCCTCATCGACAAGGCCCGCCGGGGCTTCAATGCAGATCTTATCGATGGGAGCACGATATTGCCTCTGAAGAACAATCTCCGGACCCGTGGGCTTCTCTAGGATAGCCACGATGCCCACGCCGTCGATATCGCCGTTCTTGGGCCGCGTCGTGCGCTCGGCTGATTCCCATGATCGCGTCTTGGCCTTGCAGTCGTCGTAGGTGATTCTGGAGGCGCATCGTCAATGAAAAGAGGTACTTGTTCACTGAAATACGCTATAGACTGCGTACTTGACTAATTTCGTCCACACCGCTTCGCTGTTTGCCTGTGTTGCTGTGTCAGTGACGAGGTGGCTGAGATTGAAATGGTGAGGGCACTTACGAGTGGTTCGGATGAGAGCACTTTCGCATTTGAGAACGACATCGCGATTTCTTATGCTAGTACAATAAGGACAATGCAAAATCTCAAGTAGAATGTGGATTTGTACGGTTGATGATGATGCTGTTGTTTGTTTTCGCGACTGGCCGTGGCGTCACGTCACCGATACTTTGGCAGGTTATTACAGGTGGCGGTGAGCTGGCGGGGCGGTGGAGATCTGGCAGGTCACCCCAAAATTACCCCTGAGTCTAGTTCATGTTTCATTCATGCCGACGGTCAATCGTCCTACTGTCCATGAACTCCAGAGCAACTTCTTGCTAATAACATATGAAAGGTATTCCGAAACCTCTTCCCAAGTGCATCAACCAACTCCCCCGCCTATTCGTATGCTTGTTCGAGTGCACAGTCCAAGCCCAACAATACCCCTGACTGCTATTCGGAATGCTACGCCTCCTGAACAGCTGGCTTCAATACTTGCTCCCACTCATCTGCAGTCCCTGAGCTGTCCCGGCGTCTCGCAACAGTGTCCGACATGGCATCGCCGGAGTTCTCCGCGGCTTCAGGTCGAGGTGGTGCAACCTGACGAACATCTTGAGGCTGATGGTAGAGTTGATAGGCGAATGCAGCAGCCAAGCCAAGGCACACGGCAGCAGTCGCCTTCACCAGGCCGAAGACGAGTAGGGAGGCGTGGGCCACGATGGTTGACGAGTAGTCGTGCTTCGGAGTCTCAGCAGAATGATCGCCCGAGTTCTGCTGGCGCTGTTCTATCTCTGTGATTTCCGGGTAGCGGAGGTTGACCTCCCACTCCCCGCGCAGAATGGCTGGATCGCTGATGACGTGGCTGCCATTGTAGACGCCCTTGTGCACCTCAATGAAGGGAACTTCCACCATTCCGCCGCATTTCTCGAACTTCAGAAGCACCTGCATGTTGTCGGGCGATTTGTCGCCAATGCCGTACCCCCAGTACCCCTTGGGAGCGTTCTCACCAAACAGGTTGGTACAAAGACCGTGCTGGGCCGTCCGGGTCTCGCAGAACGCTTCCATGAGCGCTTCGAGGGAATGCGGAGCGGCGCCGGGGTTTATTTCGAACCTGGCGGCGGGTTGCTTCGTGAAGGCATTGTATGCGGAGGCCCTCTTGTTCAGGTCGCCAGCCTCCTCGAGGGAGAGGGCTGGGTTGGTGAAGAGGGCTGCCAGGTCCGCTCTGGTGAGGCAATCAGACCGAATCTGGCTTTGGCTTTGCGGGGGAGCAGACGTTAACGAAGCCAGCAAGAGGAGAAGACCGTGGAATGTCATGGTGATGAATGATCTGGTTTATGGACGGTGTCTATGACGAGAGTACACAAAGTACGTGGATGCGGGGATGCTTCACCAAGTCGAGAAACCTGACGAGGCGTGGTCGGAGGATGTTATCAAGCCTTCACAATCCAGGACGCGAGAATCGGCAGGTTCGACTCAGCCTCGAAATGTCTTAGAAGTGTCTGTATCCTGGCAAGTCCAGTGGCGATAAGGGAGAAGGCGTAAACAGGTAGGTGGGAGGCACGACACAGTGGTCTCATGAGTACAAGTACAACACGTATTTCTTCTTTCACATTTGAGCGCCGAATCACAGGATTAGGCACGAAGCAGATGCCAACAGATCAGAAGTACCATTGACTTGGACTCGACACAGATGCAGCTCCGGTTGCAAGGCCACACGAACATGCTCAAATAGGTATCCAATTACAAAACACAAGAAGGCCAACAGCTCTCACGGTCCACGGTCCAATACTGCTTGCGTCCCCTCCTGAACTCCCGCCTCGACGTGTGTCATACGCTTGCTCTTCAGTCTCCGTCCAACCTCATCACGGTCTGCAAGAAGCTGGCGGGCCTCTCCCGCCGCGCTTTGCACTCCTCCGCGGCTTTCTCATGCGGCGCCCGCAGCTCGCTGCCTTCCTTAGCAGGTGCTTCAATCCGTGCGTCGAGTCCGGCGACATCGCGAGCCCGCTGCTACTCGAGATCTTGCGTGTGCTCAACATGCAGTCTTTCCAAGGCTGCCAGTCTTTCCACCATTCTCGCGTGGTGCTGCTTCTGCTGTAGCTCTGGAATGTCTGCCTCTAGTATGCGAACACGCTTTCTAGGCCCGTCCAAGTCGTGAGAACTCGCAGCTGCATCAAGAGGGGGACGAGGAAGAAGGCGAGGAAGGCGATACTCCTCGACCTTATCACTACGTCGCCTTTTTCGTAGTGAGCAAGCGGTAGCCGGTGCTGGTCGCACATCCTCGGTCTTGACGGTTTCGTCCTTGTCGTGCGAGTCGTCCGATATGTCAATGACCATGTGGCCACCACCATTTGCCCTGCCATCCTCCACCTTCCCGCCAGTGCTGGAGTCTCTGTCGACGTCCAGGTTGCCGTCGACCTCCGAACTGGCATCGACGGGCGAAATAGAAGGCTGTGTGGGCGTCGGGCTCCATGTTAGAACCGACCGCCGTGATGGCGTCGACCTCCAAGTTGGCATCGTCGTCCTTTTTCTTGGTGGAAACAATGATGCAACCCACGTTTTCGTTGCTACCTTCGGCGCCATCTCTGACGTGACCTTCGCTACAATTGTTGTCCAGGATGCTATCAAGGAGGTTGTTAACAGCGTCTTGGTCGTCATCCTCGTGCCCCATATAATCGTGGTTGTGGATATCGTCATCGCCGTCGCCGTTGTCATTGTCAATAACGTCGTCAATGTCGTCGCCAATGTCATCGCCAATGTCATCGCCAATGTCATCGCCAATGTCGTGGCCAATGTCGTGGCCAATGTCGTCACCGTGGTCATCGCTGTCAGCTTGCTTGTTGCTTTTGTGGACGTCTCGCAAGTGTCTTTGCAGATGGTACTTGCTTCGGAAACCCTGGGGGTTCACGCGACAACCGGATATGTGACAGAGGAACTCCGGCTCAAGCTCATCCGGGAACTTCTCTGGCCATCTGCGCGACTGTCTCGTTTAATGATCGTGTAAGAGCCAGGTTCTAGAGGTCGAATGGACACATGCTTGGATTGCTGGTGCCTTGATAAGCTTCCCTTCGTACTGAATGTGCCGCGGGAGCATTCGTTGCATTCATATCGTATGCCTTCATGCTTGGATTTCTGGTGCTGTAATAAGTCTGAATTCCAACAGAATGTGCTGGAGCACTGGTTACATTCATATGTTATGCCTTCCCGATGCTTGGATGTCTTGTGCTCCGCTAAGCTCTTCGTCCACTTAGTTGTGTAGGTGCACCCGGGCCAGTTGCATTTATGTCGTATGCCCTGATGCTGGGCTTGTTGGTGATCCGATAAACCGCAAGACGTTTTGAATGTGCGGGGGCACTGTTCGCATTGGTATCGGAAGCCTTTATGCAACACTCGCTGGTGCTCTTTGAGAGATCCCTTCGTGCTGAGTACCTTGCCACATTGGTAATGGTCACACGGCCAGCCGGGTTGCGATCTGACATATTTAGTACCGCAACGGCATCGAGGAAGAGAGCGGTGCATAAGGACTCACTTGGGACTAGCTCCTGCCATTATGAGGGTCTCAGTCACAAGCTATGGACCGGTATGGGCGAGTATCTGAGCGAGTGATGGCTCAATATCGGTAGCTCAGTACCTAGTGTGCCGCGACGGGCTGTTGAACTGGGACGATATTGGTGCACAAGTTCGTCGGTATTGGTAGCAAGACCCGTGACGGAGGATTTTCGGTACACAGGAGCGTCGGCGCAAGGGGAAGTTCGGCACACAGAAGGATTCGGTAAAGCAGACTCGTCGTGATCGATTTCGGTTTGCCTGGACTTGGTAGTTCAGTCATGGCGACAGTATCAACACTGGCCCCAGTCGAGTTTCCACCGAGTATGTTACTCACTGTAATTGGGAATATCGGTCGTCGACGGGATCATCTACCAGAACTTCACATCTGTCTTCTCGTCCTTGTAGCGTCAGGTTACCGCGATTATGTCGAGAAAGCTGAATAGAAGGAAGATTGCTATTCTCTGATGGTTGTCCGGGGGAAAAGCACACTGGAGCACCGACGCGCTTCCTGAGTTGTGTTGATCATTTCGCGCGTTTGCCCCCCCTATGTAGTAGAGACACCTCACTCGGCTGCTTGCAGACAAATCCTAGCAACTTCACGCGCTGCTCATCATCTCATACTTGAGCGGATTCCTCCCGAGATGGCTGCCTAGTATCGCTCTCAGCCCAGAAGTGGCTGGGATGAAGAGAGGTCTTACTCGCGGGAAGTCTGGCCTACACGCAGCGACCTGTATCGAGAGGACCTTACTCATGGTTATACTCATGTCCCCAATGAGTGCCATGAACTAACAGACCATTATTCCAAATGCGTTGCTTAATATATCCCCCCTCTGCACAGTGCTGATGTGCTCAGGGGCTCCCATCGTGTCGGGGGCGGGTACCCAGAAAACTGTGCTGCCATGGATTAACAACACAGTTGGTCTGTTCCGTGTCGTATCTCGTTTTCCAGAGGTGGCTTGCTACAACGCGTCGTGTCTGGGTTCCCGCCAGTTCGCGACTCTTCCATGTTAGTTATGTGACATGTTTAACCCTAACCCTAAACCGCAAACGCGGGGAACTGCCAGGAGTATCTCACGTCAACATAGCTCGCTCGTAGCCACACACAATCATTACTCACTTCTCCTACCTGTCCCAACGGGCGTATCTTTCTGACCGCCAGCTCTCACACCAAATATGCCGTACTTTGGGCCCTCGGCTTTCGACTCACAGGATCGAAGCTCCCCTCACCGTCCATGACGCGGTGAACATACGCATCCCCGACCACCGAGTAGCAGGACCAGTGAAAGTCGTTGGACACCGACGGCGGCCGCGCTGACCCTGGCGCCCTCTCCGGCAGGGACATACGTCGGCGCCGTGTTCGCGAAGAGCGTCTCCAGGGGGAGCGTTCAGACAAGCCCTCGCGCGGTACTCCGCGCGTAGGATAAGTGAACGGCACCTGGCTACCGCAGAGCACGAAGACGTCGTCCCCCTCACGAGTTTCCACACCTTGTCCCGGGCGTCACTAACCTGACGGGACCGAAACTTCCTGTTGAGTGGCAAGAGCACGATAGGTAGGTCCAATGAACCCCTATTCTCTTCTCGTCAACTCAGTCTCTCCTACCAAGCGGGAGAACTGAGCCAGTGGTTGTCCAGCCGTCAAGTAAGTACGGATATGCTGGAATCCACGTTGGTAGTCATGCAGCTTCTCTCAAATTGCACTGCAGAGTCTGAGAAGAACCTCCAGGGGGCGGACATCGGGCAATGTCTCTCTCGTCGCCAAACCACTCGAACAAGCTCGCACCCCTTGGTAGCGTACATGCTTCGTTGTTTTGGTTGTGTGAGATTATGAGCCAGTCCTCGATGCTGTCGTCTGGCCCGATGCTGTCGTCTGGCCCGCTTCTGCCGAGCCATATGGCAACCTCGCATAGGTATCTCACATCATTCCCACCTGATTGGTTCTTTCAAGTGCATCATTCTGAGGCTGTTTCTCCTTTAGCTGCATGCGCCGGAAGAGGGGAGGGGGCTGACAGACAACCTGTCGACCCATGTCCTCACTGGCGTCTCCGGATGCCTCAAGCGTACCAGACTCGATTCAAGATTGAGACTGACGCTGATGAGGGTATTGTTGCAAATAATCACCACTTGTGCAGACTCGTTTCCATCGGTCCAAGTGTAAATAAGCGCTCTTGTAGCAGCGCGTGTCCCCATCCAGATGGGTCTCATGAAGCTCACAGGACAACTGCTGCGCCCAAGACCCTTGTTTCAGGGTGACTAACCTGACTGTGCGTCCCTAAATGAGAGCTCTGGTATATATGATCTGGGTCTGCCTGGAGTTGAACCGTCCCGACATGCCTACAGCGCGTATACCGGTAGAAGTTGCTTTGCGTCGTCGAGTGTTCGTTTCCGCAGCTGTGTCGTCCGACGATGGTTGAAAAACTGAAGAGGGAAACCTTGTGGGAGGACCGAGGCCTCTCCGGAGGAAGAACGCCCCGTTCGGAGCGCTCTTTCCATGCATCAAGGACACATGTTCATGCCCCTTGGGGGCGGTGAGCTACCGTCTTAACAGCCTAGGTTAGTTAGACCGACTGTCCAGCCAGCCCTCACGTCTGCCTTGCCCTAGTCATTAACTCTGACCTTGTACGAGTATCGCCTCCACTACCAGACATGCCCTCATTGAAGAAGCGAGGGTGTGCGGGGTGCATGATCCTGCCGTTTCTGTCCCGCGTGAACCGTGCTGCGCCGCAGAGAGACTCTCGATCGCCAACAGCAGCAGATGCAGAAACCCCTCCTTGGAGACTGTCTTCTCGTCAGCTCGTAATTAACCGGCACGGTGATGACAAGGGGGAGAAGATTGTTGCGGGGTATAAAACTGCCTGCGCGCCACACAGTCCGCCATCGGGACTTGGTTCTATGAAGCATGTAGAACAAAGTAATGCAACTCTAATTTGACAGCATGTCTAGAACATTACTCACCATTCTCATCTCTGCCTCACTGGCGACGAGTGCGCCCCCTCCGGTCTTGGTA
Source organism: Anthostomella pinea (assembly GCA_963556695.1). NCBI lineage: Eukaryota > Fungi > Ascomycota > Sordariomycetes > Xylariales > Xylariaceae > Anthostomella > Anthostomella pinea. The sequence continues at coordinate 4,320,618 of CAUWAG010000006.1, read as the reverse complement.
CCGGAGCTGACAGGGCCGCACAAAGTAGGAACAACAGCGATGTCCTTTGTCGACCACATCCGTCTCGATCCCTACGCCCCAGCCCCTCAACCACGCGACCTCGCCGTGTCTCTCTTCTACCCAACAGCCGACGATGCAGATCGCCACTTCAAGCCAGCCCGCCAGTTCCCGAAGAAGTTCGTAGCGTACTGGAACGACATGGCCAGCCAAAATGGTATCGTCGAGGAGACTGTCACGCTAAGGTCGTACGACGGCGCGCCTCTCACTCGACCAGACCTCCCCCTTATCCTGCTAAGTCCCGGCTTCGGCTCCTCGCGGCTCCTCGCGGCTCTTCTACTCAGACTACGCCGAAGAGCTGGCCAGCTACGGCTGGAACATAGTCACAATAGACCACACATACGAAGCACCCATAGTCGTGTACCCCGACGGGCGCGTGGTAACATCCAACCTCAGCGAAGTCGCCGTGTCCGGCGGGGTCGTCACCCCAGAGATCTTCGACCCGTTCCTATGGCCCCGCGTAGCAGACATGATATTCGTCTCGACTCGCTCTCTAACAGCTCGACCAGATCGCGGATCCCCGGCCTCGGAGACCGGCGGCGGCTCCGGACGGACAGCGTCGGCGCGGTCGGCGGCTCCTTCGGCGGCGCCACGGCATACCAGGCCATGGCCAACGACACGCGGTTCGCAGCCGGGGGGAACTTCGACGGGGAGCTCTTCGGGACCTCCGTGCTTGAGGACACGGACAAGCCGTTCCTGTTCCTCGCCTCGCTGACCCACAATTACACGAACGACCCGTCGTGGCGGGAGGCGTGGCCGCACTTGAAGGGGTTCAAGCGGATCTTCGGCGTGGCTAACACGGAGCATCCTAGTTTTTTGGACTGGGTGGTCCTGAGGCAGATCCTGGGAGATACTTTCCCCCATGCTATTAGCGCGGCGATCGGGGCGATCAATGGCACGAGGATGTTGGCTGTTGAGCGGGCGTTCACGAAAGCCTTCTTTGATCGCTTCTTGAAGGGGCGTGGGGGCGAGTTACTTGATGGGAAGGGGCTTGATGCCTGGCCGGACATTACTTGGATAAAAGAGCCACCTGCCTCGGGCTTGTATCCCTCTTAGTTTCCCTCGGAACACCTAGTTTACTGTCAACTTAATGCAGTCCTTCGCTCACTCAAAATAGCTACTTGCACATCCTTAAAAGATCTATTAAGTAGGTCTGGTAACAAGATGTAGCCTTTGTGGACCCATAAATGTTCGACCACAAGATTTGGCATGGTGGATGTCAACGACTCGCTGAAGCAAATTAGTACGATCTGAGCAGCTAGACTTTCACCAGAGGTTTGAGAAACGATGGCTGTTTGAGTTTGATAGTCAAGTTGCTCCATCTCGTCCACTGGCTTGCGCATCAAGAGGATGTGGGGACCTGCGAGTCCTGGGAAGGAATACGAGACCGGATGGATACGAGATGGAAACATGCACGAAAGATAGAACACGTTGGTCAAGAGACTGACTGGACACTGCAACAAATCTCAGTTCGCACCTATCTCTCTCTCTCTCTGTGTGTGTGGCTCTGCAGACTAGCTTTTTGCTCATGCTTGCCATATGGCAGCCATCAGGGTGATCGGCTTTTGATATACAACAAAGGAGAAGATGATGGGTTTTTGTAGGCGCACTGCCTTCGCAACCAATCTAATCTTAGACGTCTCTCGAATGTTTCAGCAATGATCTAGCCATAGCTTCTATGCCAGATGAAGTGGAGCGAACCACCCTCTCAAATGCCTGCCGGCCGGCCGTCTGTCCCTCTGAGGCAGCCTTGCTCAAATATCAATTACAATCAAACGTAATGAGGCCAAATGCAAATGTAGGTATGTGCGGGAAGTCGAAGGGGTATTATGTACAGGAGACGGGTGCTCCAGATGTAAGGATGGTGGATTCCAGGCGTTACGGTAGAACCACAAAGGACCAGGTCGTGTGGGATGATGTGTGGATTGCTAGACAATGGCGACCAAAGAAGCCAAGTCTCTCGAGTGTCGAGTGTCGAGTGTCGATGGCATGGTAGTGTGTCTCAGCACTTCAAAGCCTCAGCCAAGAAGCAGCCTGTTCGAACAAGACCCGTATGTAACTAACTGCTCAGCTCACATGATGGTGCACTTGGACTCATTTTCGCCACTGGGCTTAACAGTGAGCGCAACACGGGCAGCCTCGGTAAAGGCTTCGTTGACACCACGATTCCGCATGGCTGAGCACTCCAGGTACCGCATGGCCTTGATACGTCGCGCGACCTCGAGGCCCTGGTTGTAGTCGATCATGGGTCTCTTTTCCCGTTGGGGTCCGTCGGTAGCGCTGGCAGCAGCATCGTCTTCCTCGTCGGTGTTTTCGCGCAGATCGCACTTCAAGGCCACCAGGACGAGCTTGACACCGGGGCAGTTCTCCTGAATCTCTCCAACCCATTTGCTCTCGACATTCTCCAGTGAGTCTTTACTATCGACACTGAAACAGAGTACTACTACGTCGGTGTTGTCGTAGGAGAGGCTTCGTAGGCGGTCAAATTCTTCTTGTCCGGCGGTATCCCATAATGACAGCTCGATGTGCACGTTATCAACAAAGATATCTGGGAACGGATCAGTCAAAGCTGTATCAATCCGTGCGATTGCCGGTCCACCAGGTCGCTAGACTCATGCTGCATGTGCCACATACGCAAGACGCAGTGCAGCTTCAAAGGGATTGATGAGAGGCAATGATGCACTAACCGTGAACGTAGTTTTCGAAGACCGTAGGCTCATAAACTGTCGGGAAGTATCCTCGCGTGAAGACGTTTAGCAGCGACGTTTTTCCACAAGCTCCGTCTCCTCTGCAAGAAGCGGCGGTGTCAGCAAATGACGCCTCGTGCCGGGGACGAGCGTCGCGTGACGATGCACGATGCGCGACGCTGGCCAGGGAAAGGAGCGGCACCTACAAAAGAACCAGCTTGCGCTGTACGGTCCTCGACCCTCCTATACCACACAGAGATGGCATGTTCGCTGTGTTCGCACGGGCGTCCCGTCTCGAAGGTGCGCGTCGGGCGGTGGTAATGGTAGTCGCGGCAAACAATAAAGGGATCAAGAGGGGAGTGGTGATGTTTGGTTGGGATGACAGCCGTCAGATGCCGCGCGGTGCAGAGAGGAGGTCGAGTATGAATGGGCGCCGACAACTAGAGTGAATATCGGCGGCAGTATGGAGAGGAGACCAAGAGTGGTTCTTTGTGCTACAGACCGGACAATGCGGAGGGTGGAGGGCGGTGTTGTATCGAGGTACCTGAGGTACGGGAATGGTGAGGTTATTGTTCCAAGGGAGAGAGAGGCTTGAGAGGCGAAGAAAGATGGACGGGAGGCATTCTTGGCAGCCCCGAGTTGAATGAAGTCAGACCTGGGAATACCACCTGCACCTACACGTCGCTGAAGGGCCGAGGCCGCGGGGGGCAGTGTTCAGTGCAGGTGGCTTGCAGTGATTACTGTAGGGGACTTTAGCGCCATTTGCCTACCTTAGGTAGGCTGGTAGCCCGAAGGGGGCTTGTGATTGGCGGTGGCGATGGTGGCGGACATGACAGCAGCCCAGGCCTAGCGGACAACGCCGGGACTTGCAGGTGACTGCATCATCGTGATCATTGGTCTGCCACAGGGAACCTCCATCAATGATGTCGCATCTTGATGACTTGTTCGTTACATATCCCACCAACATCCCTTCTCTCAAGCTCCTTCCAACAAAACTCAGCTGCTTTCATAACTTGAAGCCGTAATGTTACTAGCAGAGCATGTTCATAAAGGGAAGCCTGCAGATGGCTTCACTTGAGCATGTGGGATCGACAGGGTCCCGGTGGAGATCGTCGGGTACACTAAATCTCGAAATGTCTCCATAAAACATCCAAGATGGCTTACCAAATCGAAGCTAGTCATTCAATGAGTCAAGACTCATTGAAATGAATAGCATTGATATCCAGAGATATGCCGGAAGGAGACTTAAGGGGGATGACTATAACTCAAGGGATAAAAGCTCGAATGGAGCCAACAATTGGCACAGATTCTGTAAGCGCCATCATCATCCACCAGAGGTGCTTACGTGAGCTAAGTTTGAAGAAAACCTTATTCATGCAGGTATTTACTTCCTCGCTCATTGTTGATTGTCCTGAGTTGGTCTCCAGAATGCTCGTGAAATGTTCCAGAGACCCGTGTGCTTCACAGGGGGGGACCCTTCATGATACACTATCATGGAGTCAGGGAGTTTGCCACAGATTCACAAATACCATCAGCAAATCGGGATGGGGCGGTGACATGTCACGGTTATCCTTCCTTCCAGCGCGAGGGACGGCGGGCGGGTGAAATCGCGACCGTTGCGTGCCTCCGGCAGCTCCGTACAACGGTCGTGGGATGAGGAAGGGAAGTCTTCCTCCCGTCCCAGCGGGCGGACAGCGGTCCTTATAAAGACCGCTGTCAGTCCGTACGCGTGCTTTAGCCCTAATAATAGCTGTAAAACAAATCATATGACAGCAGGAAGCAGTAACATTTCCCGATTAAGCACTCCGCGCTCCATATTCTAACTAAAAGTCGACAAGTTCTATCTACTGCTTACCGAATCATGCTTGAAAGGAGTGCATTACATGCAAGGACCAGTTGTCTTTTATTAGATATATCTGCCTTTTCTAGGTACTCGGGTTTCTTTCTACTATGAAAGAGAGCGTAGCTTTGGTAGCGAAATAGAATATTCGCCACTTACTGCACAATTAACCTAGCATGACTGACACGCAGGCATTGTTTTTATAGCTACATGGTGACCCTTTTTCAGGACAGGCTGCAGCCAGCCAAGGGTCGTATCGCCTCTCCCTACACGTACACCGTCGGGACTAGAGATGGGGACCCGGTGCACGAAATCAGTATATAAGCCAGTCCCAGCCGCCCACAGAATACTGTAGAAACCAGACATAGAAGACGAGATCACTACCTAGCTATACAGCAACATCAAGCAGCATGCGGCCTTGCGTCAGTACCATCTTAACTACGCCTCCTGTCCTTGGTTGGCGTGTCGTTTGCTTTCCCTTTCCTTGAAACACAAAACGCCGCCGACCTTGCTTCCCAACCGCAAGAAATATGCGCTAAAACACACACATAAGCCACCCCGTTGGACTCGCCACTTTTAAAGTGGGACAAACCAGCTATTAAATAACCCACGGTCCGGCACGATCTTAAACTGTATTTAAGACTCAATATTCGCGGGATGGATTTTTTGTTTAATAAAATAATAACCGATTATTAACTTTATCCGCTTTGTGTTTTTTTAACTTAGTTACTTTTCGTTGTTTCTTATTAAACATACGCTTTTTGAATGAGCTTTTTTTTAATCTTCGAGCTATAATTAGACGTTTTCGATATAGTCTATTATAAAGCGTAATTTTTTATTGGCTTTAAAGTTTTTTAATTACGTTTTTACAATTTTATAACTACGATTTATTTCGATTTTAACTTTTATAATTTTAAATTGTTAAACACAATTAAAAAGCTTAAAAATCTTTGTTTTTATAAAACTTAAACCTACCGTTTTCTTCTTCGATTTATCGTTATAACAGTCGATATAAAAACGGATTTTTATTTAACTTTATAGATATTATTAAATAATCTAAATATATACGAGCCTCTTATAAATCTAGTTTTAACAAAGGCTTTATTTATTTTCAAAGAGAAGAAAAAGAGGAATTTTTCAAAGCCCTTTTAAAAATTAACTACTTACTTTTAAGTTATAACTTACAACGTAATGCGATATTTAATATATTGTCACAGAATAGAAATTGACCACCACACCAATTGGCTAAGCTCCCCACAAAAGGATGTGGAATATTCAGGATGGCAACTGAATATTCTTTGGTGGTAGATATACCTGGCGTTCTACGGGCTCCAGGGCTCTGTCTCATTCGGACATACCTGTACCGTATTAGAACGTCACATATATTCTAACGATATTTTGAGTCAGATATATAAGGAAAAAGAAAGGAAAAAGGTTATTTTTTTAAATAAGGTTTAACTTATAGGTAAGGCTTTACGCGTATATCGTTTAATATATAACGTATTAACTTAACCTTATAAACGCCATTTGTAGTCAAGAGTTTAATAAATCAAAGTAATTCATAACGTTTTATTTTAATAAACTTAACGTATAATACGAAAGTTTTACTTTTTATTATCTTTTAAGGTATTTGATTTTAACTTTTCCTTTCGGTTAAAAAGCTTAAAATTTAAATAAATCGTTAAAAGACTGTAAGACTATATAAAGCCGTATAAAAAGCCGTATAACAATAAGGTCTCGATTAATTTAATTCACGTTAATATAAAGGTCTCGTTAAGTAAGTTGTTGAGCTTTTTTCTTTCTTTTTCAATCTAATGAAGTTAATTAACATTGTCACGGCGCTGGACCCTGCCTATGGGCAGGAAGTAAAGGGACCCCGGGCGCCAGCTGTCGGCGGCCCGGGTGGACCAATGTGGACCTGAGAACTGACGATATCTTCACTGTTCCCGCCCGAACCTGAATTGTAGCTCTTCGAGCTACGTCCTGTCAATAGAGTTACTTGTAACCCTGCCAGAACCGTAGAGAATAGACTGTCATACGATCGCCTATACTGCCCGTACCGGAGCCCGTGACATTACGTAGCTCCTACCCTATAGGCGCCGTATCTACCGCGAGAATGTCCCAGGAGCGGCCTGAACCGCCTTCGAGAACGGACTCTCCAGAAGAACTCGTTGCCTATGTTACCAATAACCCGTCCGACTGGCTGTTATACTTACGCCATATCAATGGCTACGCTGCCGCCTTGAAAGAAGAGAACGATTTCTTCCGCCTCGCCGAATCTGACCACGATAACTCCCTCCAGTCCCTCTGATCGACTATTGCCAAGCAAGAGGGAATTATCGAATACTAAAAGCAATAGCACTGAGAAGATACTGCCCTTCTCCAGAAAGAAATTACCTATCTGGAGGTTAAGAAACTCCGCCTGCTCGATGCCGCCACGCCTGCTATACAGACTCCCCGACCCGTCCCTGCCGCTACCCCGAGTCCCCCGGCTGAACAGCCTGCAGATTCCGTACCGGGATCGACTGCGCTTGCTTCTCCTGTCCGTTCCGGATCTTCCCATCTCAGTAAGAAGATCCCTGACCCAAAAAAATTCGATGGCTCTCAAAGCGACCTTCGCCGGTTCACGCAACAGATCTATAGCAAGATGACCACTAACGCTGACCGATTCCCGACCGTTACTGCCCGGCTGACCTATGTTGCCGGACGTCTGACAAGGAAAGCCTATGAATTGATCCTGCCAAAGACCCGCTACAGAGTTCCCGACTTCCTCGATTACCCGGAAATGCTTGCCTACCTGGAGAACGCCTTTGGAGACCCCGACCGTATTCAGAATGCCCAGAATAAGCTATACCAGCTGAAGCAAAGGAACCAGGACTTTAGCACCTTCTTCTCTGAATTTCAACGCCTGGTCCTGGAAGGAGAGATGCCCAAGGACGCCCTGACCCCATTGTTGTTCCAAGACATATCTCGCGAACTTCAGGATATGCTCCTACATAGCTCGACCCCGTCCCGGAGATATAGAGACTACGCCAATCACCTGCAAGCCCTGGATAACCGCTTCCGCCAATACCAACAATAAGTCTCCCGGAACCGTGTCATCACTTCTGCCAAAACCCCTGCCAGTTATGCCGCCGCTGTTGTCCCCTGCCAACTCGCTGCCACGAGCCCAGACCAGCCCAAGAGAGAATAGAGAGCGCCCTGACCTGCTTCGCCCGTCGCCAACAGAGGAGAGCCTATGGACTTGAGCTCCTAGAGAAGATTTGCCCCCGGTGGAAGGAAAGAGCGCGGAGAATACTTCCGCTGCGGTTCCAAGGTTCATCGCGTCGCTGCCTGCCCCGAACCTGATACTCGCCCCTCGTCCCAACTTCGTTAATTCCGTGCCAGCTATGTCCACCGTTCCGATAGCCCTGATTCTGTCCGATCTGTCAGCCCGCCTCGCAGCCCGTCGAGCTCGACAAATGGAGTGAGTCTAGATTAAGTCGCACCCAGGCTCCCAAGAAGGAGCGCCGCCTAAGAACCGCTGCCAGCGTCCAACTATCTGCTGCCGCTGCCAAGGGAGTCTCTGTCCAAGAAGAAATAAATCAGAGGTCCCATTTGATGATTCTACTTATTACCCTGGAGTTGGGAAGCAAGACGCTCCCGACTTACGCCATGACCGATACCAGAGCCGAAGGAAAAGGCTTCGTAGACCAGAGCTGGGCCGCGAGCCACGAGCTATCCCTGAAGAAACTAAAGAAACCATTTGGATTAGAAGTATTTGATGAAAGAGACGCCGAGAGTAGAATGATCACCCACTATATCGAGACCCGACTGAGAACTGAAGACCATTGCGAAAAGATCAAACTCTTCGTGACCCAACTGGCCCATTACCCCGTTATTCTAGGAATACCCTGGCTAAAGAAGCACGACCTGAAGATTGGATTTGCGAGCCATACCTTCACTTTTGACAGCGAATACTGCCGGAAACACTGCAATACTCCTGCCCGCCCGACAAAGATCTGAGCATTGCATGACGTCCCTGCTAAGGCCCGACCGCACAACTTGCCTCCCCGACCGCCTGAGCTGCAGCATTTGGATATTGCCCGAGTATCGTTGAGAGCCTGTACGATGTACAGCCGAAGGAACTGCCAGCTCTTTACTGTCACGATTGATGATATCAACCGGTACCTGCAGAATGCCAGCCCGCCGGAGCCCCGAGACCTGCTGCCCGAGGAACTGGAGGATTATGCTGACGTCTTTTCACCCAAAGAAGCCGAAAGACTCCCCCTGTACCGGGATTATGATCACGATATCCGCCTACAGGATGGCAAGACGCCCCCATTTGGACCACTGTACCCCATGTCCCGCAACGAGCTGCTCACACTGAAAGAATGGCTGGAAGAGAATCTGCGCAGGGGTTCGTCCGTCCCAGCTCGTCGCCTGCCGCCTCCCCGGTCCTATTTGTTAAAAAGGCTGATAGAAGTTTCTATTTCTGTGTCGACTACTGAGGACTAAATAACATCTCTGTTAAGGACCGATATCCGCTGCACTTAACCAAGGAATCTCTGAATAACCTGAAGGGAATAAAGTACTTCACGAAGATCGATATCGTGTCTGCTTTCAACAATATCCGTATAAAGAAAGAACAAGAGTACCTGACCGCGTTTCGTACCCGCTTTGGCCTGTACGAGTCCCTAGTGATGCCCTTTAGACTGACTGGGGCCCCCGCAACCTTCCAAAGGTTCATGAACGATACCTTGCGAGAGTACCTGGATATATTTTGCACTGCTTATCTGGACGATATCCTGATCTATAGCCGTACCCGAGAAGAGCACCTAAAACACGTCCGCCAGGTATTAGAGTCCCTGAGACAGGCCGGCCTATACGCCAAGATCCAGAAGTGCGAATTCTTTAAGGATAAGACCACCTTTTTGGGTGTAATTGTCGGGAAGAATGGGATTCGCATGGACCCAAAGAAGATCGAGACCATTCAGAACTGGCAATCCCCGTCCTGCCTGACAGACGTCCAAGCGTTTATCGGATTCAGCAACTTTTACCGACGCTTCGTGAAGGATTTCTCGAAGATCATTACCCCGATGGTAGCCTTGACGAGAAAAGGGATGCGTTTCCACTGGAACCGGGCCTGCCAGACTGCCTTTGACCTTCTGAAGCACGCTTTTACCACAGCGCCTGTCCTGGCCCCATTCGATTGGGAAAAAGAGATCATCATAGAGACCGACGCGTCTGATTACGTGTCCGCCGGAGTGTTGTCCCAGTATGGGGACGATGGTATCCTGAGGCCAGTAGCTTTCTTTTCAAAAAAATACTCAACGACGGAATGTAATTACGAAATTTATGACAAGGAACTGCTGGCGATTATCTACTGCTTCGAAGAATGGAGACCCAAGCTAGAGGGGACAAGTTCCCCGATTAAGGTTATTACCGATCACCGGAACCTAGAGTATTTCACAACAACGAAGTTACTGAACCACTGCCAAGCCAGATGGTCCGAATTCCTGTCCTGTTTTAACTTCAAGATTGTCTACCGCCCCGGAAAGTAAGGAGCGAAGCCGGATGCTCTGACCAGGAGGTCAGAGGACCTGCCTAAAAAGGGGGATAAACGCCTGTTACATCAGAGTCAGGTAGTGCTGAAAAGAGCCAACCTTGACAATTTCTTACATATAGATAGGAAACCGGAAGACCAGCCCGTCGAGTTGCCGCCAACTCCAGCACAGACTCCTGAGGTTTCTGAACCAGTGCCTGCTGCCCCAGAACCCGTGCCGGGACCAGCCCGCCCCGCCAAGCGAGTACGATTCGCAGACCCGATCCTGAAGCTGTACCCGATCACTCGCAGCCAGCTCCGTGGACCTGGAGCTCCAGACCACCGACCACAGCCCGATTTGGAACCACCACGGTCTGCACTGCCCGTTGAGAGAACTGCACCGCTGCTACCTCCCCAGATCCAGGACCTTTTCAACCAAGGATACGCCACAGACAAAGAACTACAGTCGATCATCCGAGCCCTGAAAAAGAAGGAGTCTCGCCACCGCAAGATATCACTAGCTGAGTGCGAACTGTCCGGAGAACACTTGTATTACCGTGAATGCTTGTATGTTCCTGCAAGCGAAAGGCTGCACGCTGAGCTCTTACGCCTGTATCACGCTAGCCCTGTCGCCGGCCACATGGGTCGAGCCCGTACGTACAAAATACTGTCCCGAGAATACTACTGGCCTGGTATGTTGTCTTATGTTAAACAATGGGTTCGTAACTGCCATACCTGTAAGAGGACTACCGCCTCGAGAGAAGCCCGTCAAGGAGTCCTGAGACCCTTCCCGATTCCCCAGAGAGCCTGGTAAGATATTTCGATGGACTTCATTACGCACCTGCCCGACAGCTACGGCTACGACGCGATCCTGGTAGTCGTCGACCGCCTGACCAAGATGAAGCACTTCATCCACTGTAAGGGAACCTGCAATTCTGAAGAAGTCGCCCGCCTATATGTTAAGTATGTCTGGAAACTGCACGGCCTGCCCAGAACCATCGTATCCGACCGAGGACCCCAGTTCGTATCCGATTTCTGGAAGCACCTGACCAAACGCCTAGGAATCACCGCACTGCTGTCGACCGCCTACCACACCAAGACCGATGGGCAGACCGAGATCGCCAATTCCTTCCTGGAACAGTACCTGCGGGACCACGTATCATACCTTCAAGACGACTGGGTACGCTGGCTACCGTTAGCCAAATTCGCAATCAACAACGCACTAAACGAGAGCCTAAAAACCACGCCCTTTTTCGCAAATTATGGATATCACCCCCGTTTCGGATTCGAACCTGCCCTACCCGGACACCGCGTTGCCGCTAAGGATGCCGAGGGGGTCGCCCTGAAGATGGCCACTGTACACGAGTACCTGAAGTCTGAGATCTGCATCGCCCAAGCCCGCCACGAGGAGTATGCCAACCGGAAACGCCGACCTGCCCGCAGATTCTACGTCGGTCAGAAGGTCTGGCTAGACGCAAGGAACATCAAGACTGCCCGCCCCCAAAAGAAGCTGGACTGGAAGAACCTGGGCCCATGAGAAATAACTAAGGTTATTAGCCCGTACGCCTACTGCCTGGAGCTGCCTGCGTCCATGAGAATACATCCTGTCTTCCATGTAAACCTGTTGCGACCTGATTCCGCCGACCCCCAGCCTGGACAACAGCAAGAACCACCGCCCTCCGTCGAAATAAACGGCCTGTAAGAATGGACTGTAAAAGAGATACTTGATTCCCACTGGGATCGCCGAGGACGTGGAGAAAGGCCTAACCTGAAGTATACTATTAAGTGGGAAGGATACGACAAGCCCACGGAGTCCCCTGCTGCCTGGCTCGAGAATGCACAGGAGGTTATTAACAATTTCCATCACCAATATTCAAACAAGCCCGGACCTGGACCTCTGCTATGAGGATAAACTGGAAGCCTGTGAACCTGCTAGGCGCGTCGTCGGAACTCCGCCTGGAGAGGGGAGTACTGTCACGGCGCTGGACCCTGCCTATGGGCAGGAAGTGGAGGGACCCCGGGCGCCAGCTGTCAGCGGCCCGGGTGGACCAATGTGGACCTGAGAACTGACGATATCTTCACTGTTCCCGCCCGAACCTGAATTGTAGCTCTTCGAGCTACGTCCTGTCAATAGAGTTACTTGTAACCCTGCCAGAACCATAGAAAATAGACTGTCATACAATCGCCTATACTGCCCGTACCGGAGCCCGTGACAAACATGGGTTAATAAAAAGGTCCCGTTAATATTGATTAATATTGATTAATGTAAAAAACACTTAAAAATAATAAGGTCTTATAAGGTATAAGAAGTACTTTAATATAACTTACTATAACCCTTAGCATAACCCACCATAACCCGGATATTTTAATATGGTTAAAAAAAGAAAAATAATATCCACAATATCCACGTCAATATCAAACCACAATAGCCTCGTTGTTGAGGTGGTTGCCAAGGCTGCAGGGGTATCGGTAGATTGAGTTGACGTGGATCCCAACCACTGGATCCCGCCACCAGTACCTTATCGGATCTCCTGTCATCCAGGGCGTTCTACGATAAGGTTACCTGGGATAGCTGCCCCAGGTGACAGGTACCAACCCACTGTAATTTAGGTATTTAGATACTTCTTGGATGGGATCCTGCCCATCCGAACGTAACCAAGCACCAACCAGAATACAGATCATCCCAACCAAGACTTGTGATAGATCTCTGTTCTGGTTCCGCTACCACAAAGGCACATCCATATCAATCCACCGTGGATATCCGTTCAGTTGCTAGGGACCTTGTTTGGCAAAGAAGTGGCAAAGTGGCAGAAGGCCTTCAGTCCGACGACCTCAGCGCCTCCGATTACGAGAGCGGCAAGGAAGATGAGGCAGCTACCATAGTCACCCTTTTCTATCCGAACCCAGACCGAAGCAAATCAAGCAAGGGAAAACGGCCGACCGAGTGGTACGTCCAGCAGCTTTGGAACCTGGTCAAAACAGGGGAGCGAATGATCGTATATATCCCTCCGGACTTTGCCGATAAAGTCAAGGCTATAAGAAGCGATGATCATTTCGAAGTCGTAGAAAAATACGAAACGGTTTAAGACTTCTTAAACAACCAACACTAGCAATACAACTTTAAAGCAAGGTTTTAAACAACTTAATAAATATTAACATATTGGTTAAATTAACGTTAATATCTGCGTTAACTTAATCTATAAAAACCTTTATAACTTTAACAACCAACTTAATTACAAGGCTTTTATAAGTTAATATTTATTAACTCGGTAATATATAGGTTAATAAAAATCAAAAGTTTTTTTAATCATATAAAAAATATTTTCTATAGTAGATATTACCGGGGTATCTTAAAAACCGGAATTTTCTTACCGAAATTAATAAAGGTCCGGCCGGAAATACGGTAATTTCCAAGGCGATATCAACCCACGAAAATATCAATCTCTAGAAACCAAACCCTCCGTTAATACATTCAACAAAACGAAACGACGACAATGTCGTGGATAGTATTAACTTAACTCAACGAAGGGGTCCCGTTGACGTAAATTAAGTTGTTCGGAACCTTGCTTGAAAGTAACCCAGCCAAAACTGTTTTCAGAGTTCGAGGGCACCGAGCGTTACCTTAAACCTGCTGCCATGTATAACGAGTAAGTTGATCAGAACAACCTGGCTCCTCCCAGCTAAAGCAGAACAACGCATTCGACACCCTCGCTCTGACCAAATTCACACTGGCAGTACGTCGTGGCAACGAGCCCTCGCTGACTTGGATGTCCCACAGCCCACATCGGACAGCCACATACAATGCCAAGTGGTTCGTAACCTACGACGCTGTGATGCGGAACCCATTCAGAACCAACAAGTGGATGTACGCAGACGCCGGATTTCTAGGCGCGGAGGGACCAACCGACGACAAAGGGGAGGAATGGGGGATGTTCAAGAACGGGTATCTGGACACCGACAAGTTTGACAGATCCATCAAGCACAGCGGGGACACCGGCGTCGTAATTGGCGAATACAAACATGTAGGTGACGAAGCCCCGACCTTACTCCGAGTGCGTCGGAGCGGCGACTGATGCTACAGCGCCTATCAGGACCGCGAAAGAGACATCAACGATGACTGTTGGACCAAACCCCGCCACGTGTGGAAGTGTAGACACTTCATAGCCAAAGCGTGGTTCGGAAACTCGATTGGCATGTTGGAGTTCAGCGCTCGCTACATGCAGACGATAGAGGACAGTGAGTGATTATCTGTGAGATTTCAAACCGGTCTGGTATTGAAAGGAAAAGAGAAGAAGATCTCTGGGGGAGAAGCCCCCATATATATGTACAGGTGTGCCATCAGAATGACCAGATCATCATACGATAATGGTGCCAGAATCCTGGTGGCCTGAGGGTCGGCTGACTGCCCTCAAACCAAACCCATTAGCGCATTCAGCCCCGAAGGCCTCGCCTGGACCTGCTATGATATTCAACATTATCCCGACCAACCCTCCCTCGCCCGTCATCGACAATGGCTGACTTCCCAACCACCTCAGTGGACGCAAACGGTTGGTATATCGGGCGGGAGGAGTTCGTCCTCTCGCACGTGGCGATACGATACCCAAATTTCTTGTTCAGCGTGCCCTACACTTCAGAGCCCATGGAGCTGTATTACCCGTTCTACGATCCATCCAAAGCCTACTGGTCATATTACGGCGGGAAGTCCATGGTCGCCGCGCTCAACGACCCGCTGTCCACCCTGTTTTGCCCCAATAACTATAAGCCTAGGCAGCCGAATCTTCCCTGGGGCCCGAAAGGAGAGTGATTAGCCTGACTAGGACTGCTACTCAGAGACTGTTGGGACTTGGGAGTTCATGGACTGACCTGCGGTCTTTGGTAGGAGGTATAAAGTAGTATTGCAGAGCAGAGGGAGAACGGAGTACATAGAAAGATGTTGCAAGGAGGGGGAATAGCTCCAAACAGCTCGGTATATAAAGGGACGCTTCCAAGCTTCTGTTGGATATCATACCAGGCTGAGGCTTTCGGGGCTGAATGCGCTAATGGGTTTAGCTTCAGGGCAGTCAGCCCACCCTCAGGCCACCAGGATCCTGGCGCCATTATCGTATGATTATCTGGTCACCCTGATGGCACACCTGTACATATGGGGGCTTCTCCCCCAGAGATCTTCTTCTCTTTCCTTTCAATATAGAACGGTTTGAAATCTCACAGCTTCAATATAGACGGAACCAAATCAATCAATTAGACATAATCAACATAGACGAACAACATAAACCGAACCAGGATAGACAGAATCAATATAGAAGGGAACCCAGAATAATCAACCACTCCTTCCATGCTCAGGTCATTGCAAACGTGGCCAAAGCCTCACTGTCCATAACCCGACTTACGACCAAAGCGAGTGCATGGCCATCTGTATACAATCACGCGTCGTTTGTCGGCTAGTCCCTGCCATGGACCCCTATTCCAGATTGCTCTTATGTACGACTGCCAATCATCTCACAAACATGAGTTGGGGGCCTGTGGCGCCGCAGTTTGCAAGAAGCGCGCAGAGACTGCGCGTCAATGCGTGCTTATGCAGAGCAGAGGTTGTGCTCGTGCAGAAGCCCAAAGTGGGAGCTAGACAGGTACCCTTTTCTTTCTTTTTGTGACGCACGATGCATGAGGTACCCGGACAAGAAGGGTGCGTAAGCGTGTTAGAGGGCGTAAAGCGGTGGTGGCCTGCCCAGCTGGATAGCCGTAAAGGGGTAATCCAACGCGCTTTCATCCAACATGACCGCGAGGGCTTGAATCTGCTATGTGGCGGGAAGAGGTAGCGATACCATAACCTCCCTGACTCATATGCCACAAATCGCACAGATCATGGCGGCGGCACATTTCATACAATAATCTGGTGTCCATAAAAGGAGGGATATAAAGACCGCAAGCTCCAGTATATGGGGTTTCTCACGAAAGTTGCAATTTCCGACGGAAAGTGTTAAATAACACTCACGCAGCAAGGTATGCAGACTTGTTGGTTCTCTCGATCATCATACACATGTTACTCAAGTGCATTTGTCTGCATGTGTGGCTCATACGGTTACATATGTTCACCGGAACACGACATAGTAGCTTTCTTGATGCACAATTTGTATTCCCAGGGCAAGGAGTTGGAAAGTACGGTTGATTGCGTACGTAATTGGTGCATGGGTATATCTGTAAAGCAGTTGCTTCAGAGGCGCAGCGGCCTCTAGAAGTGATCCATCCTCTAAAACGACTTTATCATGGCGAAAGGGCTGCGCAATCTATCACGTTAAGCCATGAGCTTCCGGCGTAGACCATTCACGAACTCCCTCTCCCCGTACTTCCCGGAACGCTCTCTCGCATTGTCGTCCGCCTCTCTTGCCAACCGCTCCTTCTCCTCCAACGCGGCCAGTCGTTGTTCTCGATCCTGATCGAGACTCGACGCGGCCTCTTGCATGGCAGCTAGCTTGCGAGCCCGCTCTTCAGCCGCAGCAGCATTCGACGAGCTGCCTGAACTGCTGCCACCTCCATTTCGGCTGTTGCCGGCGCCATTCCTGTAAGAGTCTCGTGGTCGTGAATCACGACGGTCCTCAACTACGCCTGAGTCATGGCGCCGGTATTTGCGCGGTGGCTCTTCCGAATAGTCGCGATGGCGCCTGTATCCCTCATCCCTGGCGTTGCTGCGGCGTGGACTTCTTGAGCGACCTCTGTGTGATCTGTCGCGATCTCTGGATTCATCTCCTCCCGGGCTAGATCTCCTCTTCTCAACGCGCTCCATATGCCGGTCTCCCCTCGATCCATGCCTCTCATTACTCCCGGATCTGTCTGCCGAGTCATCTCTGCGGTGTCGAGGTCGGCGTTCTCTTGAGTCTTCTCTGTCCCTTGAATCTGATCGTCGGTGTCTCCGGTGGCGATGTTCCCTCGAATGCGACCTGTGCCGGTGCCTGTGTCGTCTCGAATGTCTATGTTCTTTGTCCCGCGAAGACTGTTTCTCCTCCGTCTTCCCCATCGATCCCAGCAGTTGTCGTCTCCTGATGGGATCGTTCATCATGGCTTCGTAGGCTTCTTGCTCCCTGCGCTTGATGGCCAGCAGCGGGTCCTCTCGTATCTTGATGGCGGTGTCGCGCGCAGTATTCGCATTCTGAATGGCCATAAAGCTTTCCTGGCCTGCCTCCTTCTTGAGGTTGTCGTGGTCGGACCCTCGGGTTAGGATGGTGTCGATTCGCCGGCGTCCCAGGAGATAGCCCTCGAGCTCTTCGGTGGTGCCGCCCTGATCGCTAGGCCCATTGTACATCCAGTCGACCCTGTCGACCCTTTTGCGACCACCTGCGGCTTCGAGCTGGTCTTGTAGCTCCTTTTGGGCGCGTTCCTCCTTGATCTCCTGGACGCGGGCTTCGGTCTTCTTGCGCTCAGCAAGCGCAGCCTGCTCTGCATCGTAGACTTTGGACTGGTTCTTGAGCAGAGCAGGGTGGTAAGATTTCTTCAGTTGTAGATCGCCACCCATTTTGGCGACTCAGACACGCTGGCCTGTCGGAAAACCAGGTGCGAAAGTCGGTAATCGGGGTCCCTCGTAGAAAGAGGATGGTCCGTTGACCTCGATAGGAAATGTTGATGCGGTTGTTGTTGTTGTTGTTGTTGTTGCGGAGGAGTGGTGAAGAAGTTCCAGGGTTGTTGAAGGTGGAGGTGGAAGAAGTGGCGGGAGGCGGCCTTGCTTTGAAGTACCTTGGTACCTCTTCGAAACAAGGCGGGCTGGATGTGGGTGGTGCACTGAAGTGCCTGAAGTGCACATGCATTGAACCCATAAGTGGAGAAATTGGGGGAGGGGCCAGGGGCCAACCGTGCCCCGCAACCACCTCGCCTGGAGCTCCGATTAGATAAGATTTATCGATCTTAGACACCAGCGACATCAAGCAACACCAACGACAGCCTTGTGGACGTGCATATCGTATTTCATACGAAGACGCAGCTACTTCATACAACCTCCGGCAGTGCAATTTCGACCTTAAAGTACTACCTCCTCTCCATATCATCCTACCCTCCTACCATCCAACATATTTCCCCGAATCTTCTTGCGCCGCATCCCACCAACATGTCTGACGACGACTTCATGCTAGAGTCGGACGAGGAGCAGTACGTACAAGCCCATTAGCTCGCACTCATATCTTGCTGACTAGCTCCTTGCAGGTACGATTTCGAATATGAGGACGACGACGAGCAAGACTCCGGAGATGTCGACATCGAGAACAAATACTACAATGCCAAACAGACAAAGTCCAGCGACCCGGACGCTGCGATAGAGGAATTCCTTGCCATCCCCCAGCTGGAGTCAGAGAAGGGAGACTGGGGTTTTAAGGGCCTGAAGCAAGCTATCAAGCTGGAGTTTCGCGTTGGCAAGTATGACAAGGTTTGTTTCCCGCCCGGCTTGGTGCGCCGACCGACCACCATGACTGATGACCTATCCAGGCTGTCGAGCACTACACCGAACTGCTCACCTACGTCAAATCCGCTGTTACCCGCAACTACTCCGAAAAATCCATCAACAACATGCTAGACTACATCGAGAAGGAAGCCGAGAACGAAGCCGCGCAGAGATGCATGGAGCAGTTCTACTCGCTGACTCTGAACTGTTTCCAAAGCACAAACAACGAGAGACTATGGCTGAAGACCAACATAAAGCTTGCCAAGCTCTTGTTGGATCGCAAGGAGTATCTCGCGGTTACCAAGAAGTTGCGTGAGCTCCAGAAGGCCTGCCAACGGGAGGATGGCTCGGACGACCCGAGCAAAGGCACATATTCCTTGGAGATATACGCGCTCGAGATCCAGATGTATTCCGAAACCCGCAACAACAAGCAGCTCAAGGTCCTGTACCAAAAGGCACTTAAGGTGCGCTCTGCGGTACCTCACCCAAAGATTATGGGCATCATCCGCGAATGCGGTGGCAAGATGCACATGAGCGAAGAGAACTGGAAGGACGCCCAGTCCGACTTTGGCGAGTCCTTCCGCAGCTACGACGAGGCCGGCTCTCTGCAGAGAATCCAGGTCCTCAAGTACCTACTCCTCTGCACCATGCTGATGAAGTCCGACATCAACCCCTTCGACTCGCAAGAGACGAAACCCTACCGTAATGACCCCCGCATAGCCGCAATGACAGAGTTGGTGGAGGCTTACCAGCGAGACGACATGCACAAGTACGTCAGCGTACTGAAGAAGAACCAGGATATTCTGGCCGATCCGTTCATCGCCGAGAACATTGACGAGGTCACCCGTAACATGCGGACCAAGGCCATCGTTAAACTGATCGCACCGTACACACGAATGAAGCTCGCCTGGATCGCCCGACAACTCAATATCTCCGAGGCGGAGGTCCAGGACATCCTCGGGTTCCTGATCGTGGACAGCAAGATTCGAGGCAAGATCGACCAGCAAGCCGGCATTCTGGAGGTCGAATCCGACGGTGACGTCGAGAGGGTGCAAGCTATGCGGACCTGGGCCGGAGCTCTAGCAGGCTTGTACTCTACCGTATTCAAGGAAGGCGAGGGCTTCCGGCACGCCGAATTACTTGCCCAGACTGGTGACGGAGGCCTAGGCACTATGTTCTCCTCGGAAGGAGGCAGACCCAGCAGAGCAGCTGCCGGAAAAGGCAAGAAAGGCGGCAAAGGGGCCATGTGGGCTACAACGGGCAACTAGCTGATTGAACGGATTCGGGAACACATGCCCACCGCCAATCTGTTGTACCAACGTCTATTAGCAACCTCTTCGATGAGACGCCTCTGGTGGATAGCAGAACTCTTCTGGTTGATAACAGAACTCCTCTGGTGGATGACAGTACTCCTCCAGTGGATACGAGGATAACTGCTGATAATTCACGACTGATGATCACAAAAGGAGTCTGAGGGCTATCGCTACGATAGATACGGTAGACGACAACCCACATGAGTACTGGGCTCTGCGGAACAAAGATCACACCTCGGCAGGCAAGGTGACACAGGTTTATTCACCAAACCGAACCCGGTGTTTGGAGATGGGCCTTAGACACTTGGCCGTGCCGTGGCAAAGCCATTGGCAATGAGACCTGAATGATAAACTTTAAAACCGTACTTGGAGTCATTGAGCCGGGTGGCGATGTAGTGCTTTCTTTCTCTATGTATGCGCGGCGTCAACTTGGGCTGCTTGGTACCCATTTGCGCTACGAATCTGCCATGTCAGCCGCTGGATACAATGAAATTCCTGTCATTTGTGATAGGCTTCTCCGGCTCAGGGGCGGCTTCTAAACCTGCAAGCAGATCCTCTCTGCTGATTTTCAACAGCACTCAAGCATTTCCCTGCAATCGTGTGCTTACATGAAGTGATGATGTTGATAAACGCATGACATTGACCGCGCGTGAGTGACTATTATTCCATCAAAATCAATTTCGGATTGTGCTGTGAGACTGATAGCTTGGTATCCCGTTGATAATCCTAACTACATCGCGTTGGCCTGAATTACTGCTGTGACTGCTCAGCGTGTTCGGTGAGAGCATGAGGATTTCAATCAACGTGCGGTGGGTGGTTGAACAGTGACGCCGAATTACGAGAGCGACACCAAGGAAATAGCCATCAGGATTTCGTAAAACTACAGCTCAATTACTTGCGTACACTACAGCAAATGCCTATCTATCATCACACCGGTTTTATGGAAGCAATTAAGCAAGACAGCAGCACCAAGAGAGGCGGCGATACGCCCGCCTACTTGCGTTTGGAATTTGCTTTTCGTCCTTCTCCCTTACCCGAGCTCTCGGGTTCCGTGTCAGATCCGTCGGAACCGCTTTGGTGTCGCCATCGGAACTCGGATTCGTCGTACTGGATCTCATCATGCGCCTCGTGGTCTTTGAGCTCCGCCGCGGGATCGTAGTCTCCCATGTCCATCACGTCCCCGATGACCACATCATCCTCTACTCCATCAACCTGAGCCGAGGCCACAGGAGCAAGATTTTTGCTGCGTTGAATCGCTTCCCGTGCCCGGAAAAACGGGTGGTTCTCGTTTAGTGGCTTGCCACTTACAAGAAAGCCCATGGGCGTGTGAGAGAATTCCTGACCGCGACGTCGGACAGAAAGGTATTCCTGCGTGAACGTGTACGGCTTAGGGGTAAGCCCAGAGAGGGCGGTCTTTGGTCGGTGGACAATAGGCTTGGCGTTGCTTTCCTGGGCATCGCTAACAGCATGAGAACTTGCCTCAGTGCTGCTGTCAATAGCGGAAGTAGTTCCGTTCTCTGTTGTCGAATCACCCTCTGAGCTTCCCGACTCCTCAGTCAAGGGCTTGATTTCATCGATGCCGAGGAGCTTGCAGATACCGTCATACTCCTCCCATTCAAAATACAGCCTGCCGGCGAAGAAGCCGAGCTCAGTTGAGAGCCAGTTCGGAGCACGCCAGCGAGTTGGGAGACTTGGAATAGCATAATAATCCAGACGGTTGAATTGCATCATACGCCGTGTGACTGGGGCGGCGTACGTAAGAAGGTGTACAATCTGCAGGGTCATCAAAGGTTAGCACTGTAGGTTCGGTAATGAAGCGTGTTACACTCCGCCTACACGATGTGCCACTGGCTAGAGACGTATACTGACCTGGTCAATGCCATTTCCCTGGTTCTTTCGAATGAGCGAAATCAAGCATTCTGCTTCCTCGGGGGTCACAACAATTGCTGCTTCCGGGTGCGCACAGTACAAAGTCCACTGAACCGGCCGCATGAAATTGTCATTGGCAGACTCAATCACGAACTTGACAGTCTTTTCGAACTCTGTCGATATAAACAACTGCGAGGAGCCGATGGTGCGGTTGACTGTAACATAGTTAGTTCCGTACGGGCTTGAAGCACATTGCTCAGGGGAAGACTGCTGTCCACGGCAACCCTCAAACAAACTGTGAATGGCCCTTTTCCGAGTGTATCGGCACTCGGTCCATGGCTCTATGGTGTTCCGGAACATGACCGTTGGACTGAAGAAAAAGGTGGAAGATATTCCAGGGATGGGGAAAGTGCGAGGAATCGTATAACATACCTTTGTGCTTCTTTCCGAGGCCAGTCCTTGCGAGGGCCGTGAAAATGGGAACGAAGGTGTCCGAGCCTGCTGGCACTCTACCCGTCCTAGCGAAAGTCTCGAGGTCTCTATGAAGTCCAGGGAAGCTGTATGGTTGATATACCGGAGGCTTCTTGACTTGGCGAACCGCCTCAACCTCGCGCTCAGTCTCTCTTTCCTGTTCGACCTCCTGCAAAGCCGACGCATGCACAGCTTGTCCCGTGTCTTGAAAGGCTTTCTTTCGTGTCTCCAGCTCTTTCGAGAACTCAGCGAGCTTGGGGTTTGATCTCGAAGCCGTGTTGGCCTTCGTCTTGGTCTGAGGCCCGTAAAGCTGTTGCAATGTCTGCCGCTCCGTCTGTCTAATGGCATGCACATACATAGCTCTCTGTTCGC
This sequence comes from Anthostomella pinea, assembly GCA_963556695.1. NCBI lineage: Eukaryota > Fungi > Ascomycota > Sordariomycetes > Xylariales > Xylariaceae > Anthostomella > Anthostomella pinea. Next base: position 4,298,066 of record CAUWAG010000006.1, on the reverse strand, counting down.
TATCAACAAGGAAGTCGGGAGAGTCCTCTGCCGCTTGCATTCGGTTGCAAAAATCCACTCCTTGCGAGTAGTAAAGAGGCTGTAGCTGCTCAATGCCGTCGCAAGTGTTGTTGATGAGCCAATATATGACGTCGCTCGAGTCTACTAAATCGTCATCTTTCTTGTTGCGGAAGTCGCGAATGCTTTGGTTGACTTCGGGTGGAGCGAAGAATGTCACCGACTGCGTCGTGCCTAGTTGACGCAATCGCATCGCGGCCTGCACAGTGTGGTCTTTCGTCTGACCCAGGCCTAGTGTCAGAGCAGCACGGGCTTTGGGCGCAAACTTGAGGTCTGTCCCACGCGTGTGCGCCTTTGGGAATGTTAGCAGTTGGGTAGCGAAGCGGTTCAGAGGATTGGACATACCTCGTCGAGATAAACAAGGACCTCTTGAAGGTTATCAGCATATGGAGAGGCAAGCAAGGGAGTCTTGACGCCTTGCTTGGAAAGGATAAACGGGCGATCTCCTTCGAAGTACAACGCGACTGTTGCTCGGCCATCCACTTTCAACCATTCCTTGGCCAACTCTAAGTTGGAGTACTCAAGGATACAAGCTCCAGCATCAATCAATACTCGAATGTTGGTTCTTCTAAGCATCTGAAGGACCCCCCTCTCAGTGAGACGCTTCTGATGCATGTCAGCCAAGACCAGGTATCTTCTCGATCGCTCGTGTAGTAGATACGTGAGCACCTCGGCATTCGTGCCCAAAAGGGAAGGTAGATCGTCTTGCTTGATGGTCAGAGGTAGGAGAGGTTTGATATCATTTGTACCTGCATTGCCCAACATATTAGCCTTACGGGTGCGTATAAACTACATACGATACGAACGAGGATCTCATAGCACACATGGAATAACTCGAGCATGGTTGCTGATTGGAGTGGGAGAACGGGTGTTACTTACCAGAGAAGCCAGTTGTCAAGCCCCTTGCTCTCTTCAGGGGTCCTCCCTTGGCCGGCCGGTCGACTTGTGTGGGAGAAAACAGCGGAATATCCCAGCCATTAGATTGCAGCCTGTTGTGAAATTGCTTGGCATGGTAAGGGAACACAAAGTTGTTCATGTAGTAGTCAATCACCAGGACCTTGTATCGCACGCAGTTCCAGATCTGGGTCATTTGCTGGGGATCGTCAACATTGATGGAATGCCAATCCCTGAGGTATTCCGGGAAGTTCTCATCTTCAGCCCACTTGTCGTACTCCGAAGCAGGGTCGTCGGATTTCAGAATGCCTTCTAGAGCTTGACGCGTTTGCGATATACTGATACCTCCGTAGTATGTAGCAAGACACGTTAGTAGTATCGCGACCTATGTGTCAACATTAGCCAGAGAAACACACACGCATGGAACATTTAGGGGTCGCACGAAATCGTGCAGTACTTCAACTTACATCAATGTGCCCGAACTCGGATTGCTCCGATGGTACGCCTTTAGCATGGAATGGGACCGCCACCGGGTCTCTCGAAGGATGGATTCCGTATTGGACGCCGTATCTCTTCTTCAGGGTCATAACCAATATGCGGTGAACGAACAGACCCCTCAGAAGATAAACCACTTGACGGATATGAGGACGATCGGGACACATCTTACTGATGCGTTCGATACTGGCAGGCCGGACCTTTCCACCTGAGAGGTATTCCTTGATGGCTAGGCGGTCGCCTTGTTCTAGAGAATCGATAGGGATGATCCCGCGAGCACCCCGACAGACGTCATATGTGAGTCGCTTGACGAGTTCTTCCTCCACATCAGGCCGGAGGAAAAACACGAACGGAAAGCCCCCTTGTGGGCGTCTCACGACTTCAACTGAGCGAGAAAACCCATCTGCCAGGTCGAAGAGGTGCATGTCCACGAGACCGAGAAGCTGTTGGACTACCAACCATCGATGAGGATGACCATCAACGGCCAATTGAGATCCAGAAGGGTAGATGAGTTGCGTTTTGACGGCTAATGTGTGATCACACTCGTCCAATACGTCGCGTGCACATGATTGCAGCCATTTCTGCACACGAACCATCATATTAGCCTCGGGAATTCTCTTGTCCAAGATGCGCTGAAGTCCACTCAGCATGAAAGACATTTGGTGCTCCGGAAGACACAGCATGACTCCGCCTTTCTTGAGAATCTCGCGATGAAGTCTTTGGTACAATTTGACTTGGTCTTCTTTGGTTGATGTTCTTCGAGAAAAGGGCACGTGGCTGATTTCTCGACCAACCAGACCACCCAGTCGCGCGTGAAGTAGTTGAGCTGTTTGCTGTAGAAGAGCCCTGGGTACAGAGACACGGACAAGACTCTTACCATCCGCCAAGAGGACGGCGACTTGAGGGATAATGATCGACGTTTTGCCTTCTCCCATATTCTAGTGCGAATATTAGCTTGAAGTCCTCGAATATGATGGGCTCTCTGCAAAAGGTGGGTTGAAAAGGAAGGACAAGAACCATTAAAGAAACCAGGCTGGGGTACACTGAACCCTCATAAATCTTCGTACGCCCCCCATCACTAAGCGAAAGGTGCATTTACGAGAAATGGGATAAGCACCCTGGAATAAGCATCGAAGATGACTTTATAGCCATGAGCTGCTTATTCCTGTCTGCTTATTCCAGTATTTCCAAAACTCCACGTGTGATCTGGAATTCTTCCAACGTGGCGCGTACGAAGACTTATGAGGGCTGAGTGTATCATAACGTGAGATGCGTTTAAACATACCAATTGGAGCACACTGGAAGCACCGGATGTTGGAGCGATGATTGCCTGTGCAACTTCGACCTGCTTTTCACGGATAAGTAAGTTCGATTCAATCTCGAGCAGGAGCCAGTCCGGAGTCTCTTCCACTTTCCAGTTGGTATGGCCAACATTGTTTTGCTCTTCTTCGAGACGTGCTGTCTCTTGTGAGCGTCGATAAGCTTCAATCCTGAGCTCCCGCTGCCACTCGGTGATCGAGAGACCAAGTCGAATGATACTCTCTTTCATCCCCGAACCGAACTGGCGGTTCACTGCTGATCTAAGCTGCTCCAAGACGGTGACCCGCGTCACAGCCGGCCAGAGTTGGCCCTGATGGAGCCAGTTTACCTGCCTCTGCGAAAAGGACTCATTCGCCGTTTCCAGAGCGGACCGGATTGCGTCAAAGCATCGGCTGACTTTTGCCTGGCATCTCTCACCAGCGCCAGGCAGTGATGCAGCGGGCTGCGCCTGACGGACGTCGGGTTTCTGAGCCTTCAAAGCGGCCAGGCTCCTTTTCAGGTCAGCAGCATATCGCGTATGAATCGATGATTCGGACTGCGAAAAGTAGTCAACAATATGGTCCAGCTCCTGAGAGCCATCCATCGTTGCCGTCATGCGAGGCGGCCCCTGCCACAAAGTTTGTACAACAAGGTTGCGCTTGAAGACTGCGGTGGTATAGAACATTAGCGCTGAAGATAGAAAACTGAACAAAGTGATTCAATCGCCCATGACAGGGAGGTGCGAGCGTGCTAACCACCTAGCTCCTTGCTTATGCCACTCCGTGTGGTAAGCCCAAGTAGAAAAAGAAGAATTACGACTGACCTATTCCATCGGACCTCGCGGTGCTTGGCGCCCTTGGCCCGGGCAGCTTCATCAACTCATCTTCAAGCATGGGTATCCGGTAATTCTTCCGTTGCGATGTTGAGAATGTAGCCTCAGACGCCACGAACTCGGGACACGTCCAAGAGCTGTTCGAGTGGCGGCGGTCGAGAATCTGCTGCACTTCTTTGAGATGAAGGTGGAACTCATGATTGTAGTACAGCCTTCGCCATTCCGAGCGAGTCGACTCAAGAGCGACTGGAACGTCTATCAAGAGGGATCCCTGGAGTCCTGTGATATCTGGCTCCACTGAAGTCGGCCACTGCTGAACAATGAACTGCGCGAGCTTTCTGCAATCTGCATCTGCCCTCCGTTCGTGTTCCTTTCGAGATTGCCAGAGCTTTCTCTGGTCCTTACTGCTGGCGAACTCGAAGAGAGGAGGGTCTTCGGGGGGCGGAGTTCGAAATGGTTCGATGAGCTTTACAAGGACATCCAGTTGAGGAAGTTGATGCGGACGGAAGCTGCAATACTCGCTGAACTCGGGTACATCCAAAGACTTGAGTTGATCCCAGTTCGCCCACGCGATGAGTGTTTTGATCAGTGCCATATTCGCATCGGATTTGAAGGAAACCAACCCCAACAGGTACATCAGGTTGTACCCATCTGGTGCGCTCTTCACAGCGTTGACGAGTGGGCCCCATTCTTGACGCACATCCACAAGGAGGCGATCACTCAGAGTGATCTTGCTGAAATCCTGGGCATAGCCTTTTATCGAGAGAGACTGCGAAAGATTCATTGCAAGGTCGCGTACAGTAGTCATAGAACTAGGTTTGTCGCGAATGAGACTGACTGTTTCGAGTACGTTGGTGTACCTCAAGCTGCCTGGGCGAGGACTATCCCTAGCCACATACAGGATTTCACCACAAGGTGCACATTTTATTTCGCTGTAACCGGGCCTTGCATAGAGCTGGCGTCGATGAAGAGATCGCAAATTGAGATGAGAGTCGCCTGGTGAAGACCATAACTGAGTTTCGAGGTCGTTTGCTTCGGGATAGAACTTGCTGAGTCCCGTAGATTGTGAGATTATGCGATCAACAATGATGCGGTACTCATCCCTCTGGCAGTGCACAGGCAGCTGGTTGACCCAGAACTCCTTCTTCATCACCTTGCGATCTTCTGGATAGTATTCTCGTCTTGGGGATAATTTTGCAATGCAGCTCAGGACCCCTAGCTGTGAAGCTGCGAGGGGCGCCCAGGGCTGACACACCCCGGAAGTCAAGATGCGCATTGCACTCTCTGTACCAGTCAGCCCCGTCAAAGGATCTGGCAAGATGAAGCTTGTCAAGGCATGGATCTCAGCCTTTTTGTAGAACAAGACAGGTTCCGAACCACAGTCGATTCGTCCGAGAGTCGCGTTGACTGAGAAGCGGAGGTAATGGCCACGAACTTGGGACAGATCTACCACCACTTGGACATGGCAGCCTCGTTTGGCGACTTGAAAGCTTCCAAGGGGCACGAGGATGAAGCGTTCAGTGGGATTTTTGATACTTGTTAGTACCAATTTGCTGTCCAGACCATACCATGTATCAACCGACTGGCGGGGGTCAATTTGCGCCGACAAGTGTGGGCACTGCAGCATTTGGTTATCGTTGACATGCCACCTCAGCTGCATTCGTGGCATCTCCACCGTCACTGAGTAGAGCAGTCAGTCATGGGAGCCCCGAAGTATCTATAGAACATGTTTCTGGTAATTAACTGGGAAGTTGCTCACAGGAGTGCCGTTCTGGCTGATAGATGGTCAAGTTCCTTGGGAGTTCGAAGTCCTCGAAGATCTTTGCCACCCGGCCGAACAACGGGGAATAGGTATCGATCAGAGTCTCTTTTGCTTTACTGAAAGTTGTGCGTGAGCATACGGATGTTTCGATGTTGAGCTTCCAGTTGTGTGGGTGCGATCGCCAGAAGTTCCACGACTTCGGTCGGATCTCAAGAATCCCTGTTGTCATGTCACTATAGCCAATTAGCCCCATAATGATAACATGCGCATAAAAAGCGGATGGTGAGACTTACAGCCAATGGACGCAATCGACGATCAGACTGGCAGGAAGATCGATGTGCTTGCCTATGAAAACATCTCTTGGTACAAGCTCTAAAACCTGCGAGCCTTTGATGGCACGAATGATGGTCGCTCCACTGTCGTATCCTATGTGGGTTTGAAATCCTTCCATTTCGATCGTCAAGGCTAAAAATGATGACAATTATTAGCGGCTTCGTGTCTTTCATCGTTTGATTTAAACCTGTCAAGCAACTCCAAGGAGGTCTCGACACGTACCGTGGGTCATTCCAGGGCTAGATGACTATAAAGGCAATCGTCAGTAGTTGTATCGTTGATTGACGTATCGGATACCAAGTATGAAGTAGGGAGAAGGAAGCAAGTGCTCCCAGTTTTCCGCTGACAAGTCCTAACGTAGTGGTTTCTCCTGGGGAGAAAGGAACATGACACATTGCGGCTCTGGAGTCGACTTACTGGGTATTTTTTGAGGCTCGTTTGGCTTCCAAAGAGCTCCTCGAGGATAACCATTGATTGGGGATCCGTTGGCAATTTCTGCAATCCTAGTGAGCAATCAAAAGCCATTGAGTAACCCAGAGGATAAGACTTACGCCCAGAGGTTGCCCTTCAACAAGCAAATTACCGAACATGTAGTTGAAGCCCACCACTTGTACCCCTTGTTCGTGAACATCAATAAGCTCCAACTCTACCCAACAGTCCTCCTTGCAGATGATAGCCTGGGCGTCTTTCGACCGGGAGGCAGGCCACAGATTGTGCAATGCGGTGAGTAAGGCACGCTCACCCCACGCTTGAATCGAATCTCGAATCTGAATTCGTAAATCATACATCATCCGCAAGTCTCGCACGAACAAGCTTGTCAAGGTTGGCCCTAAACTTTTGATGTTGTCGGGAATGTTGTCAAACACAGTGGCTAGGCACTCGCACAACGATGCAAGCGAGTCTCCATCGATCAAAGCGCCGGCGGACGCGAGGTATGATCCATATGTACGCTTGCAAAGGAGCGCGGCCCACAGGAGGTATGACTGACAGTTCTGTGCCATGCTGGAGTCGCTCGTGCTGTAGGTTTCCTTACGGAGCATCCTCACCCAGCCTAATGTGATTTCTCTGGCCCTGGCAAGGACGCGCAACGCGTCAAAACTGAGGTCGTTCATCTCGTCGAATGGTCTCAGAAGCGTAACGAGTCGCAGAATCAGCAAAATGATAATTTCCATGAGATGTGTTTCGCGCCAATTGAAGGCGATGTTCTCTAACTTTTGAGTGAGCTGCTGCAACATTGCTTTGCAGAATGGGGCATCCCGGAAAACGGAGTGAACGACGCCGAGGTAATGAGCGCCTTCTGCCTCCGAAGGGGTCCAGGGACCGCACTGAAGAGCCAGATGGCTCATCAACAATACTGCGGATTCCGTGCTCAAGTTGATGTTAGATGAGCCGAGCTCTCTGAGGATGTTTATCCAGCGTCGGCACTTGCCAGACAAAAGACCCTGGACGGCCATGTACTCATGTGGATTGTTTCCCGACGGGCAAGCTGATTGAGATGCCACGATTTCGTAAGAGGAAGGTCCATTTCCGTCCACGGCAAAACTTCGAGATTCTAGCATCGATGCGAATGGAGACGATTTCGGAAGGGAAAGTCTGCAGTGGTGTGCGAACGAGGCACGAAGGTTCTTGCGTCCGGGCCAAGAGCATGACGTCTTGTCATAGTACCCAAGACGCAGGCCGTTCGGGAGGCACACTTGGTCCAACTCGACTGGGAAGCTCTTGGTTGCCCAATGCGTCATCAGGACTGGCACATCGTTAGCAGAAGTAAGAAAAAATAGAGCGAATAATGGCAATACTTACAGGACTTGGCCGTGGAGGCTAGAGTAACACTGTATGATCTACGCGCCGTCGAGTAGAAATGCTGCAGCTCGGAGTATTCTTCTATGCAGACCTTGGGTTTGGTCCCGACGTCTTGGGTCTCAATCGCCAGATGCGACAGAATTTTCCAGGTAGCGGCTCGGTATGCGGCAAAAGCAGAAGGGCAATTCAGCTCGAACACCACAGCTTTGGCCATCGTAATTTCCTTGGGAAGTGGTGACTCAAACACGCGGATTCTCAAGCGAGATCTCTGGTAGTAGAGTTGACACTTCGGACAGTTGCGATTGTCGTGGTAAGTCCCGTATGACCCATCCGATGATTGCACATACAGGCAAGTCGCGGAGTCAATCTGTTTTGTCAAAGCCTCGTATTGAGCGCTTGTTTCCCGCCACTCCTCCTCCTTCTCCTCCTTTTCGCTCGCCGCAACTGATTCGATCTCCTCTTTGAGGGCTGCGAGCGAACCTGAAATATCGTATTCATCGGAGTACCGTTCTGCAAAGCAACCCTTAAAAGGATCATCAAAAACAGTCGCATGCGAGCTGTTGCATGTCTGTACTCGCTCCTGGAGATAAGCCGAGACCCTCCGTGCTCGTGTGACATCTTGGAGTGTGTGAAGCTGAAGAACATCCATGAGATGTGAAGGGAAGATCGGATGAAAATCACGAAGAAGCGGAAACTGAGTTATAGCTGCTCTGTCGAGGGCGATCCAAGCCTCCATTATGGTAAGGAGCATCATCGACTTCTGCTCGGTATTGTTATCATAGCAAGAGCCGACGTGATCGATATAGGAGATAATCGTCTTGTATAGCTGAACGCAACGTGCGTTTGAGTCGACAGAGCTCTGAAGGTCTTCAAGAGTCTGACGCATCTGTTCCTCCTGGGAGAACACACTGAGCAGTGTTTGTCCGAATTCCTGCACGTGTTTCTTCGGGGCCTGAAGATTGGGTCGACTCTGCGCATGCGGCCTGCGACGGTGTGCAGCGAGATATCTGGTACGGGCATTTTCCAGGTAGCCGCGACTTGCCAGGAGACTCAAACGCTGATATTCCTTCTCAGCTTGTTTTGGCAGTGGAGGTATCTGTTTGGCCATCGATAGCTTCTCGCGACTCCAGGCTGCATCAATCCTGGCGATAACTGCCTCGATAGACTGGTTGAACCGAGGACTTAGAGCTTTGATCAATATCTCGTACGATGCTTGAGAAGCTGGTGGCTGCTCCAGATGGTCTTGGTCGAGCTTGAACAAACGGCGGCAGAGCTTTGCCTTCAGGAAAGCCTGGTCTTCCAGGCTGATCACATGTTGAGTGTCGTTTAACACAGTGGCATGCAGTATACATGTAAAGAACTTATACTGGATTCGACCATGACTTGCAGCGAGCTTCATTGCGAGGTAGCGGGCGATTGAAACGCGAAGGACGAGCCAGTATGGCAGTCGGCGCCATGGCGACTCGCTATCAAACCAGAGTACATCGTCCCGAACTCTTTTCAGAAGCAGCGTGGGGGACATGCGCTTGCCATTTGCCTCGAGATAAGCCATGAGAAAAGAGGTGATGAGGGAAGGGTCGGGAGAGTTGCGATCTTCGGCTACGTCTCGACCTGCTTTGGCGACATATTCGGAAAATTTCTTGGTAGATTCCACGGAAGCTTGCTCAAGAAAACTCGCCAGGCTGTCGAGGAACTTGTCGTCATCGAACACAGCCTGAGGAATGAGCACTGCAGCTCCTGGGAAGTTCCAGGGGAGCGTCTGCGACGCGAGCACGTCCTCCCGTTTGGGTGAAGCCTCGAAAAACTCGAACAGGATGTCGCCACCAAACTCTGGTCTGGAAAATGGGGTCTGAGTCAGTAGGCGATACAGCCAGTCGGCAATGAGGCAGAAGGTATCAACTCACTCGACGGTCTTGTAGATGGAAATCCCAGCATTCTGGGCGGCCACGTTCAGGATGACGAGCCCGCCCTTTGGCAAGTCCCTCAATTGTAAAGACAGCTGGCTGCGTTCCATTTTTCCGCCGATGTTCATTTGTCTACACAGCAACAAGGTCCGTCCGAGGGAGTCCCAGATGTGCCAACCCTCGCCGTCTTGAGCATCTCTCATGGTCTTGGCAGCCTTGAGTAATCGGTCAACAAGCGCTTTCTCGACCAGATTGATATTGCCATCTTGTTGCTGAGGAAGCTGCGCTGGGAGGGCAACATGATTGAACAGATTCGCCAGAACCTTGTCATGGTTCTGTTGTTGTCTCGAGTCCATGATGATCCATACATGTAGCTGGTGGTGTGGGGAATGGTGCAACGAGCGTGAAATCACGAGGATGACAGGTGAAAGTCCTGGACAAACTTCTGGACAAAGATACCAGAGCTACTGAGAAGGGTTCTTTTCGTGGTTCCGCTTGAGACCTCGAGGCTAGATCCGCGTTGGGTCTCGGGAGGAGGAAGATGGTGGAGAGAAGGAATCACCCAAGTCCAGTGGCTACACAGGAACTGGGACAAACGCGCGAAAACAGATTGGGTATCGAATTGCAGTCAAGGGAAGGGAATGGTAACGAGAGGGGGGATTGGGGACAAGTAGAGCCTGGATCCTGCCCTTCGACAGGTCGTCCGTGATAACTGACGGCTCACCGAAGTTAGGTAGTACCTTGAGCATCAACTACAGGCACGCGGGTTAGTGCAGCAGATTTTTGCGTGGGTATACCTTCAGATGGCACCACACCCAATCAGACCGTTTGAGATGGCTCTCAAGATCTCTGGTGGTGTTGAGGCGCGGGTGCTCATGTGTTGAATGGGGAGAGACGGAAAAGGGCGACGAGTGGAGTTGAGATGGTGTGGGCGGGTGGTTGCAGAAGGCCACGGCTGCCAGGTGCCAGGTTTTAAACTAGGAAAAAATCGGCTTGCTTTTAACTCGGGGTACGCGTTGGCGGGGTAAATTATATGGTGGGGTGCGCCGGTATTCTAACACGGAGTGAAATAAATAGTGCATCCAATTCGAGTACACTGAACCCTTAGAAGTCTTCGCACACCCCGTTTCAAGGTCTTGCAGATTCAGGAAATCTTGTTCATCTGTGAAATAACCACACTGGAATAAGCGTAAGGCATGATTCAATAATATATAATTGCTTATTCCGTGGTGATTATTCCACTGTTTGAGTCCCATCAGGAAGGGCCCTCGAGGTCCGCGGACGGAGAGGGATTAGAGGTCTGCTCTTTGGACATCTTCCACAGTATTACACGTATCCTGTTGAACGCACTTGTTTAAGGGATAAATGGTCTTCTATAGCGAAGCACACCCTACCTAGCATATAAGTAAGCAATGATGCAGGCCGACTGCGATTCACGACAGGGTGGAGGACGGAAGTATCATTTCCTAGGTTTGATTCAAGAGAGCAAGGCATACACTCGAGCATCTACGCGCGCAGTGGAAATGAAACATGTTGCCTGTAGAGTCCCTATGCAAACAGATTGTGTGATTCGTTTCTGAAGGTACAATGCATCGTATCCACGGCCGTCGACTCCCATGACACCAAATATGTAGATGTACCTAGGACGCCATAGTCCATGTTTTGATCCTCATAAAGTTGATTGTATTCCATGGCCGGGGTTCCGACTCGCCCACGGCCCGCAGCCTATTGCAAACAACGGGACAAACATGACTGCAGTATTGAACACTGCGAGTCGGAAATTTGAGGAAAGCTGCCCGTAGACATAACCTAGCCGTACAAAAATCATGATGCGCTACCGCAACGCCGCCACCGCAGAGGTCTTGTTACAAGAGTGGCCTTTTCCACATCTGAGTTCTGCAGGCTCATATAGAATAGTCACAAAAGAAAAGTAGTCGTCCGTATGTGTGGAAAATTGTCCATTTAGTTGGGAAGAGGTAGTCCCGACTTATGGACCGGATGGGAATTTTGCGAGTGATAAGATGAGTTCCAGTCATCTCTCCACCCGTGGTTGAGGTTGCCACCCGTTGATATACGCCATCAAGCCCATACCAAGTATCACCACGCCTATCATTGATGCATATGGTATGCTGTCGGCCAGAGTTTGCTCGTGCGTTAGCATGCCGGCTGGTGCTGAATCCGGTGTTATGGTGTTGGCTCGTGATAGCGTTGGTTGATCATTGGACTCGCCTGGCACCGTTTGACCCTGGCTTGAGCCCGAAGATGGTGTGCTGACCATGGTGGAGGATTTCTGTGACGATTCGCGCTGATTGTCGAGGGTTTTCGCGGCGCGAGCATCTGCGAGTGTCTTTTCCCGAGCGGCGGCTTCTCTCACTTCGGCATCTTTCCGAATTTGCAGTGCCATACCCGCCAAGCTCTTGCGATCCGCATCCCTTTCTGCCTCGGCCGTCTCTGTTCTTTGCTTGAAATTCTCCAGCTGTTGTCGGAGATCCTTCATCTCTGATACCATGGTTTCAATTTGTGCATGTAGCTGTGTCGCTGATGTTTCAATAACCTCGGTATCAGTTGGCGCATCCTTGGCCACGTCGTTTGTCGGAGTATCGGGATCGGGAGAACCTGCTTCATCCGCAGGAGGCTCGAAGGCCGCCTCCAGAGCCGCTTCCTCACCATTTAGCTTCACAGGAGCACCGTTCGTGTTTGCCGCGGCTGAATCTTCCAACCTCCTGGCCAACTCTTCTGCGAGTTCACGGGCTTGCCGTTCCTTCTGTAGCATCTCTTCAAGATCGCGCATACGCGAAGTTTGAGTTTCTATCTCACGCCTCGCAGTGTTCAGGGCCTCCGTCAGTTGCAGGATCTGACTCACATTCCCATCTTGACGGATTGGGGAAATGCTTTGAGCGTTGGGTTTGGCTCGTTCAGTAATACCTCGTTTCAACGAGGGTACATCGGGTTTCTCGGGCAGAGGCTGCTGTGGTGGGGGTGCGGGTGGATCGGAAAACCTGGTCTTGTTATCTGATCTGAATGACATCCCGTTGCCGTTGACCATGTTTGCTTTCGGTGGCTCGGCAACCTCTGGCTTCTCCAGGTCCTTGATCTCTTCTTTGGAAAGTAGAGCTTGGACGAAATGACCAGTTCGTCCGAGGTCTTGGGACTGGAGACGTGCACTCCGCATCTCTTGCTACAAGTAGGGTTAGATGTGCGCATTTGAACATAGGCATATATGACATACCTGAAGCCTTTTGACGATCTGTTCGGTGCTGATTGGCGAAAAGAAGAAACCTCGTTGGTGACCCATGCAGTTGGCTTGCGGGCCCATCATAGCGCCGCCTTGAATAATTCGCCCATTGCTGGCCATGGACGCTTGACTACCATTCCGCTGCCTGGCGGGCACAGCACCTTGCGGCCCCATCATGATCATTGAGCCGTTTGTTGGGTCGAGATCGCCGAAGTTCACATCGAGCAGATTACTCGACGCGTTCAAGAATCCCGAATGTTCCACCTTGGCTGCAACCTTGTGGTGTACGACAGTCTTCTGGTCTTCGCTGACGATATCGATTCCCAGTTCCAAGTGGTCTCCAGTCTGCAGCTCATGGGGCTCGGATTCACGGTTCTCCTGGGATAGTCGTGTTCCATTCACGAAGGTGCCGTTGGAAGATTTGACGTCCCGAATCCAGATCTTTCCTTGCCGATCGGCCCATATTTCAGCATGTTGACGTGAGAGCACCTTGGAGTCGAAGAACCCGTTGATAGGTGTGGGTACCGTTTTCACATTCGTCTGACGACCGATCCTAAGGGTATCAGGGGAGAATGGTACGGATATGGTCTTGCGCTCAAATGTTCCGTTGAGGGACAAAAGATAAAGAACGGGCTGGTTCCCGGTAGGTATGGACTCCGTCATGGGGCGAGGCATGGCCTGTTGCGCAGCCATCAGAGCCTGAGAGGGTACAACGGGCGAAGCTGAATGCATCGCAGACCCATTTAGCCCATTAACCAACTGCGGACGCCCAGCCGACATCCTCGCGAAATCTGTTTGGGCGTCTTGTTTCGATGCTGGCCACGGTGCCTTGGCTTGGGGACGTTTCCGCTGGGCGGTAGCTGCGGCGTTGGGCCATGAGCTCAAATCCCCCGATGCTGACATGGGGGAGGCGCCATTCGTCTGGGAGTTGGAAGTAGCAACAGTCGAGGTGGACGACGTGGAGGAGTTGGAGGAGAGCGAGGACGAAGAGTTGTTCCTTTGGAGGCTTTTCCGGGGCATAAACATTCGGTTGAGCTCGTCGGGGTTCATAATCTGAGCGCCAGGTCCACCACGATTCATCCCGTTCATACCCCAGGCCGGCCGGTTATGCTGGGTGAAGGTGGGCGGGCTCGCAACTGCCGTCATGGGGGAGACTGGCACAGTGGCCGGGGAGATGGGAAAGAGGTATACAGGTTTAGCAGGTATGCCGATGGAGAAATCGCGGCAGTCGGGTCGCGGTTTCGGCTCGTCCGATCTTCTCTACCATATGCGCGAAGGGTTGAAAGGAGTCTTGTAGGCGCGCTGTCAATGCGGAGTTCAATATCGGAAGCCAAGGATGAGTCGCTCGTCGGAGATGCCGCTAACGTGGAGGTGACCTGTGGTCGAAGCCGGTGGTCAGCGAAAGGGGCCAGTTGAATGGAGAGGTTTCGCGGTGGACATGTGCCGTCGTGGAACGGTCGCAAGGGGGCGGAGCGAGATGATTCAGACAGTGGCAACGGTCAAAAAGGGCTGGAAACGTACCGAGGGATTGATGCCGGGGTATCCAGACGAGTGTTCTAAGACAAAGTCGCGATGCTGAGTAGAATAGTTACTGTGATCGAGTGTGGAGGAGGTTGTTCATTGAGATTTCATCAAGATGCGTGGTCCTAAGCGCCTCTTAGCGTGGCGACTTGTGCAATTGTTGCTGCGCGGAGCCGCATCTCATTGGCGGTCGCCCGGTATATGCAAGTACTGCAGTATCTAAGGTACATGTACCTTAAGTACCTTACCTAGGCCTAGATGCGCGCGGTGCAAACCCCTTTCTGTCACGCTGGAATTACCACTTTTCAGATGGTGGTGCTCACGATCAGTCATCTAATGGCTGGATCTTACAGTATTTATATTTACGCGAATAACGGTGGTTTGAAATGGCCCGAATTCTGTAGCTTCACGTGTGCATATAACCGTTCAGCGTCTAAACGAGTTTCCGGGTTAAGGAAGTACATTAAGTTCAATCCAGGCGGACGCTTGGACCACCTGCACACACGATTGCAAGACACACAGACCTGGGCAAGACCTGGGACTCGAAGCCGAAAGGCCAGGCCCGCTTCAGCCGCGCCAAGACCTGGAGAGAGCTCGGATCCACCCGACCACTAATAAATCCTCCCCTCCCAATTCATTGTCCGTCTGTTTGTCGCATCACTGTCGCATCACGCCGCCATCAGACCATCATCGTCATCCGCTCAGACTACACGCGACGTTGACTTGCATAGTGCTTCAACCGACAAGCAACTTGCCCGACTATCGTCAGCGCCTTCGAGCAACGCTTCCATCATGCCGCCTATGCCAGCGAACCGGGGACCCGTGGGCCCATCCACCGTCGACAAATGTTTGCTTCACCATGACTTCTCGTTGTGTAGGGTTTTAGACATGGCTGACGTGGGGTTGTAGTGAAAATGGGTGCCATGATGGGTGGAAGTATGTGCATCTAGATGCTCTGGGAGAGTCAAGCAATGCTGACCATCACTACAGCTGTCGGCGTGATAATCGGCTTCATATTCGGTGCGCTCGCTTCCTCCTTCCCCATCCCAGCCGAGCTGTGAGCGGTCCTAACGACGTTCCGACAGGGACTGTCAATATCTTCAGATACGGCGCTGGAACGCACGGCATCATGAGAACATTGGGTCAATACATGGCTGGATCTGGTGCCACGTTCGGGTGAGTGCGCACATGGCTACCTACTTCGTTTGCGCCACCATGACCCAGACTAACCTCTGCTGGGAAAGCTTTTTCATGTCGATTGGCAGTGTCATCAGAACCGATGCGTCTCCTATTGCCGTCGAAGCCTTTGCGCGAGCTCAAAGACGACCCTATATCATGGCGGCAAACCGCGCCTACCGACCGCGCGACGAATAACTCTTACGAGCACGATGCGTAATCGTGAAGGACAACGCGGATATACCTGGGTCGCCTCGCCCACGAATTCGCTGGCTGCACATCATCATATGTGCCCTCCTCATCAGCTGTTGATAGCACGACCCTCCGATCGATTCTACAAATCAGACTGACGCGCCATTGATACACCACCCCGACTTCGAAGAGAGATGTCGAGACCCTGCTCTCTTGGCTTGGATTAGCTCAACTCACTTCTGACCTGAACCGCAGGTTCTGCTTGCGGTCATATAAATGTATTGATATTCTGTACATATTGTGGCGTTCGAATGGGACATGATGTCCACGACCGTTGTTAACCCCGCCAGCTCAGTCGGTATACACTAGCTCAGAGGCAGTCTCAAATCAGAGGAGTAGAATCAGGTCCGGCGCATCTGGTCAGTCTCAATACCCAAAAACCCAAACAGCATACCGAAGGAACAGTTGATTGTGTTGTCTACATGCCCAATATGCTCAGTCTATTGGTGATTGTCAATGAAGCTTGTCAATGGAGCTGCATGTATGTGCAGACACCCTTTACTGCTAATGGCCCTTGTCGAAGGATGGAGGAGTATCTCATCTGCCGTGTCAACGGTACAATCCTTCGTTTCGCCTCCCAACAGCCTGTTTTTAGCAAACCTCCGAGGACATCACGTAGCTCAAGCCACAGCTGGGGAAACACGCACACGACACCACGGCTCACTGAGGTGAGAAACAAGTACAAGCAACTACTGGTATCAAGCGCCCCGATGTCGATCGTTGTCTTTCTCGCCTCAACCGGATACGTGTCCACTAACGAATAAGTCCCCGGAGGATCCGCCCCGAAACTTGTCTCCCTGGCCACATTGGTCCAAGTCCAGGATCACGCAGCAGACTCATATGCACAGCCGTTGGAAGGTTAATTTGCAGCCACCCTAATACCTAGTTGCTCATGATCCCTCGGTTCGCATGTAATAAGTCTACGCGGGTAGTGCTTCAACGTGGAGATGATATGGATGCTGCGGGTTGACCTTTCAACGGCCTCGATATGACCTTCTATTGTACATCTCGACCTGGCGCGTATGCATCATTCCGTCACTACAGCATAGGGGATCTTGAATGAAAAACATGAATCTCGCTCTTGCCACTGAACACGGCATGCGTCAGGTTTGGAATAGTTCGTAAGTCTCGCCGCAACAGTGTCTCGAAGGTGCAGGTCCGTGGCCCCTGAGCTCCTCAGTTAACAGGAAATGCAAGCCCTACTCCAATACCATCACTCCTTACATTAAGGATGTTCTCTCTCTCGTCTTTCTTGCTCTCGGTTCCGCGCATTGCTTCCTCTTTCATATCGCTTTGGTGTTCTGGCACAGTTATTGCTCCGTACACTCGTTACTCTCATGTCTCTTAATCGCAAGCTTGTTGATGCCGTCCAGTCATGCGTTCACAAAGATTTTATTTTCTTCGAAAAATGCCACCATTTGCCCGGAGCACTAACATCTACAGCACAGAACCGGTGAGTGGCGATCTATCTTCTGGAAAATCCATGTTTGGGCATCGGACGTCTAACAAGGTTGCGTAGAAAATCACTAGGGGGCACTCTTCTTGCCCCAACTCTCCCCCTTTGGATCGTCGGCAAAGGAGGCGACTACAACATCCGCTGGGTCAATGGGACAGCTATTCCCTGGGGCAGCAGAACAGCTGAGGTAGACAACCCGCGTTCTGCAGCCCATATAACGAAAATTACCCGGACATACGACATCAACATCAGTCGCGGCTACATTGCACCCGATGGGTACAACAAAAGTGGGATACTCGTCAACGGACAATACCCCAGGCCTAATATCGAGGCCAACTGAGGGGACTACAACGAGGTGAACGTCCACGACAGCATCGTGGACGATCCGCCTGAGAGGACAGCCATCCACTGGCATCGCTTCCCCCAAACAAGGACACCGTGGGAGGATGGTACACCCGGAGTGAGCGGGCCTCCTGCTCAACAAGTCATCAGCCATTAGCCCTTGCGGCCATCTACTATGAAGGTGTCAATACTGATGCGCTCCTGAACAGCGCAGCCTGGGGTGTTCCCGACCCTGGCACGTGTGCCAATGATGACTTGGCTCTCGCGAAACCCATCTGCCTCATTGCGCTTCACGAACCGTCAGGGAATCGAATTAAGGATATTGAAGCTTTCAGAAATGCATCGGGCAACTTCCTCTGGTCAATTGGAGTGGGTTCTTAGTCTCTCACTTTTGACGTTACATCTAGCGTCGTACGTAGGATGTCACTGCCAGAGTCAACTTCAACGACCCGAGCCTCCTTCTGGTCAACACGGGAGACCTCAGCTTTGATCCGGGTATGAACATGGTCGAAAAATTGAGTGATGGCTGCATTCATAGCGATCATACACTCGTGGTTTCGTAATATCGTGCTGACAGTGTTCTGGCAGCGTCGGCGACTTTCAATCCTTGAAGCTTCCTGCCTTTATCAAGTGATGTCTGATTGCTCCCTGGTGTGGTTCAGGGGGGCAAGTTATGGAGCCCGACTGTCGCGACATATGCACACCGAGAACCGGTTGCTCCCATTCACGCAACACAACCCATACAGTTTACCCATTACAATTTATTGAGGGCTGTGAGCAGTATCCATCTGTATATGTAAGCGGTATGTGGGGGTCAGCCACGCTGTCGGGTCGTACAGGGACCCACCCGCAGGGCATCTAAGTGTATTCTACCACCAACAAACAGTCGATAGACCTTTTCCTGAAAACAACAACGCTGTCACGCTCATACTGCACTTATTGTTTCACGGATAATGCTCTCAAGGGCCTATGATCTATCTATGCTATTTTTACAGTCTATCGGTCCCATACAGCCGGCGTCCTTGGCGGGGTGAAATGAAAGTCACTCTCTCGGGGCCATGGCCTTCTGTGGCAAATTGCAATGTACTCAGGGAACTTTTCGACAGGGCGAACTCCAGAATATGCACTCATCGACTCACAACTACTCACCCTCGCTGGAGCCCCAAGGCCCGCGAAAATGCGTCTCCCCATCATCATCCACCCGCACCAGCACCGCCCCATTCGTGCCAGCAATCTGACCCAGGATGGCCCTCAACCTCTCCACAAGCGACGTCGTCTCGGCAGTATGCCAAACATCACTAAAGTCCACAATCAGCACCAGCTCCCTGCCCCCCAGCTCCAGTCTAGGCAGGGTGGCAAGCATGTCTAGCCCAGCACCGATATCACGATCGGGGTCCGCAAACCTGATGAATGCCTCCTGGCTGAATCGCGGCTCCGCACCAACGTCGAACGAATAAGGCACGTACGGCACAAGTCGCTGCACCAGGCTGGCCACGATCTGTATCAGCGCCGCCTCCTCCACGCAATCCACGTCAATATGGGGGTCTCGTTGAGTGGCTTGCCAAGCTTTCCGAAAATCTTCTAGTTGAGTTGATTGACGTTGACCAATAAGGGCTCTCCGTTGAGTTGATTGATAAAAGTGGGTTGATAATGCTATGACCAATTACCATAGTAAATTTCCCAGACCCCGTTCGGAAGTCCGGGATACCCCAGCACGACCCACCATAAGATTTAATTTTTATATGGTAAAAATTTAAAATCTCGATCTCAACCTATATCAATCCATATCAATCCACGAAGGCCTCGTCGTTGAGTTGGTTGCCAAGGCTGCAGGGATCTTCGTGGATTGAGGTGGTGTGGATATCCACGTCAACATCAATCCACCGTTGATATCCGTTGAGTTGTTCGGGACCTTGCGGACCACGCGATCCCAGTGCAGATCTTCCGGCTCGTGCGGGCGCGCTAGCAGAACGATGGTGCGCGTCGCGCCGTTGGCGTACCGGTCGTTTGCGCGGATGAACGTCGCGAGCTGCTCAGCCTCCCAGCGCGGGTGGCCCACGGAGTGCGGGACCAGGGTTAGAGTGCTGGCATTGGGGACAACTCTCTCTCCTGCGGAGGCCCGGCGATGTTGGAAGCCCAGGGGGTGTTTGGGCGCCATTGCGAGAGAAGGGAGCTCGCGGCGATGATTTCGAGGGCGGGAAGGGGGTACCCTGATGCGTAGGTCAGTGTCGAGCGCCGCGCTATCCTGCCGCGGGTCAGGTGTAGAGGCGGGAAGTGCTGGGACACTCGGGAGGTCAGCTGGGCGCTCGCTGTGGCCGGCGAGGGAGCCTGGGGGAAGACTTGCATATTGCTCATGACTATAGTGTTGTGGATGACAGTCGTGTTAGTGACATTGATGTTGATGGCACCGATGTCGCGGACGTCGATAGTAGCGGTAACAACATTAGTCATAGTTGTAACCTCGTCGATGATAGTGATAGTTCTGTCTGCCATATTGGAGGCCGGGCTTTGTTTAAGGGGCTGTGTATCGCGATTTGCTGCGTAGAATGTGTTGAAACTTTGAACTAGCGTCTACACTGAAAAGTTTCCTTGGGAAGTTCCAGTGATTCTGATTGAACTTATGAGTGAATAATGAAGAACGATGATGGAAACCAGCAAAGGTTCAATCGTATATATATTATTTTCTGGTTCTAACGTACAACAGTGGTGTTCTGAACAACAGCTTTCTGTCTGCGATACTAGCCTCTATGAACGCCGGAATGAAAGCATCGTGTGCAAAACAACCTCTATGTTCATGAACGGTCCTTTGTGAGGTGAGAACATTGTTTTTGTGTCGATGTTTTTTCAAACAGCCTGTATTTCGCAGTCTATATGCCCCTCTACAATGCGACACCAAGGCCCATGGGAGGGAACAACCCTCGGGCCCAGGCCCATGGCCCCTTGACAGACGCCATCCAGCATTTCTCGAAGCTTCCTGTGGCTCTTGGAATAGGTGAGCACTGGCCCTCAGGCAGACGATTCTGTCAGATCTCACACAACAGGGGTCAAGGGCCAACCACAACTAGCTGACTTGCCTGCCAAGAGAGCCTCTTGGCAGCGCCAGGACATTGGACAAAGAAACATAGGAGATCTTATTCATGGTAATGTCCTTATTGGTAACTTGACCGGTGGATGCTTCGGACTTGAAAAAACACAGTGTTATTCGGTCAGCACGAAAGGAGGACGTGATCAGACTTCAAGAATGGAGAGAAGGACATTATTTGGGTACAGGAACTCATGATAGGAATCACGATGTCCTATCATGGTCGGTATGATAGCTATATGAACTCTCGAAAGCCCGAGAAGCATCCAAGTCTATTTCCAGTGCCCGAACCATTACACCGTTGCGGGAGAGATAGAGGAGTGGCTGCATGGCGAAGGCGCAGATACGCTCCTGGCCATGAAGGCCATGGCTGAGATTCGCACGGTCAAGACCGGAATGATGTACAGCCTGCTATAATGCGGCATCTAAGACGACTTGTCCCCTGAAACGGAAGCCTGGAGGGATAAGGGCAAGACGCCGCAGCGGCCCCAAGAACATGCCCTTTGCATTTTGCCAGTTCACTGTCAGTTCTACCACTGGGCGATCTGTGTTGGCCAGTCTACTGACTATAGTACAGCGAAAAGAACAGGCCGATTTCGCCGAGAAGCAAGGAAAGGGAATACTGGTTGAGGGCCGTGCTTGTCGCACCGAGAAGGTCAAGGCCAATCGTGAGTGTCTCGTCTTCTCCAATGCGGCATCTAGGACAACGTGGCCCCTGAAACGGAGGCCTGGAGGCATAAGGTCAAGACGATGTTTGGCTGCATGACCACATTAAGAAGCGTTTTCGTGGACATCAGTAGCAAGAGAATGAAAAGGACTCCCCAATACGTCAGGCCTCCAGTCGAGACCAACGCCCAAGACAGTCCAAGAGTGCCGGTCATGGCTACCTACCAACCGCACCCTCATGGACTGGAACGCGGGTGTGCATGAGGACATCCTCATAGCACCAGGATACCATGAATGTGCACCTGTCGGCTGCTGATACGGTGGCGCCTTTGGTGACAAGGGCATCTTTAGAAGCACCTTCGGGAGCACTTGCTCCCTTAGATCAGGGGAGGAGAGATGCTGCCGATTGCGAGGAAGCTGCCCCGATTCTCCGATACCAGAACGACTAGACCGCGCACAGCCAAAGATTCTGGCTAAGAGAATGTTCGGATAGCAGTAGGACTCTGCAGCCAACTCGGCAACCGCGGAGTCTTTTCCTGGCTTCAATCGATCCCAGGCACGCCCCTCAGCAACCCGAATCACCAACATCTCTCCTGCCGACTATACACTTGTTGTTTGTTGTTGTAGCATTTAACGCCGGGGGAGCCGCAGAGCGGCTCAACCAAGGCCTCCCGAAGGGTCGCGCGGCGTGCTAGGCTAGGTATTTACAAGTATTGGCCGTCCTGGTACGACCACTCAACCCATCCAGCAAATCTTTACCGCGGACGTCACTGGAAGTTCGCACATAGCGTACACTACTACTACTTCTCCCCTTCCGTCCACGGCGTATACTATTTCACCGGTACCCCCGTCCTCCGGGTGACAGGAAATACCTCCTCCTCCTTCCACGGTACCAGCAACAAGCCGCTTGCGCGTCGTCTTCCTCCCGGCTCCTTGCACCCAATTCCTCGCCCGGAACATCCTCGTGGATGTCGTCGTCGTCGAGTGTACCGTCGACGTCGATCGCCTTGAACGAGTGGCGCGGTCGCTTCGTATTGTCGCCGGTGTGCGCGCGCGCGCTCGGTCACGTCAAACGCAAGCCTGAACACCGCGCGTGGCCGTGAAAGTAGCTCGACGAGAGCGTCGTCGAGCTCGCGGATGTATCGCAGTCGACGTAGACGCCGACGAGGGCTGTTGTCGACTGTCCCTAAGCCGGATCTCCCTTATTTTCCTTCATGTACAAGCAAAAACAGCAGGTGTTAGTGCGAGCGAAAAATAACGCATACAAAGGGACCAGGTTTGTATGGGTAATTTCCCGGGTGCACTAACAGCGGATGCCAAGACAAGTAGTTGTAGGAGGGAAGATGTGCCGACTATACACGAACCGCCTCGGCGTCGTCGCACGTGTCATCTGGCCACCGTGAGCTTTCCGTGTTCCAGCCGTCTCATTCGGACACCAAGCCTGCGTAGAAGGAAGCAGATATTGACATGGAGAAGGGGGGACGAGACGGCGAGGCCGATAAATTACTCAACTTCGGTCAACTCGGCACAGCATCCCGTCTTCCCTCTTGAAGTACTGCGCAAGTGAGGCCGTGGGTATACTCTCGCTACCAAGGTCACTGATTACCAGGACAAGGTAAGCCGAACAGCATAGACCAGCGGATATCAGCATCCTATTTGCTTCTTGTCCTTTTCCGCGTTGCCTTAGTTCATTTACTAACTGATGGTTACAAACTAGGTACCCCCGAGCTCCAGCCCCGCATGTGGAATGAGAAAGAACTGGAAATCCAACAACACGTTGAGGACATCTACAATTCGGGCAAACTGCTCTGGACATGCGAGGAAATCCTCAATGTTGAGCAAGAATCAAGGACGACGTTGCTATATTCAAGCTGCCAGCGACGGACGGATCTATCGTCGAGCTCCGGCCAGTTCAAGAAGGGAAAGGGCGAAAAACAGAAGCGCAAGGTCCTAATTATTTCGTTCAGCGTCATGTAGGATTAGGAATAGGTGCCAGGCGACGGCTGTCACCTTCCCTAACAAAGGATTGACTAGATTGTTATATATGCATGATTAATGGACGGAACCATTTCATATTTATCGCAATGATATAACCTATAGGTAATATTGTTGTAAGATACGACCTCAACAATGGTATATCTCCATGAGAGACTCAAATGAAGGGTCCTCAAGGAGCTAGGCAGCTGTGACACTCCCTCTAGTGGGAGGAACCCACGGTACTGGCGGGACAGTTGCTGTAAGAGTATATCAGACAAAAGATGAGACCCGCGTAGAGGGTGGTGCAGCCGGCTCCGAAGGGGACTACCGCTGTTCGAAATTAGTCTGGTAGAATCTCGACCACGTTCTAGGTAAGATATGAAAACTGAAAGATGCGGCTTTAAATCTTGCTTTCAGGTAGTTTTCGTAACTTTCCATACTATTCTTTTAACAGCATGCGGGCCAAGAAAACTCCCCCTCGTCGCTCGTGTTATGATGTCTACCATCAGTGCTCTTCAACTATCGGACCACATGGCCTTGCCATGTGCTCTTCTAGACTCACCCTCACCAACCTTTACGAACCCAGCTGACCGAACAAGGCATGCGCTGGAACGTTCAGATTCTCTACAGTCGGCCAGCGATTCTGCCAACCTTTAGACCGAGCCAACTCGACATCAGCCTCGGTAGGCTGCCGTCCATGCACCCTCGAAGGTTAGATGTATAGAGGATCGGCTAGCAGCTTCCGAAGATTGAAACATGCCTCCTAGTCGATTGCAAGCGATTGTGCAACGGCCCAGTCGCTGTTATTGAGTCCATCGTCAGCAGAGGCATCAGAGCCAGGGGGGCGGCAGGCCTGAACGGCCTTAAGCTACGTCTGGCGGTCGGGCTAGAAGACTTCCCAGGGCTCATACAGTCCGGACCTGACTCGTGCTGCAAGTGTGGTTCTACTTGTTCTATCATCGAGTCCTGCGAGAGAGACGGCGGACTCAGCCAGTGCCCTGGGTAGACAGTACGACTGTAGCACCCTGGGCATCGGTGATCCGACTGGCGGCATCCTTGGTGGCGTCCTCGATAATGAGCTGGACATGTGAATGCGGCTTCTGATGCTATGGATGCGTATCTCCGTTGTTGGGATGCCGTACGGAGACTTATGGTGGGTGATTGTAATCTATGCCTCAACGCAGGCATCTCGGCCCTAGTCACATGGCAACGTGCGGGTAGGGGATGAAAGCGCTTGAACTGACTATATCTGATAATTGAAAGCACTGAACCCATCCAAAGAAAGCATAATCCCATCCGAGGTAACCGAAATCAAATCCAAAAAGTGAGCGTAATCCGAGCCAAAGAGATGGCGTCTTGCGAGCAGGTACCAATCCCCCAGAAACATAAGAAACCAAGATCCTACTCAAGGCAAGCATCCTCTACCGACGCGCCTGCGCGTTCGAACACATTTCCACGGAGCCGCACTGACAACCGCCAGACCTCATTTAGCTTGCATCGAGTAATGCTACTGCTCCCACTCGTACTCCCCTGTTGCATGGTTCATTCTCACCCACCTCCCAGACGCCTGGTCCTTGTAGCGTTCCGGCCACTCCTGCTGGGTCGATTCAGCAGTAGAGTAGGTGGCCCCACCTGTACCAGTAATGCCATAATCCCCTCCAGCCCACGACGTGGCCGGTTGGTTGTGCGGGTAACCGGAGGCTGGATAATTCCCTACCGTGGCAGACGACGTAGGCTGTTGGTAGTACGCGGAACCAGGGGTGGGATAATTCGCGCCAGTGGAAGATGACGTGGCCGGATAGTTGTACGCGGAACCGGAACCAGAGGCGGTGCTTGATGTGGCTCGAGCAGCGTACGATTGGGAATAGCTACCCTGTGCCGAAGGGTTGGCTGTGACGGGCGCGTAGCTTGTCGTCGCCCCTTTATTGTACTGACTGGGGGTATACGCATATGATGCGTTGCTAGCGGTTGTAGCAGGCGTGTATTGTGTGGTTGCCTGTGTGCCCTGGGATGAAGCGGTGAGGATCGACGGCACGGACGCAGTCGGCTGGCCAAGGGCTATTGTCGGCTGAGGCATATAAGAATGCCCTGCTTTCTCTCCAGTCCATGTGTCGACACCTAGACCACAAGAATGATCCTCCCAGAGGCGACTGATTCTGCGGCCTTTTTCTCTTTTTCTGATGGTATAACCTTGCCCAGTAATTGTAGGGCTCACCCATCTGGCCTCACCCTTCAATGTGGTGTCTATGTAGACCTTGACTTCAACATCACCGGGAAAATGGCCTCAAATGGCTGCTTGTTCCGCTGCAAAATACGAGCTCGGCCGCTTGGTCGATTCCGACGTACCACATAGGCAGTTTGATGGTGTAAATTTAGGGTTGCGGGGATGCCAAACTTACTTGATTTCCACCCAGGTTTGTCTAAGCTCGAGAGCATACAGGATCATGAAGTGTTCTGACCAACGTTTCAGAGTCGTCCAATGCACTCCTTGCTTCTTAGCGAGCTTGCCGACCTTGGGTCTCATAGACTTCCTCCACGTAACTTCGACACCAAGGATTGTTCCTTCCCACTGGTCATCGGGCAGGCAGCTCAGCTTGGTTGCCATATCGTGTTAGGTGCCAGGTAAGTTCTGGAATTGGGCTTGAGTGAGTGGATACGATGGTATTGTGGACTGGTGTGTTAAAACAATAGAAGGAGTGAGGCCATCATGGAGGAAGCGCCCAATCCGCAAAGACAAAGACAAAGAAACAGAGCTCTTCAAGCAATGGTTACAAGAGAGAAACGTGAACACTGACCTTGTCATCTACTCAGATGGATCACAGTTGGATGACCAAGGCACAATCCGCACTGGATGGGGTTATACCATCAGGAAAGGCGGCACTACACAAGAAGTATACCGGGGAAGGGGCAGACTTCTACAAGCAGAAGTAGTAGATGCTGAAGTCCATGGTGCTCTCCAAGGTCTTGCAGCAGCCAGGGCAATTGGACACGGAAAACAGCTATATGTCTGCCTGGACAACACGTCAGTGGTAGATGGGCTCAATGGGACTCCACCCGAGACATCACAAAACATTTTTCTACGATTTCAAGAACTTGCCACAGCACACACTCCTGGAGTGACCGTCAAATGGATTCCTGGACACAGAGATATTGATGGCAACGAAGCTGCCGACACACTAGCAAAAGAGGGTGCCATGCTGGAAACAGACACAACAAATCTTCCTACAATCTCTTGGGTCAAGAGAGATCTCAAAAGACAGGGCAAGAAAGAGTTCAACCAATGGTGGAAAGACCAATCAGAATCTAGGTATCAAGAAGTATACTCACATGCAGTAACTGAAAGAGACCTTATATCTTTTAAGAGGAGTACTTTACACAGACTTCTAGCGGCCAGATCTGGACATGGCGACTTTGCCAGATACCATGAACGCTTTGGGCACACAGATTCAAATGATCACTGCAGCTGTGGTGAGAAGAAAACACCACAACACATTTTCTTTTGTAAGAGGCTGGGGAAAAATCGGCTACTGCCTAGGCATTCGCCTAGGGCAGCTTGTTTACAATACTTAGGGGAGAGGAGCACAGAATGGGCAAAATTCGTGGAGAAGAGCAAGTTCTTTTCAACAATCTGCCCCCGATAGATAGCCTTCCTTGAAGGACCAGATGGATGACCCCAAGGTCATACCGCCGCAACAACGGGGATGGGCCCGTGAGCGGGACTGACTGTACTTATTATCTTGAGACCTCCACAACCCTGCGATGCAGAGGCTCTGGGAGGCGTGGTTTGCACTACTGAGGAGCTACCCCCACGTTAAATACAAAACAAACAAACAAACAAACAATAGAAGGAGTGCGCAGGTGTAAAGAGCTTACTGATGATGCTATGTGGTACAGGCTGAAGGTGAGGAATGCATTCGCTTTATTCCGTTTTTATCCTTAGGGTATCATAGGTTAACGTGGCCAGTCACTGCAGTCTCTATGCTCTTATTGGCGTAGCTCTCGCTCATGATCTTGTCGGCGCAGCTCGCTGTTGGTTGCGTCAGCGGCTAGAAGAGCCTTGCTTTTGGGCTGCGCCTCTGGGTCCATACGCGCCAGAAAGAGGGGGTTGACCGAGTCTCGGGCTCTGGTACCGCTCGCGTGATGAGACATCACATTCACGAAGAACCATACAATCCGACTGTGCCAGCGTTCGGTCAGTTGGATGCCCAATGGGTTCCAAGGGCGAGAGGCAGTGTCGGATTGCTCTGAAACCAACAATTCACAGCCTTGGGCGTTTATGATAGCCATGCGATAGGTAGACTATCATGCGACGCTCCATTGATGCTGGAGCCTGGGTAGGATTCAAGGCCACCCAGCCGGTTTCATCGAGCACCACAAGCCCTTCTGCGCATGGCCAGCGCAGTCCCGAGCATGATGAGCCGTTTGCAGCCTAACGGCGGTTGGGTGTCGTTCCCAACTAGAATACGATGAATCTCACGGTGATCTATTGACACGTATACGTGGACTGCTATTGGAGGGCATGGTCTTTTATCTACAGGCACACACTATCATTGTGAGTACCCTGTTCCGACACACAGTGTGACACGCGATAGTCGTAATAACAAGAGTGGTACGTGTGGTATCAGCAGTAGGTGCCAGGGACGGCTGTCATCTTCCTTGCCACAATATTGACTAGGTGGTTATATATGCACGATCAATGGCAGGGAACATCTCGCATTCATCGCAACAATGTATGGGTGATAACAACATAGATGTGATATTGTTATAAGATATCACCTCAGCATTGGTAGATCTCCATCAGAGCCTTGAATGAAGGGTCTTCAAGGAGCTGGGCGGCTGTGATACGCTCCTCTGGTAGATAGGAGAATCCCCTCCGCATGACTGACTCAACATGGTACCGTTCAAACTCGCTGATTTCAGGCCGCGACTTTGCGATTCTGGTAGCAAGGCTTCACATTGGATCTGAAGCGGGCGTCGAGGGGCCGTAAAATATGTATGGGATTCGATCTGCCCAGGAATGCTTGCCTTTCCACTACTCAGGCAACGGCCCAAGTACGTCAAACCAGTCGCGGACTGTCTGCATAACCCCATTGCCTAAGAAAATCCCGTGACCCAAATAAAGATAAGTGAAAAGGTACATATAATTCCACATATTACTGGCCAAACTTGGGTCAATATTGTGAAACCTCTCTGGGACACAGAACTCATAAGATGCTCCAAATTTGTTAAGTAAGGAAGTCCCGTCTTGACCATGGTGCCGAAATCGCCAAGAAGGAGTCTTGTTCCTACCAGGTCCATTAGTACATGGGCCAGCTCGACCAAGTCTCCAGGCTTCCACAGCCAATCCAATGCGAATTTCTTTGGCCGACCAAAGATTTCGTACTTCTTGGCTGTATCAAGGCCAGTAATATCATGGCGCAAGTCCCACATCATACATCCAAGATTGAGGTCTGCAGGTAACATCAGCATGTAACTAGGTCGGATTCCAAAATGGCGGTCAAAGCTTACCGCGATGCACGAAGCAAGCGTCGTGTAAGCCTTTCAGCGTCACGAGCAATTGCTTGGCGGCTGGTATATGGAATCTTAAGGGATATTCATAAAGACGGCCACCAAGATTTGGCCCAACGAGAGGCAGAACCAGTACTCGATGGGAATTGCCACTATGGCCAGGAAGCACAAAGGAGCCGTGGTTGACGACGAGATTGGAAGTATTACGAACGTTCTGTTTGATCTCGTTCTGGACCAGGTATTCCTGTTCCCCTGTGATGGTATGGTCACCCGTATGGTCACCCACACCACCAGATCTCCAGGCCACCCACGTGCATTGGTCACGTGAGCGGAGCGACTGTTGATCCGCCAGCCACTATGGCAGCGGATAGTGGGCCGGGCACACAGATCATATCCCCCACCAGAATTGGCTGGTGGGCTCGATCTTTTCTTCCCACCTCACCCAGAGATTTTCATACGTAGATAGTGTATACAGGGCTTTTACGTCCTCTCTCATCTTCGGAACGTGACATCCCCCGCGCTGCCGCCGGCACACGGGATCTTGAGAGCAACACTCCTTCCAAGTGAGTGGTTAAAGGCCATCCAGACAGTCGAGTAGCCACCCCAGCCGAGTTTGTGTTTGATGCGATATCTTCCAGCCAGGACCTCCCCGATGCGGACCGGGTAGTAATAGTTATTCGCGTTATATTCAGTGTCGTATTTCTCCTCGGGCTCGCAATCGTCCTCTATGTCTATTAAATGCTCATCGTCATCGCTACAGTAGTAGCCCAAATCCAGTGGAATGTCTACAGAGACTGGGGGAGTCGGAGGAAGCGATGACGCTGCGTGACTGGCCATAACAGTGACCTTACCGAGGGAGACTAAGGCTGTGGGTATGAGATGTTCGACGAGATAGAGTCACGCTGAGTGAGGCTTCTTCTGATTTTGAGAGTATGGAAGCATCAACGATGTGAAATTAAGAGAGGCAGAGAGGCGGAGAATAGCAATGCAGCGAACTTATGGGATGTGTGCAATCAACAGCAGACGGAATGAATGTTGGGAAATTGGTACCTGGTACTTGTTGGTATCAGGGATCAGGCAGCAGCGACCAGGCACCAGGGTACCGGGGCGTTGACCGGTGGGGAGCGAGCGTCAGCGAGGGGGTGGCTGAGGGAAGTTTGCGGTGATGCTGGCAGCGGACCAACAAGTGAGCTGAGGCAGAACAGAGCGCCTAGAGAAGGAATGACGAACAGAAGGAAGGTGAGGTTGGTAGTCTGGTAGTCTGGGTGCCGCCGGGGCTTGGACGTTGGAAGTCGGCCGGTTGGGGCGGCACCTTGGTGGGGAACATTCCGAGGCCTGGTCCATCGGGCCGATGTGGACACTGAAACAGTGGACAAAGAACGGGCCGGTGTGGGTACCGGATCAGTAGGTAAGCATCGGGCCGATGGGGCTGGGATGTTGCCGAAGATAGGAGGTACCTAAGTAACCCACTGCCACGCGCTAACTTCCGATGCCTCCAATCCCACATGACACATCCCATCATTGATGCCTATCGGGTCTCGGAATGCTGGCTTTCCACCGTAGTAGGGAGTGGTACATGGGTAGGAGAAGCAGCCGCACCATGAACCCCAGCCTCGAGCCTGACATGGGTCATAGGTTCTGTGATTGCCGCCAGCCTAACCGAGTGTTGGCCCGCTTTTGTGAGCGATGATAGTATTAAAGGTGCCCCCTTCAACCCGAGGCTGGACATTCTCTCCATGGACAAGCAAGAACCTCTTCGACAATCTAAATCTACCACCCTTGACGAGTCTACCTTACCAACAGAAGATGGCGTTACAGAGTCCTGAAACTGCCATACCCGGGCCATCTGCATCAAACCCTCCGGAGCTCGTTGCAGGGCAGAATTGCATTTATGTGCTGTACAAGGGGAACAACCGATACTACATGAATGACATGATTTTCGTCAGTCCTGATCGCTGGGAGTCTCGGTACATCCAGCACAATGATGTGAGGCAGGAGTGTCACACCTGGGCCTTGGGAAAGGATGAAAAGGGCAAGGGCAGGGCAAGAGCAAGGGGAAAGCGTGATATTGGTCATTCGGTCATTCAGTCATTCAGTCATTGGGTCATTCAGTCATTGGGTCATTCAGTCATTCGGTCATCTAGTCATTCATGCTCGAGAGCTATCAGGCCTACAGCTTTGAGTGGCCAATACAACATGAAGTCCCATTGAACCACCAAGACAGAGTCCCAGACAAGGAAATCTTCAGCCAGAGCCATTTCTTGTGAGTGTTTGCAATCCCTACTGCCAGCTCCATAATCTGCCGGTCCCATTCCGTTCTCCTAGATCCAAAATGCAAAGACCTGCCCTGTACTTGGAATGATCGGGTCACCCAGTCGAGTCGATACTGTCCCACGCATTCACGTTGCTGATTCTGGTACCGAAAGAGCATCCCAACAATCGGGCTGTCATCCTGTTCGCGACATATAGTTATCTCGACAACATCAGCCAAGCGGCAGGATGAGTAGTACCAGTCTTGCCAACCTACCCCACCGGGAACCCTTGAGGCACGAAACGTATCGGTGGTAGGGGCCTGTTGCTGCGGCATTTCAAACCCAATTGCCATGGTCTTGTAACATACATGCATAGCATCCCCCCCATAGAAGTCGGCCACTCCTACTAGTCGGCCAGCCAAACCTCACCATCACCACCAAAACTCCCACATGTTCACTTATACAGATTCAGCAAGATATTGAAGCTATTCACAATGTATTCAGTGCTCTAGATAGCCCTGATCTTGAGGTTTTCTCCAATGCTAAATTTACCCCTCCCGGTTTACATAATTATTATTATTATTATTATTACTCATACGCTGACCCGCCGTATGGACATCTCGGAGAGTCGTCTGGCATGCAGACCTCCTACGATCTATCTCCGTGTGATAAAATCCAGCATGGGATGAAAACCCCCACGCTACGGTCTAGTTCTGGCTTCGTTACGGCGCTGCTGCGGTTTGCTGCAGTTATATATCATGACCTTCACCGCCTTGATTAACCTGATAGGGCGCGTATCCCTTGGCCCCTGAGGCCTATTCCCCCTCGTGATATTCCCCCTCCCCCTCGTGATATCCTTACTACCATATTCCCCCTCCTTCTCCATTCTATCCGGTACCGCTCTATATTCTCTGCGGTCCGGCTCTTTGGCGCCTGTTGGGCCACCTTGCCACCGCTTAGCTTCCTTGCTAATGAAAATATCCCCAGTAGCCCTAGTCTCAAAAACCACCGTATAAATTTCGGGGTCTCGTCCGTATCTGACAACAAGCTCTCGAAGTCCCTCCTTGACCGCAATGTTCTTGTCTCGAGAGAGGCTTACAGTCTGTCTCTTTAGGCCAAGTATAGAGGGCATCGAACCGTCACGTGGTATGCCGTCTTTTTCTCGCCGTAGTCGCAACGTGGTGTAGCCTCTCCTGGGACTCTCCTCTGGAACAGGAAAGCCCTTAAGCCGATGGTCTCTGTCCGGACCTGGCATAAGGCAGACGCCTCGTGTTTCCGCAGTCCGTAGTAATACTGTGGGACCGCCCTTGCGAGCTCCTGTGGGAATTCTCCTTGAGCTGCCGGCGACCTCGCAGCAACTCCCGTCTGGCTGGCTCTTGTAATGGCAATTATTCATCGACTCCTCTACCACCTCTCCAGTGCCTGTTCCGGTTGGTCTTGGCCCAGCCACTTCAGGATCGCCTCCTTCCGGTCTGTTAGGTTATCCTTTTACGGAGACGCTGTTGTGTGGGGCGACTGTTGAGGCCGACCTCTCCCCCGCCTGCCGCTTTGCGCGGGTCTCCTTGCGGCTTCCATTACCGCCAACTTTGCGTCTTTCGCCCTCTCTGCCACCTTTCTTGTTCCGGCAGTAACGTGTCTACCTGCCTCTCTGTATATTCGACCTTCAAACACCACCACCCTCATATCTAGGTATGCGTCCAGCGGGGGACAACCGGTCTCTGTCTCCAGCAAATGTCGTGGCACGGCTTTAAAGGCCTCTGCCACCATCCTTAAACACGCCGCTTGTATGGTGAGCATCTTCCTCGCTAGCCCTCGGGCCTGGTTGCCCTCTGATGGCGTATGCCACGCCGTCGCGCCAAAGGCGATGGTGCTTTGTACCACTTTGGTGTATACCTCCCGGGCTCGCGCCGTGCTACATCCCCACGTGGAGGCCGCTATCCTCGTGAGGCCGAAGATCTGGCGTTCCATCTTTGCCTTTATCTCTTTTAAGTACCTGTTCCACCGCAACTTTCTGTCTAGGTATACTCTAAGGAACCTAGGTGAAGGTACCGGCTTTACGAGGACCATCCCGTTTTGGACCGGATCCTGGATTTCTTCCCGCTGCCGCATAAAATGTATAACCTCGCTTTTTTTTGCGTTGAACTGCATTCTGTGGCGAGCCGACCACCTCTCGCATACCTGGTATACCTCTTCAAGGACTTTGCAATTCCTCTTGGAGTCCGGGTGGACCGCCAGCATGTTGGTATCATCAGCAAAGCCCACTACCATCATGGGCAAGCCTGCTGCTTCAAGCTCTTCATACAGTGTGGCAACATATAACAGGAAGAGGATGGGGGACTCCAGCACTCAACTCTCGGGCTGCTGACTCTTTCCATCAAAAAAGAGCTTAGTCAACCGTCCGTTAGTATAGCTTTTCATACATCTGATAATCCACATGGGGTATCCCTTTTTCCACAGAATGTGGCGGAGCCGCGTAAAGACGACAGCATTGAAGGCCCCCATGATGTCCAGCTGCATCAGCGTTGCTACTGCGCTGTAGCTCCATCCTGTATGGACTGCTTTGACTACCATGCGGATCGCATGTTCTGTCGACCTGCCCTTACGGTTCCCTATTTGGCCCTTGGGAAGGAGCCCGTGTGTCTCCGCTGCCTCCATCATATGGTTACTAATAACCTTCTCTATGACTTTTCCCATGCAGCTAAGGAGCGCAATGGACCGGTAGGCCCCTGGAAGAGCCTTCTCTTCTGGTGTCTTTCCAGCTTTCAGTAATACCATTATTGATGCCATTTTGAACTGCTTCGGCCGCTCGTCCAGAACGAACGAGCATTCTACGACCTCCGCCAGGGCCACTCTCAGCGGTTTGCCACACGCTTTAAGGAATCCTGCTGGTAGAAAGTCCCAGCCTGGGGCCTTCCAGGGCTTCATTAAGTCAAGAACTGCCTTAATGTCCGTCTTGTCCACCTTCCTGCTTATGACAAACTTTCCTTCAAAGGGGTCTAGTCCGGTATCGAAATCTTCCGGGATATCGGACAGGTCTGCTATTGGGGAAGGGAAGAATTTCCCTGATAGGATATCTACCTGCTCGTCGAACTTAGATGTCAGGCCTCCCATGGAGCCGGGTTTCCTTAAGGGCGGGAGCGTTTCTGCCTCTCGTGATTTGAACCCGCGCAGCCGTGCCGCCCTTTCAAGATCCCAAAGCTTCTTGTTATCTTTAGACGCTGCTGTTATGAGGTAATGTTATGTTTTTGTCTGGGCTTTATTAATAGTCTGTTTCTGTACCTGCCTCGCATTTGTTAGGCCTTTAAAGTCTCGATCTGACCGGGAGGATTAGTAACGTTTTCTTGCCGCTTTTGTATATGTCATCGCACGACCGACGTCCTCGTTCCACCACTTCTGTTCGAACCCGGAATTAGGCCCTTTTTTCTTTGTGGAGGTGTCTGCAATGCCTTGGAGCTGCTCAAGCAGCTTGTTGATATACTCTTCCAGCTCCTCGATAGATCCGGCTCCCCCTGGAGGCGCAATTTTCAAGCCTTTGACTTGGACCGTTGTTTTGTCCATTGTCTTTCACGACTAACCTGGCAGGGCCTTATTTCATTTCGGCGTCTCAGTGTGAATTCGTACCATTTGTGGCAGGTGGTCTGAGCCCTCCCACTCCGGTGGGATCTCCAGCTCTGCCCTTAGGAGTGGGTGGGCCCAGATGAGGTCTATCGTGGAGTCCCTCTGGTCATGCCCCATCCTTGTGGTCATTCCCCTTGGTGTCACTAGTTCTAGGTTCATTGTTTGAACAAGCGTTAACAGTTCCTTGGTCTCTGTACCTAGCGTAGTTCTTCTGTGTTTATCTCATATTGGATGGTGGAGGTTAATATTGCCTGCTAAGACAACCTTACCCTCTCACCTCTTGTTAGCAATCGCCTGGAACGGGGGTGCACGGTTCCCGCTCGATATCGGCTCATTATATAGCGATATAATGTTCAAGGCACCTTCCTACGAGCAGAACTTGACCGCTGCCCAGTTGTGCCCTGCGCGTGCCTGCCATGCCTCTGGGGCGAACTTCTTGTTGATGTACAGCATCGCCCTGCCATGCCCCGAGTAGATCGGTATGTACTTGCAGCTGGCCGGGCAGTGAATGGCATTCTCAGGGCCAATCCATGGCTTCTGGATTGCGATCACGTCTGTCAGTCCCTTTATCCCGTCCTTATCCTCCCCACCCCGGATTGCCAAGGCTACGTTCTGTTACGAAGCTCCTGTGTTCCATTGTGCCAGGTGTATCAGCATTAAAGGACCGGGTGGTCGGGTGTGTCAATGCTGTTACTCTCGGCCCTATCCTGAGTGCTTGAGATGTCGATTGTCGGGATGTGTGACATTCTGTATGGTGCTGCCTTTCTTGCCGTCGAAGTGAAAGAGATTCTCGTTTATGAGGCGCTGATGTGTGTTGGCTGGCCTCTTTTTGATGTATTTCTGTTCGTGTGATGGTGGCCGCCCTGCTTCCTTTTCTGGACCACCGTGAAGCCGTTCGCTCCTGTCCGGGGCGGCGCTGGGTCTTTCTAAATCTCGAACTGCCGGGGTTGGTATTTATATGCCTCCCGAGCCGCCTCTTCTCTCTCCCTGTACACGCGGCACCTTTTATCCCACACCATATGGTTCCTTGTATAGTTCCTGTACTTAAATCTCTTCCGATTGGTGTTTGAAGGGCAGTTAAGTTCCCCTCCTTTGTGTGGTGCTCCGGCACACCTGCCACACCTCGGTTTATTTTGGCAGTATTTTGCTGGATATTCAAAGTCGTAGCACTTGTAGCATTGTTCGACTTGGATGTTCTTTGTGAACGGCTCGCAAGAATAAATTGCCACTTTCTACACCAGCCCTTGCTCATATAGCTTTTGGGCCTCTGTTATGTCATTCACCTGTAGAACTAACGTTGTGTGTCAGTGCTCCGGGTTTCTTGGGAAGATGGGGTGCATTTTCCCGATCTTTGGTGCATGCTGTTGTATCTCCTCTAGAAGCTCTTCCGACTTTGTGTGAGCTTCCCGCAAAATGCGGTATAGAAGACCTTTCGCTATCACCATGAATTCACGGCACGACTGTTCTGTCGTTGCCCCAAAGGCAACTCTAATCCACGCTGCTGTCCCCTCCTTATACTTGTTTATCGTATTAAGGAACGTAACCACGACGTCCCCGCTGGGAAGTCGGCGGGCTGCTACCGCTTCCTGTGCGCCAATCGCCATGTTCATTGCTTGTACCGCTTCGACAGCCGTCCTCTTCGTCATCTCTAGGATGCTTCCGGAGTTTTGAATGATGACCTCCCGCTGGATCCGCACCGGCACGAACACTTTTGGCGTGTTTGTCGTTACGGATCCGCCTGCCGCGGCCACGTTGGCCCAGGACCGTGGTCCTGTTGTCCCTGGTACTGCTTGCGGTGTCTTTGGCATAAATCGCCGGAATGCTGCTTTGATGGACCTGTTAAGTTTGTCTCGCGTGATCGCTTCGGTGTCTCGATTTCTTGTCGTAATCGTTGCCGTGTTTGCGGTGGCCTCGGTGGCCTTTTGCGCCTCTATGGCTGCATACCTATAGACTATCTGGACGACCTCTTCTAGCGCGCCCTTCTTCATTAGGTTAGCCAAATCTTTTTTTAACGTAGTTTGTTCCTCTGTTCCCCCACGCTGCGCCTCGCTCACTGCCGGTACAGTTACGTTGGTTGCGCTTCGTCCGACGTTGGGATAGTGCAAACTCTGTTCGAGCCCCGCCCTTCCCTGATCGATGACCATTGGTTCATCTGCACCACCGTCTTTCGCCATTGCCTAGTGATCTTGGAAACCATACTGCAAGGTCAATTCGGTAGGTAGGAATGCGAATCTTCAAATTATTTCATGTAATAGTGTGTTGTTGTAGAGTTATCCGTCATAGGGTTTCATCAGGTTTATTTTCGCAAATTCAAATAAATAAAACCATTAAAAAAGAATTGTTTACATAATTGATGATGATGATGATGATTGTATTTATCGTGGGTGCAGTTCCTCAACAGGGCAAACCACGCCTCCCAGAGCTATTGCATCACAAGGTTGTAGAGGTGTCAGTCTAGATACATTCAGATCCGCGCATAAGCCTATCCTCATTGTAGCAGTACCAATCTGGAGTGTCCAGATGGTTTTAGTCAATACCCAAGCACGATTCTGTCAGAAAAACCTCCTATTCAGTGACAAAGTGACCTAGTGAACCTCAGTCCTCTAGTGTACACATCGTTCCAGTAGCCGTTCGATATATGTCGCATTGGTGGGTGAAGTAGGTATTTGTTATCTGTCGGCGAGGGAAACCACAAAGGGAAAAACCTCGCAGGAATGGGTATTGTGGAGACAAGCTGCTTGGCTATTGGGCTCTGCAATAAGGGGCCTCTCCACTGTCGTGTACTGGTTATCGACTCGCACAAGCCGGGTCAGAAGGGGGCCATAGCAGGATTTGAACCCACTTGTTCTCGTCGCCCACCGCACAAACGAGAACACAACCAGGCGCATTTGACCATTGCGCCATACGGCCCGGTTTACATAATTGAGGAGCTATTACCCCGCTTTTGGTACACCAAATAGAGATTTTCACGGCTCTCTTGAAGCCTCGTTCTGTATGCACTGCAGCATCGTATAGTCGCCCAAAATATCTCCCTATTCATATACAGAGGATCAGATGGCTTCGGCCATCTTAGATATCACAGATGAGGGCCTATCTATGCAAAAAGCCGGTCAAAAACACAGTATTCCGCACCAAACGCTATCTGATCGACTCAACCGCAAGGCTACCAAAACCGAAGCCCACACACAGCAACAGAGACTATACCCTGCCCAGAAAAAGACTATAATCAAGTGGATTCTATTACAGGAAAAGCTTGGCCTAGCCCCTTTGCACTCCCTGGTTCGTGAGATTGTCAAGAAGCTGTTGAGAAAGAAGGGAGATGAGGGCCCCCTAGGAGACACCTTTATGGCAGCCTTCAAGCGCCACAACCCCAAAATCAAGACAAAAGTCGGCAAAAGGATGGAAGCAGCACGCTTCAAGGGGTTCACGCCCAAATCAGTTAACTGGTTCTTCGAAATTCTCAAAGATTACGGCTGAGTGAAGCAAAGAACACCTATAATGTCAATAAGCGCGGCATTATGGCAGGTTTTGGTAGTTATATCTACCCCTTTAATTCTAGAAAAAATCTCATTAGATTCATAGGCATTGATTCCCTAGTTTTAGATAGTTCTGCTACCAAGAAAGCCTTCCTGAAGTTCCCACAGGGCCGTAGCTGGACCTCCTTTATCGAGACCATCTCAGCAACTAGAAAAATCCTCAAACCAGGTATTATCTTCAAGAGGAAGGACCTCCAAGTGCAGTGGTTCATCAACGAGTTTCGAAAGACCGCAGATTGGCACTATATATGTTCAGAGAACGGCTGGACTTCGAATGCTATAGCCTGCAAGTGGCTGGAGGATATTTTCCTCCCACAGGCAGACGAAGAACAAGAAGGAGACCAGTCTGAGGCTATCATCTTGATACTGGATGGCCACAAAAGCCACACCTCCATATATATACGATTTTTCTTTGTTTTAAATGGACTTCCTCTAATTTTTCCTGATTTAATATGGTCTAATGCGTGTTGATAGGACGAATTCATGACTATATGTTTTCTCAATAATATATTGCTCTGTTTCTTTCCTGCGCATACTAGTCACGGCACGCAACCCCTGGATAACGGTCCCTATAATGCCTTGAAGGCATACTACCAGAAATTCCTCTCTGAGCTGAGTTCCTTGACGGCTGCCTCGCCTGTTGACAAGATCAACTTCATCCGGTGCTATAGCAAGGCCAGAACTGCTGTCTTCACAAAGCAAAATATCCTCTCTGGCTTTAGAGTCACTAGATGTTATCCTATCAGCCGCAGGAAGTGCTTAAAGCACCCAGAGATACAAGAAGACAAGAGGAAGACCCCTGAGCTTGATACCCCTGAAAGCTCTGAACCAGAAGACCAGCGGACGCCTACTACGAGCCGCCAGATCATGGATTTCGGCAAAAAAAAATCTCCAGGGACCAGGCTGAAGTATAGGAAGATAGCGAACACGTTCAAGGCTAAGGAGACCGAGCTTATGATCAAGGATAAGAAGATCAAGGCTCTGGAGGCTGAACTGGAGCGGGCACGGCCTAAGAAGCGGAAAAAGGTCCCTAATCCTAACAGGAAATTCAGAACAGTCACACAGATACTAAGTACGGGTGGTACTATCACTCCTGGTGCCCTTACGGATGAAGCAGAAATTCTAGTTGTGGATTCAGAGGATTCAGAGGACGAAGACAAAGACTCGGCTAAAGAGGAGGTTTTAGAGGCTGTACAGGAGCCTAGGCACACCCGTTCAGGGCGAGCCATTCGGCGCCCGCACCATTGTACGAGTAAACGGCTTCAGCGCTTTCAAATGATAATATTGCCATAAATCTCCGATCTGAATAGCTTCATTCGTGGGTGGGTGAATAAGGGGGTGTTTTGGTGGTGACCCCACAATTTGGCTGGCCGACTAGTGGGGGTGTCCGACTTCTATGGGGGGATGGTACGAGTTGGGGACGGGGGAAGCGACTGAAGATGGCGATCGTGGAATCCCTGCTGCGTAGTATCCTTGAAATGTTTTCTGAAGACAGATTTCCGGCCATGGTTAGTGAAGAACTGGACCAGTTAACAAAATACTCGAACCGGAGGTATCAGGCCAACCTACATAGAGTGCGCTGTAATAAAAGCCCCAGGAGGTCCTTATACGAGCACTAATGCCATTTACAAACTCGCCTTTGTTGATGGGCATGTATGTCCACACACCGAGTCCATCGCAGTTCTTATAAAGTTCAAGGCTTGTTTCACAGGTGTGGGCATATAGTGCCTTCGTACCGGCATAGTCGACATGCGCAATGTAGCCAAACGTGCCCGGAGAATTGCACAGTAGTTGATTCATCCGAATCCTCCGATAATCAATAGGGGCAGTAAGGTGACGACCGAGATTGACAAAGGAAGCAAGAGCAGCCCCGGGCACTGACAATCGCACAAGGTCTAAGTTGTTCTGGTTCACTTCTGTCGAGAGCACGTGGCGTACTTTCAGGCCCTAGTTATGCTAGGTCAGCATCACACCGTAGGTATCTATGCTGATGCAACGTACATCGTAAAGCACACGAATTCCAGCCCCCATGCATCGGTGCGGGCGTGTCCACCAAAGGTTGGCATCAGTCGAGGGTCTGGGATTGACCAGTAGCTGTTGTACACCTAGGTAATCTTCTCCAACATAGACCTGCTGAGCTGGATCACCACGCGCAATTAGTGTAGACGCGGGAGTCCTCCGGTTGCTCAGAGAACAGATGTACTGGACCTCATTGATGGCCGTATATTGTGCATAGATGTCTGCCGACGTGTCGACGTAATCCTCTGAGCTTTCCCGGAGGCTTTGGTTCAAAGCCTCTGATTTCAGTGACGAGTACTCCTTCAACAGCAACACTGCAATCATTCGCCAGACCTCCGAGGGAAGTTGTCTAGGCCAAGTTGTACCGTCAAAGAGCGTACAAGTAAGCTCTATTTGAAGGATGCCTTCTATTCTTTCTGTCTCGGCTGGTTCTGGGTCGAAGGAAAATTCTGTCGCAGTGACAAAATTGTGGGACAATCTAGCCGGCGAAAGTTCGCGGCACTCCTGGTGAAAACAAGGGATCGCCGCGGTCGCGCGAGAAAGGAATTGGCATTGAGGGTTCCCACACATATGAATGGCGATCAGCGAGTTTCCGTAATCGTGCTCATACCTTGAATATTCGCTATACTCAAAGGAGAGTTTCAGATCATCGACCTCAACTAGATTTTTGTAAGCGTTACATGCATCGTGACGGCACTATGATACTCTCACCTGTGACCAAGTCTCCAGTTTTCAAAGCAAACCGGCACAACCCACAACGAATCTCGCGAGTACAGTAGCGAGTAAGGCGTTCATATTCTTCGTCTGACATTTTGTAACCCAAGAGGAGGGAGACATGGAGGGAGACGAGCCTTCTGGGAAAGTTGAGGGGAAAGAATAAAAGTTTGTTGTGATTCGGCAAGCTGCATTTTACAACCCACAATTTTACTGGACGACAAGGAACCCGACACCGGCGAAGCGGCCAAGAGCTCCTGTAAGGGGCGGAAACATGAATCCAGGAGTTAAAGCTGGTACAGCATGACTTCCCCCCAGTGGTATGTAGTGTTAATCGTGGCTCCGTGTTAGGAATAACCCAACCTTTGCTCTCATGCGCCAAATCGGAAGGTGAGGCCTCTGTTGCTTTCGCCGGTGTCCAACATCTCGATATCGCAGCGCATGACATCATACTGCTCACTTTGGGAGAAGCGAATCTTGCTCTCTGACACTTCTTCTGTGACAAGAAAGGCTTGCCCATACACGACCCAAGCTTTTGTATTGTTCGATGAAGCAACCGTCATTGCCCTGTACTTGCCTCCCCAGGCCACAAGAACACCGCCTCTTGTGCGAGCTGGTCTCAACTGGGGATAAGTGCCTTCAGAAAGCTTGAGGACCCACGAGAGAATCGATGGCTCTGCCAACATCCCGTAGAAAAAGTGCCACACCGGGTACTGGTCTTGCGCTGGTTTGACACTTGTGTGCGCTTCTGTGGCTTGGTATTGCGGCAGTGTCGCACCGATGCCTAGGAACGGTGCAAGGCTGATTGGTGATAAGTCTTTCTCTGCTTGAGTGATCTGGATGAAGATCGGCGGGTTATTCGTGAGCCATCTCACAATCGCATTCTTCGCTGTGCCGTGGATACCTACATCACTACTCTTGAGACCCCTCCTGGAGACAATACAAATCGAAGAAGAGTAGGTTGGGCTCTGAGCCGCAAAGTACAATTTGACGACGATGCCAGTGGGGGCATTATTTCCGCCGCGTACTGGGAATTGAAACGACCCGGCAGGAAAACCCAGGCAGTCGATTCGCAGATCGAGTTGGCTGGCTGAACCTGCTTGGAACAGGGAGGCATCGACAAGATCTATCTGCTCACCGCCTGTGGTATGCTCTTCCGTACCTTCAAGATGTATCCAGATAAAAACGACCCGACAAAGGAACTACGGGAGCCGATGGACGATGGACCTGGAAGATTAAGAGACTTGAATTACTACTATGAGATTGACTCTGGTCATGGCAGTGCCATCTTCAAAAATTTCGTCGCTGCCTGCACTTCGAATTCCCCCGTCTTAAACCGGCAGGCATCGTCCTTCCCCGACGCATGGGATGAGGGCTCGGGGGGTTCTACAGATGTCAGATTTGAGCCAATCGTGAGGTTGAAGTGTGTATGTGTATTCTCTGTCTGTCTAGAATGTCCTTGTGCGACCGTGGCCGTTTTGTGCCAGAGGGAGCTGGATCGGGACGGAACAACTAGGTTCCGGTGTCTACCTATCAAGGTGCCCTCTGGGCTCACCTTTAATCCAACAATATCCATCCCCTTGGGTTCTTGGTTGGGCATGCTGCTGCATGCGCCGCCGTACCCTCGCTGTCGACGAGATGCCGGGCCTAGGTAAGTCGAAGCTCGGCACCGACATCGGCACAGCTCCAAAAACAATGGAACCAACCCGCTTCATGCGCGACGTCGCAATAGAGTTCGACTCCACCTCCGCACTCCTTCCCGGATCCCCCATCTCCACTGCTTCATCTGACCGAGAGGTCCTGGATCAAATCTCCACATGGCTATTGATGTTCCCCTATCTGATTCTCTCAATTTAGCGGGCCTGACATGAGTCACATAGACCTCGGAGTTACCACAGAACGGGAGCCTACGGCCAGCAAGCGTTTCTGCACCATCGCATAACGACGGACCTCCCCGATCGGCAGTATCTCGCACACCACGCTCGCATGTCACGATGGGTGCATTCTTCGAAACCATACCCGACTCCCTCATCAAATGGATACTAGCTCAGAAGGTCTTCTGGGTGTCGACGGCGCCGCTGTCAGCCAACGGCCACGTTAACGTCTCACCCAAGGGCGGCGAGGGCGGCCAGTTCTTCGGCATCCCAGACACGAGAACCTTCTGGTACCAGGACCTCACAGGATCTGGCAATGAGACAATATCTCATCTCGTCGAGCCCAGCAACGGTCGCATCACCGTCCTCTTCAACGCATTCCAAGGCCCGGCTCGCATCATGAGGCTCTGGGGCAAAGGCCGCGTCTTGGAGAACGGGACGCAGGAGTTCGCAGACATGGTGGAGAGGGAAAACATCACATGCATTCCTGGCACGAGGTCCATCATCGTTGTGGACATCCATCAGGTCGGCACTTCGTGCGGCTTCTCGGTGCCGTTCTACGACTTCAAGGAGTACCGGACGACGCTGAACGAGTTCTTCGAGAAGAAGGAGAAGAAGTTCTTGGAGGGGAACGAAAAGGAGAGCATGGACCGCTACTGGGCGCTCAAGAACGCGTGGAGTATGGACGGGCTTCCGGGGATGCAGAGGGGTCTTGTCGCTGGCAAGAAATACTCGGTCGAGCCCCTCAAGAAGATGGTTGGACCGTTGGCCCCAAAGAACGGGGGACACGCCACGAAAGCAGAATTGCACGCTTCTTATATGGTGATCGCCTTCCTGACTCTTCTGGTCGCCTTACTGGCTGCCACACATCCGGCTTTCCAGTTTATCCCGGCTCAGAAGCGCATGCAGGATATCATGCTGCAAGCCGTCACGTCGGTACCGGGTGGTTCACCTAGCTCTGTCGGGTTGCCCGACTAGGCATTGCTTGTAGGGGTTATGGATTTGGTGAACTTGGAGTGGTTCTCTTCCGGCGTATAGTCGTTGCTTCTAATTTCTTAGCATTTCTCTTTGATGTTTCCCTTTGATGGTTGGGCTACAAGTATGGGCATCGGAGAGCTTTACCCATAAGACCAGAATGTGAGCAACCTGTAAACTAGCCCTATTGATACGACTTTCTTCACGACTTCGAGTCCTAGATTCTGATGGAAACTCTCCGCTGATTTGCCTGCGTTACGTGTGGCTACCTTCGGGCCTGTGTTTGAAGCCCTA
Source organism: Anthostomella pinea (assembly GCA_963556695.1). Taxonomy (NCBI): domain Eukaryota; kingdom Fungi; phylum Ascomycota; class Sordariomycetes; order Xylariales; family Xylariaceae; genus Anthostomella; species Anthostomella pinea. The sequence goes on along the minus strand of CAUWAG010000006.1, from coordinate 4,254,193 downwards.
TGCAAGGTATGGCACACCCGACAACACCGAGGCTATCAAACGACACAGGGTCTATAAGAACAGTCCATTGCAGCAAAAGGCATAATGTGACTGGCCCCGCGTCCGTCCAGGCCGTTTTGGAAACGGTGCCATCACAGCGAGACTATCTGTTGGAGTCCCCCTGCCCCCAATTCCCTCCCGCAGCGCTGGGGATTCTCAGACTCCAAAAATGCAGGGAACTGTTGGAGTCCCCCTGCCCCCAATTCCCTCCCGCAGCGCTGGGGATTCTCAGACTCCAAAAATGCAGGGGACTGGTGAACGCGGCCGGGGTCGACCTCGACTCCCCCATCATCAGCATCTTTGAACGGGTGCTAAAGAGAGACAGCGTCACCATCAAACCAAGCAAACCGACCAATCTAAAATGTTAAATCTTAAAAATAATGCCTTTAAGTATGATACTCGTTAAAGGGACATTAAAGAACTAATAGATTTACTTCATTATAATATAATATAATATTTAGTTGTAAAATAACCTTATTAAGTATATTAAAAAATAAAAAATAAAACCCGTTTATAACGACTGCTTATACTTTTAAAACTTATAACCTTTAAAAAATAAGTTATTATTAAAAAGCTTGACTAAAACAATTGTATTTAAAGTGTTTATATCCAGTCTAATAAGTGCTGCCAGCTAATTAAATATAACCTTTCGATAAAAGTATATACTTATATACTTAATCCATAGCTAATTTTAAGATTTTCCCGTTATTTAATAATATATTAACTGTTAGAACAGGCTTGAACGATCAATCATAATACTTGAGTATAGGGTCAAGGTTATGATGTTGCTAATGGTTGGATTGGGAGGTCTAGCTGGACCTGAAGGTCTGGCTAAGTAATCTCGCAATCCGGTATCTAATCTCTTATCTAATCATACATGTGGGTCTTGGTATAGATGGTTTGCAGGCTGGAATTGCATAGATCCAACATTAACAATGATATTATTAAATTGGTCGTTGTTATATTAAATAAATAAAGATATCTTTAAATGTTTATATTTAAGCCTTAAATAATCGTATGTTAAGATATTTACGCTGTACGACTATATTAGCAATGAATCATTTACCTTTTATTTAATTAAATATCTAACAATTTAATTAAGTATTTCATTTGTGTTTAAATAACCTCTTTATTTAGTAAATAAGCATTTAACTTGTTTTCGATTATATACTTAATTTATTTAATTAAACACTTAACCTTTAACCAACTATAATAAAGGATGGTAAGGCCGCTTTTGGAAATAGTGGCTTGAATATGCCATTTTAAGCACCTGTTTTACGGGGCAATTCTCAGCTGTATAACCTTTTACTACTTTTTACGCTATTAAAAATGGGATTAACCCTTTATATACTTTTTAAGCCTACTTATACCTCTTTTTTTTACTTAGTTTAAACTACGTTACGGCTAAATTCAGTACAGCCTTATTTACATTTTAAATAACTTTTATTTATTAATAATATGAATAATATGAATAATATGAATAACATGGATAATATGGATAATATAGATAATATAGATAATATGGATAATATGGATAATATGGATAATATAGATAATATAGATAATATGGATAATATGGATAATATAGATAATATAGATAATATAGATAATATAGATAATATAGATAATATAGATAATATAGATAATATAGATAATATAGATAATATAGATAATATAGATAATATAGATAATATAGATAATATTGATAATATTGATAATGTGAAGAATTTTAAAAAAAATAAAAAAAATAAAATTTTCCCAAAGAATATTAAAAAATATTAAAAAATATTAAAGAATATTAAAAAATATTAAAAAATATTAAAAAAATATTAATATATTTATACCTTGTAATTGATTTATAGCTTTAATATTATATAAGTTATTATAATAATACGTATAATTTATTCTTAGCCTTTAAATTTATATGTTATAACAAGTTCATAAGTTATTAAATAAGGTAAATAATCAACTCGTTATAACTTATTTAAGCACTTCTATAAGCGTTTATATAAAAATAACTAGATTTATATAATAACACTTTGTATTATACCTTAATTAAACTTTAAACTTGCTTGGTAAAAAACAGTATAAAGGTTTACGCCGTTACTTTATTACGACTTTTTTTTAAATTATAAAGGGTATAAAATCTGAAAGTAGCTGACAAGCGAGTTGGCATTACAAGCGAGTTAGCACTCGTCATGAACTTTCCAACCAACACAATTCAAACCATTATATCTCCACCAATAACAAAGTCACTGCGTTACAATAAATCAGACTTACAGCTAGCTGTCCAAGCTAAACAACGTGACCCTTATATTTTTATATTTCAGGTTACGAAACTCTTTAATATCTATTGTTCCACTTTGAGCAATAGAATCAAAGGAATGCTATCACAACGTGACAGCATGCCTAATACTTTGAAACTTACAGTTTTTGAAGAGAATGCCATTCTTTCCTTCATTCTTGACCTGGATGCGCGAGTATTTCCACCCCGGCACAGTTATGTTGAAGATATGGCGAATCAATTATTGGCGGCATGTGAGGCTGAACGCGTTAGAAAGAACTGGATGTGTAACTTCATTAAACGCACACCAGGCCTCAAGACGCGTTTTCATCGGAAGATGGATTACCAGAGGGTCTTGAACAAAGATCCAGACGCGTATTGCGCGTGATTTTGCCAAGTTGCAGCGGCAATCGCAAAACATGGTATTTAAGACGCGGACATTTATAACTTTGATAAGACTGGGTTTATGATGGGCATTATTGGGTCCGACATAGTCATTATAAGCACCGAAAGAAGTGGCAGGCCTAAACAAGCTCAGCAAAGCAATAAAGAATGGTCTATAGCAATCTTTATTATCAATACTGATGGTTAGGTGGTCCCGCGTTCATCATTCTATAAGGCAAAACCCACCTCGCATCATGGTATTACAACACAACATTACCACGCGATTGGAAGGTGGCTGTGTCTGACAATAGATGGACTACTAATAAGATCGGTTTGAAATGAATTCAGCATTTTGACAAGTATAACAGATTGCGTATGACTGCTGGTAAACGCCTCCTCATCCTAGATGGTCACAAAAGCCATCATTCCCAGGTCTTTGAGAATTATTGCCAGAATAATAGCATCATTACTCTTTGTATGCCTGCTCACTCGTCACATAGGCTCCAGCCTTTAGATGTCAGTTGTTTCAACCCACTCAAACAAGCTTATAGTCGCTCAATTGAGGATCTCATCCGGCGTCATATAACCCATGTTTCAAAGGAGGACTTCCTCACAGCATTGTGAAGCACATAATGCTACAATGACACCAGGAAACATCCGAGCAGGTTTCAGTACCACTGACCTTGTTCTTTTTGACCCAGAAAGTGTCATTTCAAAGCTGGATGCTGTCGTTGTCATACGAACACTGTCACCAGACCCAAATCTGCCACCCACTATTTGGACTTTAAAGACGCCTACACCATTAATGAAGTAGTAAACCAATTGGTTTATGTCCAGAATTGAGTCAGAAATCACTAGAGAAGCTCACTTATATCAAGAATTGATGCATTGAGCTTGTTTTCAAAGGCTACATATAGTTCTATGCAGAAGGTTGCTTTGGTTGATTCTCGGGTCCGCGAGCTAGAGGAGACCAATCACTTACTAAATAAATACCAGAAAATAAAAAATAAATGTCTGATAAAAGAAAAAAGATTTTCTGTTAAAGATATAATAGGTCTTCAGGCTATAAAGGAAAGTACTGAGCTGACAAGACAGGAAATGGGTAAAGATAGTCATCGTCCAAGGAGGACGGCAGCGCGTGAGTGACGGTGTGGTATTTGCGGCAACACTGGCCATAATGCGCAAATTTGTACAGTAGAGATAGAAACCTCTGAAGAAGAGGAATCCAATTAATTGAATTGAATTGAATGCGTTGTGGTGAAGTTATTTCACATGGCAGTTAGAGTGTTTATGACGAGTGTCAACTCGCTTGTAATGCCAACTCGCTTGTTAGCAACGTTAATCTACTAGCTTGCAATACTAGAAGTAAAAAACGGCAGCAGATTTTCTTTATTAAGCAACTATTCACTTTATAATTCAAGCTAATATTTAACCGGATAAAGTTGAAAGGTTAGCGGCTTTCTCGATACTTACCGCATACTATAACGGCGATAAAGCCAAATAAAAGGCAATAGTTAATTGAAACGGTTAACTTATCTATTAATAGTTTTTAGTTTTAATTCTTAATATTAATAGATGTTTATAAAGGTTATAGTGTTAATAAGACTGCTTTTAAAGCATTTGATATATACTATGGCTTTTTACTTTCGATAAGTTAATATTAATTACTAAAGACTTATAAATATAAAGTAACGTGCGTTTAATTAAAGGATCGTATATTTAAATACTGCTTATTATATTATTTAAATTAGTAGTATTTATATCTTTATCATACAACCATTAAACCTGGTAGATGTAAGCTGTTAAATAAATAAATGCTCTTCGATTAATACTTATTAATTTAACGCATTACTATTTATAACCCTATAATCTTGATATTAAGAAACTTTCCAGGTTTTTACAAAGTTATAATACCTATTTAAAACTTATATACGTTATAAAATAACAATACAATAAACATCGTACTATTTTTAGCGCCTAAATTTAGTTTTAATAACACATTAAAATGTTATAAGGCATTACTTAACGGTTATAACGACTTTAAAAAATGGGGTTATTTTAATTTTATGACTATTTACTTATACTTATCTTTATTTAATAACAAGCTAGATTAGGAGTTAAGATTACTTATAACTAAAATAAAGTTTATTCAGCTATATAAGTATAAATAAACACCTTGTTCATTTTAAACAAGGTATTTCATTCTTATGTTTTAAATGTTTATGTTAAGGCACTTTAAAAAAAATAGCTAATAACCTTTTCTTAACCTTATTAAGTGTAACTTTCCGGCTAGCTAGCCTTTAACGGGCCTTTTAATTGACTGTGGTTAATATTGTTAAACTACTCATTAAAAGGGTCTGAACTTTAAAAAACGTATAAGGCTAATATTAACATGCTCTTAACGATTTTGGTAAAATCAAATTAAATGTAGTAATAAATTATTATATAGTATTTGACCACTATTATCATTTTGAATTGATTAAATATTAAAAAGAGGTAACAACGTAATACGTAATTATAAACAGCCTTTTTAAAAGCTATAACTTATATAAAACGTTAAATACACTAAGCTTTATGAATAACTTTTAATACATTATAACATTCAAGCGTTATTATTAATATAAATTTAAAGCTAGGTTTTATAACAAGGTATAGAGTATATAACTCGCCTTTTTTAAATTATTTCAAAAGAAAGTTTTTTAATTTGATGTCGCTTTATATTTATTTATATATTTATTTTAAAGTTCAAATTATAGCAGCTATTAAAGCTAAACTTAAATTTGATAATTAATAAATTTATATTTAAAGCAAACCTCTAATAATTGGTAAACTTCTTTAAAATCTCTTCAATATATAATAATTTTATCATTTAAATCTATAATAAAGTTCTTGTCAGATGTTGGATCCCAGACATGGTGCCCTTAGGTGCAGTACACACTAGGGGGCTGTCAAGGGAACAGTGGATCCACCCTGACATGGTGCAGTATAGTATTTAGCTGTAGATTAGCCCTGCCAAGCATACTTGAGAATGACAACAACATTTGCAGCGACCGCTCACACCCCCAAGGCCTGTGACCCTTCTAGAATCTCACAGTTCTTAATTACTATTAAACCCAAACTGTCCAATAGTTATTAGAAAAAGGTTTTATTATTTAAACCTTACAAAAATAAGGTATTAAAGGTTTTAATTATGAGAAACTATTTAAAGTTAACTTAAAAAGAATTTTAAAACAACTTAACGCATTTTTTAAATTTGTTAGTAGTATAAACTTAAACGATAATATTATTAGCTTTTATTAAACCGTTATTTTTCTAGAATAATTATTAGCTGTTTATAATATTAATAATATTTTAGCTCTGTTTCAATAATGTACTTATTTTATATATTTAATAATCTTTTAATTTTAAAAAGCTTTTTTATTATAGTTATAGTTTTTAATACTACTCCGTTATATAGTTTATGTTGGAACAGGCTTGAACGATCAATCATAATACTCGAGTATTGGGTCAAGGTCATGATGTTGCTGATGGTTGGATTAGGAAGTCTAGCTGGACCTGAAGGTCTGGCTAAGTGACCCCACAATCTGGTATCTAATCTCTTTCTAATCATACATGTGGGTTCTGTATGGATGGTTTGATTGTGGAATCACATAGATCCAACAGTTTAGCAATTATAAAGTCTTTTTTAAAATAATAACGATATAAGCTTAAAGGGATATAAAGCTAAAAATGTCGAAATAATTATAAATAGTAATAATACGTATAATAACACTAAAATAAAGGATTTAACTAATATGATTTAATAAAAAAATAGCGTTATTATCTTTTTACCATTTTTATAGTTATAAAAACCTTGTTTTTAATCGGTTAAAAAACAACGTTATTACTTTTATATCATTTTAATAGTTTTTATTACCGCTTTAACCACTTTTTATATAATAAACACCTCGTCTCTTATTAGGTAAAAAAGATCATTATTACCTTTTTGCTATTTCTTTCGTTTTTACAACTATCTTAACTATTTTTGTACTTATTTATACCTTGTATTTTAATAATTACCTAACTATAATCGTGTTTTTATTAACAACTTTTCCACTTAATAAAGTTCTATCATTATTATCATTTTCTTTTAATATTATTATAATATTAAAAGCTATTTACTGATATAAAAATAGCTGTATCATAATATCTTACGATATATAAAACTAAGGCTCGTTTTAAAAGTTTTACGTAAACCTTTTACCGGTTACTGACTTTATAAAGCTAAGCGTTTTTAAATGAAAACTTATATTTGAAAAAAATCGCTTATATATATTTAATTTTAAACTTAATGTTTATAAGTTATGCGTACAAATCTTAATAATCAAATGCGTAAAAAGACCACTCTTTTTCTGTTGTAAACAATCTTGAATCAGCTTAAAATCGTAAATAAGCTAATTTAAATACGTATATATTATATCCTTATAAAAATATACTTTTTAAAGTTAAGTTATTCATAAATAAGACTTTATAGCTGCTTATTTTCATGCCCGAGTTTTAGAACACTAAATAAGAGTAATTTGTAATATACGCGGATTAGCTTAAAATTAACTTATATAAACGAAATAACAAGCGTATAGTCGTATTTAATTATAAGTATATAGACAATTGATCATCTTATAATAATCGGTTTATTCTTTTGATAATAACGTAGCTGACAAGCGAGTTGACATTACAAGCGAGTTGGCACTCGTCCTGAACTTTCCAACCAATACGATTCAAACCATTATATCTCCACCAACAACAATGGCACCGCGTTATAACGAATCAGACTTGCAGCTAGCTGTTCAAGCTAAACGACGTGACCCTCATATTCCTATATTTCAGCTTGCGAAACTCTTCAACGTCCCTCGTTCCACTTTGAGCAATAGAGTCAAAGGAATGCCATCACGACGCGACAGCATACCCAATACTTTGAAACTTATGGTTTCCAAAGAGAATGCCATTTGTTCCTTCATTCTCGACCTGGATGCGCGAGCATTTCCGCCCCGGTACAGTTATGTTAAAGATATGGCGAATCAATTATTGGCAGCGCGTGGGGCTAGACGCGTTGGAAAGAACTGGACGCGGAACTTCATCAAACGTACACCAGGCCTCCGGACGCGTTTTCATCGGAAGATAGACTACCAGAGGGTCTTGAACGAGGATCCAGACGCGTATCGCGCGTGGTTTTGCCAAGTTGCAGCGGCAGGCGCGAAACATGGTATCCAAGACGCGGATATTTACAACTTCGACAAGACTGGGTTTATGATGGGCATTATTGGGTCCGGCATGGTCGTTACAAGCGCCGAAAGACGTGGCAGGCCTAGACAAGCTCAGCAAGGCAACAGGGAATGGTCTACAGCAATCTCTGCTGTTAATGCTGATGGTTGGGTGGTCCCGCCGTTTATCATTCTATAGGGCAAAACCCACCTCGCGTTATGGTATCGCGACACGATATTACCACGCGATTGGAAAGTGGCCGTGTCCGACAACGAGTGGACCACGAATGAGATTGGTTTGGAATGGATTCAGCATTGCGACAAGTATACCAGACCGCGTATGACTGCCGGTAAACGCCTCCTCATCCTAGATGGTCACGAAAGCCACCATTCCCAGGTCTTTGAGGATTATTGTCAGAACAACGGCATTATCACCCTTTGCATGCCTGCCCACTCGTCACACAGGCTCTAGCCTCTAGATGTCGGCTGTTTTAGCCCGCTCAAACGAGCTTACGGTCGCATGATTGAGGATCTCATCCGGCGTCATATAACCCACGTTTCGAAGGAGGACTTCTTTGCAGCGTTTTATGAAGCACACAACGCTGCTATGACGCCAGGAAACATTCGAGCAGGTTTCAGTGCCACTGGGCTTGTTCCTTTTGACCCAGAAAGTGTCATTTCAAAGCTGGATGCTGTCACTGTCATACGAACACCGTCGCCAGACCCCAATCTGCCACCCACTACTTGGACTTCGAAGACGCCTACCACCATTAACGAAGCGGTAAACCAATCGGTTTATATCCGAAACCGAGTCAGAAACCACTAGGGAAGCTCACCTACATCAATAGTTGATGCGTTGAGCTCGTTTTCAAAGGCTACATACGGTCTTATGCATAAGGTCGCTTTGGTTGATTCCCGGGTCCGCAAACTAAAAGAGGCCAATCACCTACTAAGTAAACGCCGGAGAACAAAAAACAAACGTCTAGTGAAAGGAGGAATACTTTCTGTTGAAGATGCAGTAGATCTTCAGGCTGCAAAGGATGGTACTAAGCTGGCAAAACAGGAAATGGGTGAAGGTAGTCGTCGTCCGAGGCGAGCAGCAGCGCGTGGGCGACGGTGTGGCGTTTGCGGCAATACTGGCCATAATGCGCGAACTTGTACAATAATGATAGAAACCTCTGAGGAAGAGGAATCCGATTGATTGAATTGAACTGAATGCGTTGTGGTGAAGTTATTTGACATGGCAGTTGGAGAGTTCATGACGAGTGCCAACTCGCTTGTAATGTCAACTCGCTTGTCAGCTACGTTAAGCCTATTTAAGCTATTTTTAATAAAAATAATAAAACGAAAAACATTTTACCTTAAAACAAGTATTATATCGTAGATTTATACTTAAACGTATATATTTTATTTTTAGTTTAAAATCGTGTTTGTTTTTTATGAATAACTGTATATTTTCGATCGACTTTTTAACATTATTCTTTGATAGCTTTGTATTATAGTTATAAATCAGTATTTACACATTACGTATATTTATAAGCAGGTAATCTTCTAATTAAATATTTTATTTTTAAAATACTTTTATAACTTAAATGCGTAACTTATAAAGCTAGGTATTACAACGATATTATAATGATATATATCAAGTTAATAATCAAAACGGTGGTTAATTAACAATTATAAGTAGTTTTATTCGGCGTCGACTTGAATTTCGCTTATATAAAGCGGTATAATACCGTAAAAGTCGAAGTTATATTTCTAATTTCGCTTTTTACTAGCTTGTTATGAGCGGCGTATTAACTTAATCTTTAAAAGTAATATATAAAATGCGGTGGTAGCGTAAGCTTACCGGCTGTTTTTGAAGCTTAAAAAGATCCAGTTAACGTCATAAACGGTGTTTTATAAGCTTAACCCTTATATAGTTATCACCATTAATTCGCTATTTAAAGCTGTATTAGTTATAATAATCGGAGTTTTATCAATACGTAAGATTAAATATCAAAAAGGCCTTTTTATATAAAGTATTTTTTATATAAAAACGTATAACGATAAAAGGTCAAAGTTAAAAAAAATAACGATAGCAGCTATTATAAGCGGCTAAGCGCACTTAGTTAAAATAATTAATCGGTTCAAAACGTTAATTATAAAAGCAATTGATATAAAATAACGTGTAAAACGCGTGGTAATAAAAGCTGCCTTAATTAATAGGCTTTATAATAGAATAACGTAATAAGCGATGATAAAAAATAAAAAGATTTACCAATATTAAAGATAAAAAAGCTACAATGATAAAGTTAAAAAAGGTAAAATATAGGTAAGTATAAGTAAGTATATACGCATTCGGCTTTGAAAGCTACGTTTTAATACGTTAATATAAACGGTTAAATAGAGGTAATATATAACTTATTGTCTTAATCTAGCTTTTGAAGATTTTCGGCGAAAAGTTATTTAATTTACAAAAGTTAATATTGATAAATTAAAGTAGAATTTAATATTATAAGATCGGTGAAAGGTAAAAGTAAGGTAAAAAGAGTAAGGTAAATAAGTAAAGGCGCATTAAAGGAGATAGCATATATTTACAAACGGTTATTATATTAAAGTATATGAGTAAAAGGTTTTAAGCTTGAACCCGCTTTAAAGTTTAAGTACTTTATTTTATAATAATAATATACTCCTTACCCGTTACCGGGCGGCTCTTTACATCAAAGCTGTTGGAACAGGCTTGAACGATCAATCATAATACTCGAGTATGGGGTCAAGGTCATGATGTTGCTGATGGTTTGTTTGGGAGGTCTAGCTGGACCTGAAGGTCTAGCTAAGTGACCTCGCAACCCGGTATTTAATCTCTCATCTAATCATACATGTGGGTCTTGGTATAGATGGTTTGCAAGCTGGAATCGCATGGATCTGTTGAATGGGAGCCGGAAATAGACACCGGAAGATCTCCAGTGGGGCAGAGACGCACAAGGCATCTGACCCACCAAGAAGACAGATGATCAATTTCTGTACGCTGAAGAAGCAGAGCAGAAGAAGAGGAACAAAAAAAAACAAAACACACTTGACGAACCGAATAATCTGGACTCGCTTGCATCTAACAGGATCCAACACATACTGAACGGTTTTATAAATATATTCTGATATGTGTATGTTAGGTTCTTTGTCAATCCTGTGTTTTGTATCTATATGCTGATGGCTCGGTCCACCTGATCTGCCTCGTCCAACACCGCCTACCCGATCAAGACGCCTGCTCAATCCAGATACCGCGCACCGCATGCCTGTTTCAGACACCGCCTGCTTAACTCGGACACCGCCTGCTTGATTGGACACCGCCTGAATGGATCAGACACCGCCTGCTTAACTCGGACACCGCCTTGGAATCAGGTGGGTGAGGGGTAGATAAATTCAGTAGGCGGTAAACAAAACAGTTAGGCGGTGAATGAGCTGAGCAAGCGGTAAGTAAGAGAGCAGGCGGTAAGAAGAACAAGCAGGCGGTGGGCGAAATGGGTAGGCGGTAGGAGAAAAGAGCAGGCGGTGAGCTGTAGGGATATAGGGCGGCGTTTAGGGAGCTGGCGACACCGAGATGGTCTGGGGCCCATGCTTAATCTAATCTGTGCGTTAGCTAGTGTGGGACTGATTCTCAAACTCGATAATGCTCGGCTACATCTTCATCCAACTTGCGTTGCGGGCAATTATCTTCTCGCGTATCGCCACTCTCGCGCGTGCTATTGCCCGTCTCGTAACCTCGAGAGTCCTCGGCTAGATACTGCCTAGTAGGTATATCTTTCCTTTTTCAATCTATTTGATACTTTTAGGTACAACTTCTTCCACGCCTTCACCCATACTTCACCCTGACAAGCTACCAGCACAATCAACACCGCCACCGGCACCGATTCGGCGCTGTCATTCACACCGATCCAATACCGCCCACACTCCATCATGGGCTCTGCGAATTACCGAGTTGCGCAGGTTAAGCTTGTAGCATTGGCTCGCTGCTCTGTATGTGTGAAGAACCATGTCCTTGCCGGCCACTTTGTCTACGTGGACTGCGCGAAATAGAAAAAGCGCTAGACTAGTTTCTTATTGGAGGCTCTCTTGTACGTCGTGACATCTGCTGACAGCTAGTCCGGACTAATTGGATTCTAGCCCCCAGCAGTTGCAAACCTTCGACCTGTACACCAAGCTCGACATTGCGCCTCCGTTTAACGTTACCGCCGAGATCGAGATTGCGGGAGGCAGTGTTAGCAATACCCTCTTCTTGTACTTCGATAACGACCATCGTGTCGGCCGCTGGGACAAACGAGTCCACGATTGCGAGAGTATCCCAGTCGATGACACCTTACGAGCCATTCAAGTTGCTTCGGCTGTGTTTCGTAACGGCATCCACACCAACGCTCGTCCCACGGTTTTGGTCAAGTTACTTTTGGCTGTCAAAAAACAGATTAAAGGCCTGGATACTATCATAGCACTTGCTGCAGCACGTCGTCTAGATCAAGCGGGCTGGGCTACACGAGTTAAATGTTGCCTCGCCGGTCTCGAGCGTCGGACCTGGTAGATTCAGAGGAACAATGAAAACTTATCGCTGTCTGGCGACCGGCGATGCTACCTATTCCAAGTGCTGCTTCCTGTTCTTGCCGCGTGGCGCCGACTCTGTGCTTTTCGCCCTGGATGGACTACCCGGTGTGCTGCGTGTTTCTAGAGATATGGAGCCAACTGCCCGCATTGGTTGGACTGCCCGGTGCCCGTATTGCTGTTAATGGCAGGTGAAATGCCCTGATGGATGGCTGGGTGGATGGATGGAGGCGTTGACCATCGAGGGGCATAACTGGTGTCCGCTTTTATTTTGCACAGAATGAAACAAAACGGCAAGAGGTTTCAGACACATTGGCAAACTAATGGTAATGATAGTGATGTGGGAATTATTGCAAACAATACTGACATAGGCGAGTAAGTTTAGATACTTAGCTTAACACGAGAAGATCAGTGGTCTTATAAACCAGCAAGTCTTCTTGAGAAAGAATAATAATTACCTTAAGAACCTCTATCGAACTTTGACAGTGTCACGACGTTCCCGCGCCCGTCTGCAACGACCTGTACAGTGGCGTCTGGCCGCCCTTGTCTCTGGTCTTGCACTCGCCGCCCTTATCCAGCTGCTTGACAACATCTACGTGGCCGTACATGGCGGCCCACGACAGCGGCGTCCGGCCATCGTTACTGTCTTTGGCCTCATAGTCGGCGCCCTTCTCGAGCAGCTGCTTGACAACATCCACGTGCCCATACCTGGCGGCCAACGATAGCGGCGTCTGGCCGTGGTTGTCTTTGGCCTCCGAGTCGCAGTTATTAGATATGTTCAAAAGCCGAGCAAGGTTTTGGTGACCATTCGTGAGTGCCCAATGAACTGGTGTTTGAGCCGTGACAGCCTTAAGCTCTGGTCCGTACTCGAGTTGTACAGAAACATCGTTCTGATCTGGCCAATAGTGATGTTGCCGTAATAGCGATTTTATAGCATCTCGATGGCCATTAACCATGGCAGCAAAGAATGGAAATTTATATCGACCCCCTTGTATGTGGGTCTTTGGATTATGGTCGAGGCTTGTCGCTATCAGGCTTGAAAAGTTGTTTTCTGTCAGGATGTACAGTATGTAGATAGCTGGATCATATCGGTGGGTATTATACCTTGCGAGTGCATTGCTGAGCGTCACCCAGTTTGGAAGATCAAACGCTTTTAGGAAATCTCCCTGTGGCAGTCGAGTGCCGGCAGTATTGGCGTAGTAAAGCACGTGACGGATGGTGTATGTCAAGAATGGAAACGAGGTTGATAGTTGTTCACATAGAGTTTTTGCTTTATCAGAAGATGCTTTTGGGAGTTCTTGGTCGGAAGGTATAAGACCAGATATGTCCAGCTGGATATAGGCCTCGCAGCATTGCTTGAGTCAATTGTGGGACAGACTCTCGAAATTATCCCCAAGATCGGGCCATAGATCATGGAGACCGTTGTTCTTGAGCAGAAAATCTCGGACGGATTCGTGAATGAATTGAACAGTTCTGGCTTTTGACTTGTTGACTTCGGCAAGGCCCTTGGAAGAACTTAGTACGAATCGATTCATATTATCTGCAGCGGTTTCTTCAGGATCCTATTTTGACAGGCTGCTGGCATCCAATCCAGACACGACCGCAAAATAAAACCCCTCAAGCCGAAGCGGTCGTATCGTAAAGAGTATCCATTGGACGCATAGTAATAGATCGGCCAGGTTATGGCTATCTCGGGTCAGGATATCCTTGAATAAGTTGCTCAGTTTAGGGGGTATTTCTCTTAGCCTCTTCTTAACCGCGAATAGACGGCCTCGTTTGAACTTATTATTCAGGATATTCACAACTAAGACCACCCATATAAACACGCTAGAGACTTTCTGTAATACCTTGTCACTAATCTCTTCGATGCGCTTCTTTGGCCCGACTCGTAGCTTGCTCCTCACGTACTTCTCTAGATCGTGTCTATGGCCAGGCTGGTCCTCGAGGGTCAATTTGATGCCGTTCTCAATGTGAATATAGGGGTAATAATGGCTAGAAAAATAGACAAGAAATTTGATTCCCTGACTAATAGCGTACTTTCCGATACCTTCAAAGTAGGTGATCATGTCATAGAGCTGGTGCCGATCACATTCATCGAGGGCATCTATTAAAGCAAGTTAAACGATGCTAACCAAGCCTGGATATTGCCAAAGAGAAGGCGTCCTGGAGCACGTCAATGTTGCCGATACGGCTGACCTTCAGATCGTTAAGCACGACTTAAAGATCCGAAAACCTCCCCACGAGTTGAACCAGAAGGGATCGTTGCATTCCTGCCGTTGATGTTTCAAGCTTGTCTCCTCTCGCATTGAAGAAGAAAGAGATGTTAGCATCATTATTTGTGTTTTTCTTTGTATGCAAGTATGAGAACTTTATCAAGGTTGATTTTCCGGCCCCAGGCTTTCCGCTGATCCACAAGAAGCCATGATGTTGAGCGAATTGGCCCGGGTCGGTCCAATCCAGATAAGTAGGGTGCGTCAACAGCCACTCACATGTTTTGGTATGGGCGGCCTTAATACTTGACTGTCGAGAATCGATTTGCTCAAACTTAAGTGCCTCTAAGATAACCCTTTGGTGATCTTGCACCAAAGATTAGGCTATATACATGTCAGGCGGGAAGACGTATATGGCGAAGAGGCATGCTTACCAACGGGAGAGGGCGTTCTTATTGCTAGTACCTTATTCACAGATATAACTGAAAGAAATTGCTTTGCATAGGCTGCTGCCGCCGTTGCTGCATAAGGTTGCCACTGCTTGTTCTTGTGGGAATCCGAGTAGTCACAAATTCCACGGATGATTAGACAGGGGAAGTTGGTCATCAATCCAGCCGCCTCCATCTCGAAACAAATAGCATTGAATTGCTCGGCTTTTTCATCTCTGGTTGTCGCATGTTTCATAACTCGGTTGGCAGAAGCAACGACTCCATGGTGGATGCGAGGGTAGGTGTCTGGTCGATTTGGACGAACTTGTATTCTCGAAGCATCGCAATGCACGCATGTGTCTTGCCCCTCTACATGTTCATAGGTACTTTCAAACAGCCAATCCTGCAAGTGGCAACGAGAGGCGAATCCCAGCATGGATGGATTCCGTTCAAGGTCTTCAGCAAGGATCCTAGGGAGTCCACCATGTCTTGTCTCGTGTGTTGCTTGTAAGTTCGCAACCGCGGTCATCAGTTCTGGTGGAGGTCTGGTTGAGGTTCCTTTCGGCTGGAACTTCCCGTCCCGCACTACCTTCCCAATATCGTACTGAACAACGCTATTGCTGACCACTACGTTGCCTAGTAGGACATCGACTTGGCCAGGAGCTCCGCCACCGATACCGACCATGAGACGTACCCGAAGAGAAGGAAAGCTCCTCTCCATATTGCTCGCGACGGCTGCTGCATTGTTCGTGCCGTATCCATCGTGTGGCAAGACCGCAATGACAACATTGTGCTGATTTATGGTGCCAAGCTTATACGTGTTGATATCGCCAGGAATTGGGGGCAAACCCTCGTGTGTTTCATCCAGCATAGCTGCTGCTGCCATCTCGATAGGAAGCGCGCACACCCAGCCGACCGTATAGTCGCTGTGTGACGGTCTTTTGACTTCTCGGCCATCTTGGTGGTTATCAGGTTCTAATCGTTGTCGCTTCGTCCGCTTGTCATGTGGGAAGGTCTGTGCAGGCCGTCACACTTCCCACATGATAAGCCGATACCTCCCAATCAGGGAAGGATTTGACTGGAGGATCCCCTTAAAGGGACAACCTCCCGCTGTACCTAGCTTTCTCTCTCTTCCTTTCCTCTCTAGTCTTGATATTCTCGTCAATAGAGTAATAGCTGCTTGCTGCCGGCCTTGTCCCAGCTCCTCAGTAAGCTCGCCGTGACAATTTTATATAAATTATATTGGAAATGCGTTATAAACATTATAAACTTTCCATAATATATAAAAATAAAAATAAAAATAACATAAGATTTTATACGCGTAAAGAACAAATATACCTTATTATTATAACTTAATTAATCTTATTCTTTTAATTTTGCGCGTTTCTTAACTTAAAATATAACTTAAACTAACTATAACTTATATAAAACGCGCACGTAATTTTAAACTAAAATTACGGGCCCCCCGGATCCCTTTATACGTACGGACGTTTTATTAATAATAATAATTTTGCCGATAATTATTATTTAACTAAACAAATATTTAAATCTAACATAATAATTATTAGCTTTAACAATCATTATTCCCCACCCCGCAGCCCCGCTACGGTACCTTACCTTACTACCTTAGCTACAGGCAGCCTAGCCATACAGAGCTTAACGCCGGAGCGGGATTCAGAGCCTCCGCACCAATTAAAGCGCAGAGCTCAACAGGAAGAGAGTGGAGATGGGTGCCGTTTCGTTCCTCCCACTTCGTTCCTCCACGTCGTTCTGGAACCTCACTTCCATATAAGGCATGTAATTGCGCTCATGACATTCGACGTGGATTACAATATGCAGTTGGAATAACCTGACAGCTCGGGTTACATCGTGAGTCTGCATAATCATGCGGTTATATTGCAATTCAGGGGCCATGCGGCCGTTTTGGAGGAGCCCCGTGGGGTGTATGTAATGCGGCTCTGGCTTGTAGTCTTGACCCTGGGTATAAGATTGTTCAGCCTGCCGCTGTCAAGCCAAGCCCCAGAACCTGTGTCCCCCGAATTCTACTTCGATACCAAAGATCACTGACGAAGGCTCTGCCTCCCCTGCATAACTACGCCATATTGATTAAGGCCTGACAGGGCTGCTCACTTCATATTGCTTTTGTGGTGCCGTGATCAGGGTGATTTCTGTTCTTCGGAGGTTCTACACCCTGACAGACCACCATCATCCTCCTTCCAGCCCTTTGTAGCCGAATTGCGACACCACCAGGTGCAAGAATCCACTCTCTCTGTTGCCCAGTCAATCGTCCTGTCACACGATCTGTCGCGTCTCTTCCAGCATGCTACCATCTCCCCAAAGGTAGGCTACACTCGACGAGCATATTGGATCCTACCGCTGATGTGTACGGTAGCCCAGGGTCTCTCAGCTCAAACAACATGCGTCCAGTTAAGCTTCGAAGTGCCTGCAACAGCTGCTGTGCCTCCAAGGTCCGTCTCTACTAACAGTCTTCCCTGCTTAGTCGGAACTGTGAACTAAGCACTCAATACCAGGTCAAATGCTCTGGTGAGAAGTCCGGATGCGAGCGATGCAGCTCCATGGGAACACGTTGTGTATACGCCGAGTCAAGAGTTGGCAAGGTTCCTGGAGTGCGGGCGAAACGAAAGCATACTCCTAATCGAAACGACTCACAGCAATCGCCGCGGAACCAGGCCAGTATCTCGTCGAAGCGATCGACGAATCATGCTGCAACTTCTACCGATTTGACGTACCCGGATCCCGATCATGAGGAGAATGTGAACTGGAGCACAGATTGGGACCTTGACCCTTCGTCGGTAGATTTCTCCGAGGAACTGGCCAGTATACATATACCCTCCCATACAACCGCGCAAGGATTATCAGCTTCACCTGGCCCTATCATGACCTTTTCTGGGGCTGAAGAATATTCTTTGCCCGACATCGACCCCAGCTTGGAGGAGTTTTTCATGACCCAGCCCTCAATCCCGACGCCAACCGAACAACCCAGCGAGGCATTCTCCTCACCACAGTTACCATCGATGATGGGGTTGCGACCAAGAGACGAATCCGATAGCCAATGCTGCCTTGAATGTTGCCAAATCATCAGTGACCTTGAAAACTTCATCATGACTGAGTTGAAGGCTTTCAAGATCATCCTGGGCATCGTGAGGAAGACGCTTGAAAGACTGAACCACCTGGTCCATGTCCAAGAAAGCTCGCGAGACATCCGATGCATAATGCTCTTCATCACACTCATGTACCAGATCTTGGACTTGTCAGGGGCTGGTCTGTCAACTGTCGCTGATGAAGCTGATCGGCAACGGAAGAGGAGTCTGTCAGGCGTAACGTCCGGTCTTGGATTCGGTGACTTCTCCATGGACGCTCAGGAGCAATCGGCCTTCAGAATGCAGGCCATTCTGAAGGAAGTTCAGCACGCTAATGAGATTCTGGGCCGTATACGAGCGCTGGCTGGTGCAGGTACGACCTCAGATGCCAATGGGACATCGGGCTCGGGGCAGGGCCAGGCCCGCGGCGATTGTTTTCTCGACCTCGACGTTCGATTCCATGAACTGGTAGCGCGCTTTGCCACCGCAATGTAGCGACCACTACAGGTTCGTTTTACGTGACTGTGGTGTGCTTTCTTGCCACAGTTTCTGTAGCCTAGATTTACCTAACCTTCGCTAAAGTTACGTCCTCCTGTGTACATGACACCGTGACCGTTACCTATAAGGCCCCTATCGCGTGACCCGCTTCCGTCCAGCAACAGCTCTGGTCAATGCAGAGCTCGAAACCGACCCTGCTGCATCCACGGCATCAGGGACAGGAAGCGACCCGACCGCCCTCTGCTCAAGGTTAGCAGCGCGGGCCTTTCTTCTATTCGTGGCCTGATCAATGTTGCAGCAACCCCTCATTGAACCATGGCGGGGAAACGTTCAAGTCCTGGATTCCGTGCCGCCCTTCACCTGCACTACGCCAGCGTCGCTGTGAGGCAAGCCACGGCGGTACAAGATACCGCTGTATGCGGACTGTCGGCCTGTTAAAAACTTGGACCAGCCCAGCCGAGCCGCTGCATCCATTACGTGACATTGTTCAGCGTAGTTTCGCAGCTCATTGGTGGTGAGTACCAACAATTGTGCTGCGCCGCCTCCAATTCAGTGAAGTGGTGTGCTGTGAAGCACAGTTCTTTTCTAAAAGGGCCATGCGTCCGATCAGCTCGCCGTCCGGAGCATACGCGCGACTTCATGCAGTTGACGCGTCACAGCAGGTAGGAGAGTGGTCAGGTGTACCTAGGCGAATAGCCATTTGACGTGTGGGGTCTCGGTAGTGGTGTGGTCAGTAGATACTTCGTCGCTGGGCTCCAGCTGCAAGAGGGATTGAGGATGCCCAAAGGATGCTCATCGTTGATGATAGCGGCTCGGACCGACAGGCCCATGCATCAGGCCCAATGGGATCCTGGCTTGGCGGCGAGCCTGCCTGTACCGCAATGCAGCCTCCTGTGTCAGATCCAAAAGAGCATACGGGGTCTGTTGAGAATCAGTCCTGTTGCTATCAGCGACACTCAAAAACATACCACTTGGTACAGCATACCATCGATTCGCACATTGTCTACCATCCCCCCCATAGAAGTCGGACACCCCCACTAGTCGGACAGCCAAACCCCACCATCACCACCAAAACACCCCTTTATTCACACACATGTAAAAGAAGTCATTCAGATCAGAGAAACTCAGCAAAATTATCATTCGAGAGCGCTGAAGCTGCTCATTGTACAATCTAGCGGGCGCCCGTATTGCGCGGCCGGAACGTGTCAACCTAGGCTGCTGGATGGCCTCCAAAGCGGCCTCTTCAGGGGCTTCATCCTCATCTTCCTCTTTATCCTCTGACTCAACAATCATCTCTTCTTATACCTCTGCAGGCGTTTCAGGACTAATAATACCTTCCTTAGACAAGATCTCTGTTACTGTTTTAAACTTCTTGTTAGGATTAGGGATCTTTTGCCGCTTATGGGCCGTAGCCGCTCCAGTTCAGCCTCCAGGGCTTTGATCTTCCGGGCTTGGATGACAACTTCCGTCTCCTTGGTCTCGAACGCGTTGGCTATCTTCCTGTATTTCAAGCGGGTGCCAGGGGATTTATTTTTGCCGAAATCCATGATCTCCCGACTTGTAGTAGGGGTCCGTTGGTCCTCTGGTTCAGAGCTTTCAGGGGTCTCAGGCTCAGGGGTCTTCTGCTTATCTTCCTGGATTTCTGGATGTGCTAGGCACTTCCTGCGACTGATTGGATAACATCCAGTGGTTCTGAATCCAGAGAGGATGTTTATCTTAGTAAAAGCAGAAGTTCTTGCTTGGCTATAGCACCGAATGAAATTGATCTTGTTAACAGGCGAGGCATCCGTCAAGGAATTCAGCTGCGAGAGAAATTTCTGGTAGTAAGCCTTCAGGGCGTTATAGGGCCCGTTATCGAGGGGCTGCATGCCGTGACTGGTGTGGACAGGGAAGAAACAGAGCAAGATGTTGGCGAAATAACACATGGTCATGAATTTGTCCTATTACCACGCGTTAGCCCGGATTAATTCCAAAAATTTGAAGGAAGTCTAAATAAAATAAGAAAAAATCATATACGTACGGAGGTGTGGCTACCATGGCCATCTAGTATCAAAAGAACAGCCTCATACTGATCTTTTCCTCGTACCTCGTCCACCTGTGGGATGAACACGTCTTCAAACCACTGGCAGGCGATGTCATTGGAGGTCCAGCCGTTTCTGAGCATATAAAATGCCAATCGGCGGTTTTTCAGAACTCCTCGATAAACCATTGGACTTGGAGGTCCTTGCTTTTAAAGATAATGCCCGGTTTGAGGATTTTTCCCGTGGCTGAGATGGCCTCGATGAAGGAGGTCCAACTGCAGCTCTGGGGGGTCTTCAGGAAGGATTTCTTGGTAGCAGAACTACCCAGAACAAGAGAGTCGATACCTGTGAATACGATTATAATTTTTTGGAATTAAAGGGGTAAGTAGAGCTACCATAGCCCGCCATAATGCCGCCCTTATCGGCATTATACATGTTCTCTGGCTTTACCCAACCGTAATCCTCAAGAATTTCGAAGAACCAGTTAACTGCTTTGGGCATAAACCCCTTAAAGCGCGCTGATTTCATCCTTTTGCCAATTTTGGTCTTTATTTGAGGGTTGCGGCACTTGAAGCCCGCTATGAAGGTGTCTCCCAAAGGGCGTTCATCTCCCTTCTTTTTCAATAACTTTGTGACAATCTCACAAACTAGGGAGTGCGAAGGGGCTAGTCCTAGCTTCTCCTGACGCAAAATCTATTCGACTATAGTGGTTTCTTGAGTAGGGGAGAGTCTCTGTTGCTGCGTGTGGGCTTCGGCCCTTGTAGGCTTGCCGTTAAGTCGATCAGACAGCGTTTGGGGCGGGATGCCATGTTTTTGAGCGCTTTTTCGTAAAGACAGGCCCTCATCCGTGATATCTAAGATGGCATTTGCCATCTGATCCTCTGTATACGAATAGGGAGGCATTTTGGGCAGCTATACGGTGCTGCGTTGCATATAGAACAAGGCTTTAAGGGAGCCTTGCAGGGCCATAGATTTGCTATTCGAGGTAGGAAATGCGGGGTAATAGATGACCAATCACATAGGCTAGGCGGGGTAAATTTTATATTGGAGTAAACCCCAAGGTCAGGGCTATCTAGAGCAGTAGTTACATTCTAAGTAGCTTTAATATCGGGCTGAAAGCGTGTAAGTGAATAAAGGGGTGTTTTGGTGATGATGGTGGGGTTTGGCTGTCCGACTAGTGGGGGTGTCCGACTTCTATGGGGGGGACGGTACCTGGCCTTCACCCGGATGTTCAAAGGATGTGGGTGTCTGCTAATTCTAAGTATGGATTGGTGTGATGTGTTGCCTTGAACTTCGAAGGCAAGGCTGTTGGCTGTCGCGAAGGCGGTGTATTTAACAGATTATCATACTACCTTTGGTTACATCATGGCAACCACCATTTATCCAACTCGTCACACAGCGTTCAATACCAAGAAGTGTAGAACAGTGATAACAATGCACACGCCCCTATATCACCCAAGAGAATGAATATACATGTAGGCTCTAGATACCGGTAAGTCTTTCTTAAGCTTCTTATATTTGATATCCCTCCTAGTCGTGTGGATCCCAGCCACTCGGTCCAGGCACCAGTAGCTTATTGTATCTCCTGTTATCCAGGACGTGTTACGATAAGGTTACCTGTGATGGCTGCACCAGGTGACAGGTACCAACCCACTGTATTCTAGGTATTTAGATAATTATCGGATGGCATCTCTTCCCGTCTAAAGTTAGTTAAGTACCAACTAGAATACAAATCGTCTTAACTAAGACTGGTGACAGATCTCCGTTCTAGTTCCGCTACTACAAAGGCATAATGGTGCTTATCTTATTGAAATTATAAACTACTTTCGTTAAATACGATATATTGACTTGTTTAAAGCGCTTTTAAAGCGTTGAAGCTTAATATATACTAATTATTTTATTTAATAACGTTTTAATAACTATATATAAGTTAACAAAGGTTACAAGCGAGCGGGACACACAAGCGAGTGGGACACTGTTATAATCCTCCCAAACCTTCAACTTCCAACCAGTATTTCTCCACCCACGACAATAGCACCGCGTTATAACGAATCAGACATGCAGCTAGCTGTCCAAGCTAAAAAACGAGACCCTCGTATTTCTGTTCGAAAGCTTGCTAAAACTTTCCACCTACCAATCTCTACACTGGCTAAAAGAATCGCCGGCCGACCATTACGACGTAATAGCATGCCTAATTCTTTGAAACTTACGGTTTCTGAAGAGAATGCCATTTGTTCCTTCATAATCGACTTGGATGCCCGAGCATTTCCGCCCCGGTATACTTATATTGAAGATATGGCAAATCAATTGTTGGCGGCGCATGGGGCTGGACGCGTCGGAAAGAACTGGACGGCGAACTTCATCAAACGTAACGGCGGGGGCATGAAGTTGGGACAGCCCCCAAGTTGGGACAGCTTCCACACCAAAAGGCCACACTTGCACCCACCCACATCACCATCAAGAATGAAGCTGTAAATACTGTAAATAATGCATTCGAATCGTCTTTTCTTGCTGTTTCTTCCAGTGTAGAATTCATTAGGTACGCTGCAGCGGGACGGGCCGTGGTGGGGGTCGGACGTTAGCACTCCCGGGCCTAGAACTGAGGGCTCCCGGCTCCCGTGCCCCTATCCCCTCCAATCTAGCAAAAGTTCTTTTTTCTTTTTTTTTCTTTTTTTCTGTAAGCATCATAGGCTTCAGTACGTTGAAATGCCTCCTTCGTACACTCCCAAAGACCTCGCTGAGGCAATTGCCGCTGTGAACGATGACGAACTGTCTCTTCGCAAGGCCTCCCAACGCTATGGAGTGCCAAAATCAACCCTCTCTCGCAAGGTCGAAGGCACCACGATGACCCAAAGCAGTCATATCGCAAGGGCGCTCGTACTAAGCAGAAATTGAGCCCTGAGCAGGAAACCAAGGTGGTTTCATGGATCTTCCATCAAGAGAAGGCAGGCCATGCGCCAACTCACGGCAATGCGAAGTACATTATCTAGAGGATCTTAAAATCCCAGGGAAAATCGGATCACTTAGGGGGCCATTACATACGAGACTTCATCCGGAGGCACCCAGAGATCAAGACCAAGATGGGAAGAAAACTTGACTACAAGCGTATCAATGCTGCCACTCCCGACAATATCAATGGCTTCCATGACCGCTATGAGGATTTCGCCTATATTAAACCCGAAAACCGGGCAAATGCCGATAAGTACGGCATTATACAGGGTCGGTAGTACGTGAATTGTCCAATCCAAGTGGTTTTCAGACGGCTGACCGGGAGATTATAGGTCTGATGGCCTTGTAATAGGTAGTTCTGGCTCAAAAGGGGCCAACGTCAAGTCCAACGATGACCGCACGTGGACTACAGTGGTGGAATCGATCACCGCCACTGGGAAGAAGCTCCGGCTGTTGGTTATGTTCAAGGCGAAGTCGACCCAGACGCAGTGGTTTATAATCGAGCATCCCGCGATAGCAGACTGGATAGTAACGTACTCCATTAACGGCTGGTCCTCGAATAAGATCGCGCTGCACTGGCTTGAAAAGGTGATTTATTTTCTTATTTATTATCGTTAATTACATGCTAATTAAGCCTTAGATCTATCTACCTGACACTGCCCTTAAAGATGAGGATGAATTTCGCCTATTAGTGCTCGACGGCTATGGCAGCCACTGCTCAGATGAGATCATGTATCTATGCTATATAAACAACGTTTATCTGAGCTTTTTTCCTGCACATACGGTAGGTTAAATGCTAATTAGGAGTTATTTCGTGAATAGAGGTAGTCTCAAATCTTCCAGCCCCTGGTTTAACCGTGTTTTCTGTGGTGAAAGCCGCCTACCGCCGCCTCATCAACCAGCTTGGTTAGTTGAACGATTCGGCTCCTATTGGCAAAGTACGGTTCCTCAGTTGCCTGGCTAAGGCCCGTGAAGAAGCCACGCAGGCTATCGTGCATTCTAGATAGCGTGCTGCCGGTCTTTGGCCTGTAAACCAACAAAAGACCCTCGTGAACGAGCATGTGGTGAAGGCAGCAAAGATCCAAGCAGCAGCTGCTGCTATAATGAACCCCGAGACCACCCCCTGTGACGGCTGTGGCGGCCTGCACAGACCTTCCTATATGACAAGTGGATACCTCCTAATAGGGGAAGGATCTGACCAGAGGATCCCCTTAAAGGGGCAACCTCCCACTGTACCTATCTCTCTCTCTCTCTTCCTTTCCTCTCTAGTCTTGATATTCTTATTAATAGAGTAATAGCTGCTTACTGCCGGCCATGTCCCAGCTCCTCAGTACGCTCGCCGTGACATAATATCAAGACTCCTCCATACCAGATCAGAAGCCTTGTCTTCAGATCACCACTGTAAGGAATTTTGCCTCTAGTAGTGACAGGTACAGTGTCTCCGAACACCCACCTACCCCAAGACTTTATTATACACCTACCATTATCACTGATTCTGTCCAACACACCGTGACGATGAGTACCATTATCATTCCAGAATATCAGGATAGTTCTGAAAGGACTGAAAGACCAGCCCAACCTACCCAAATATTCCACAACGCTAATAACCTTCCGCCAAAGAAAGAACCAAAGAAACAGAGAACCAAGGCACAAGGGGGCCAGAGCAAGCCAAACACGCAATCAAAGGCCGCTTTGACCCACAACAAATCTCCCTCAAACTCTTCATCGGCTCTATTTTCCTCCAGGACCACATTCCAGGACCCACAGACCCAGCCCATGGCACCAATCATGAGCGGTGATCTGGGCCGATCAGACGACCCCTTGCTCTTCAACCTGGATACGCTTACGGCAGAGCAGCTAGCCAGACTGCAAACCGAACTACACATCCGGATCCCGAGGTCTGAGCCACCAAGGCCCACAACAGAACGACAGTCTGTGCATTTCAACACACCACGAGAAGAACGAGCCTTTCCTTCCTTGGAAACAGGTTCTCCACACACAACGACCCCTAGGTGGGACTCCTCAGCTTCTATGGCATCAACCTCAAATGCCATGCGACATTCCATCAAGCTGGCAGACCCTGTAAAGCTGAGTAACGGTCAAAACCCAACCTTTGAACAGTGGAAGAACAGTACCCAATGCAAGCTACGGACCAACTGGTGGCTCTTCCCTACAGAAGAATCAAAGTTTGATTGGCTTTGTACATTAATAGAAGGTGATACAGCTATAGCATTGGAACCATTCATTTCTGAAGAGAACACCGAGTCACTTACTACCATTAAAGAGGTGTATAACCTTCTCCGGTCCTCTTACAGCAATCCCGATACAGCTGTTCAAGCCAGGGATCAGCTCCATGATCTATGGATGGAACCAGTGCAAGACTTCTACTCCTTTTGTTCCACATGGGTTCTCTTAGCCAGCAAGGCAGGCCTGTCCCGGACAGAATGGAAGTATGAGCTGAACCGAAAGCTGATACCACCCCTAAGGATACAAGTGATGGCTTCTTACCTTGACTCTAACGTTTCTTTCAACCAATTTCGGAACATCTGTTCTAGCAATGCTTAACAGTTTGTAGAGATTGAACGGGTCAAGAAGCAGCGCCAAAGCTTCTTAAAAGCTTCCTCCCGCCATACCATCACTGCGGCACCTGTACACCAACAGTTCATCAGAAGCCTACCAACCCAAGCTTTGTCCAACTAAGCGATTGACACTACCTTCCAACCAGCAAGAGCATCACCTGATCAGAAGACTCCCCGTCTCTCTGCAGTCCCTAAAAGGAAGCACATTCATCAATCACACACATCCCACAAGGCAGAAAGTGTCACATGCTACTTGTGTGGCAAAGAGGGTCATATTGCTCCCAAGTGTCCAGACAAAAGAACTCCTCATGTATATTTTCTAGAAGAAGACAATGAGACCTCTTCTGGTCTGACCCAGGATGTTACTTCTGACAACGGGTCGGAAAACTCAAGGGCCTAGGGAAAGTCTCCCACCTAGGCCTCCAATGTACTATCAATCAACTGGCTCACCACTCTCTTGAAATTCCATCACTTCAATCAGACCTCACTGGCTTGATAGGCGGCAGTACCTTTGTGATGACTGCAACCATCCGGTAGAATGGAATTGCAGTGCGTGTAAAAGTTTTGATTGATACCGGAGCAGAGGTTTATCTTTTAGGCAGCCGTTCAATCATGAGACCCTTGGCTCAATGATGGGAACTCCCTTAAAGACATTTTGATGAGCCTGCCACCCTGAATGGCTTTGGCAAGGGGCATTCACAGGTTGTCAACACAGCGGTTGCAGCAAATTTCCAGATTCAGGGAAGAACCTTCCGGGAAGCCCCTATCCTAGAAGCAGAGTTTGGACCCAGCAAGAACTTTGACCTTATTGTTGGCAAGCGGTTTTTGGCTGTTCACAACCTCTTACCAGACTGCCGGCGGAACCGCCTATATTTCCCACCAGAACTACCTTTCCTTACCAACTAAAAGACCGACATCACCAACCCAGCTCGCCAGTGGTTAAGATAACGGGCTATCAATCCTCAGGCCCGGCAAGACATGCTCCATAGGGATTCACAGTGGGAAGAGCAAGAGAAACGCCCACAAAAAATACTACAACGCCCTCAAGTACTGGCTATATGGGCAAGAGACCATCATCAGTCCTTGCAGGCTATGAAAGACCAGCTAGCAGGATGGGACCGCCTGGTATCCTTGCAAAAGACTTCGCTACGCCAGGCTGTTCATCCCAAGATTAGCAAAGACGCAATAATGAACGTTCTGGGCGCGGATATCCACCTAGTCTCAGGAAGTACCTTCTTTAGACAGGCTAGTCACCGTCAGAAGGGGCAACATCAACGACACAGCTACGGAAATATGTTCTCCTTTTCGATATATGAGCTTGATTAAGCTATTGATTACTCTATTGATAAAGAGGACTTAGAGACTCAGCACCTGCTACGCAGCAGGCTTCCCCCAGAGGCACAAGATTTTATGGATGTGTTTTCCAAGACAGAAAGCAACGAGCTACCCCCTTTCTGCAAGGATATTGACCACAAGATCGAGCTCAAGCCAGGGGCTAAGACTCTTCGTCTGCACCCCTTATATAGCATGAAGGCCGACCACCTTATTGCCTTCAAGCAATATCTGACGGAACACTTGCGCAAGGAATGGATTGTTCCCAGTGGAGCAGAGTATGGGTCCCCTGTTCTCTTTGCCAAAAAGCCAAATAGAGGCTTGCGTTTCTGTGTTGACTACCGCGAGCTCAATGCTCAGTCAAAAAAGGACCGCTATCCACTGCCATTAATCAGCGAAACTTTGGAACGTCTATCTAGCGCTAAGCTGTTCACCAAGCTGGGTATCAGGGCGGCTTTCCACCGAATCCGCATGGATCCAGCCTCTGAAGATCTCACGACCTTCCGCACGCGCTTTGGTCAGTACAAGTACAAAGTGCTCCCTTTTGGACTTTGTAACGGCCCAAGTACCTTCTAGCGATATATCAACAAGGCCTTGTTCCCATATCTGGACGAGTTCTGTACAGCCTATGTGGACGATATCCTGATCTTCTCTGCAGACCTATTGGAACACTGGGACCATGTCCGCAAGGTCCTCCAGAAGCTCCGGGAAGCTGGCCTCCAGGCTGACATCAAAAAGAGCGAGTTTGCTGTCACATCAAAAAAATTCCTGGGATATATAATATCAACCAGTGGCATATCAGTTGATCAAGCCAAGATTGCCGTCGTGAGGGACTGGAAAGAGCCTAAGACTGTTAAAGAATTACAGTCTTTCTTGGGATTTTGTGACTTCTATTGGCAATTCATAGACAGTTTTAGCAGGATAGCTAAACCTCTTTACCGTCTCATTATGACAACCAAGTACCTATGGACCAAGGAACAGCAGAGAGCCTTTGACAACCTAAAGGCTGCCTTATGCTCAGCTCCCTTGCTCTCATATTTCAAGGAAGCAGCTTCTACCAAGCTGGAAATAGACGCTTCAGATAGTGTAATCTCAGCAGCCCTTTCCCAACAGGATGAGCAAGACAACTGGCATCCAGTGGCCTATTTGTCGCAAACTATGAATGTAGCAGAGTGCAACTATCCCATCCATGACAAGGAACTACTGGCAATTGTCTATGCCATGCGAGAATGGAACCATATGCTCACTGCCCTTCAGCATCCCTTTCCTGTTTTCACAGATCATCAGGCACTCCAGTACTTTGTCACTAAGCGACAGCTCAATGCTCGACAAGCAGCCTGGAGTGAGGATATCTCGGGCCTGGACTTTACTATCTCTTTCTGTCCAGGTAGGGAGAACCTGATAGCTGATACTCTATCACAGAAAGCTGTAGATCTGGCTACACAAAAGGCCATCAAGGATGAAAGTTGCTACCAGATCCCCCTACCTGTTGAAAGGTTCAATGGACCCGTTGACCTGCCTGTGACCGACTCGTCACCTAGTCCAGAAGACAACCTGGTATGTGCCATTATGGCCACCTTGAAAGCCAACAACCAGGACCCAGACGGTTCTCTAGAGGGTGTTCAGCTTATTGATGCCATCTTGACAGCCAACCGCTCTTCAGAGACCCTATTCCTTGAGCGGGAAAAAGCCAAACACAGTCAGCAGGGTTATAGTCTTGTTGATGGCTTATTGTTGAAAGAGGGACGCCTTGTGGTGCCTGATAAGGGGCACCTACACACACAACTTTGTGATGAGATTCACAGACTACCTTCCCGTGCACACCCTGGTCGGAACAAGATGCGTGCCTTAGTAGCAGAGCGTTATTCCTGGCCTGGTATGGGTGCTTTTATAGACCGCTATTGCGCTCATTGCCCAGAATGTGGCAGAGGCCGCAATTCCCGTCTTAAGCCAGCCGGCTTGCTACAGCCTCTGCCTATACCAGATCGTCCTTGGCAACATGTCTCTATGGACTTCAAGACCATGCCAAAAGACAAGCTAGGCTATGACACAATCTATGTGGTGGTAGACCGACTAGGCAAACACCCGTGGTCTATTCCAACATATAAGACATGTACAGCCAAGGACCTTGCCACCTTATACTTCAATGGACCTTGGAGGGTCTATGGCACCCCTGAGACTGTAACTTCAGACCGTGGTCCCCAGTTCATTGCTGCCTTTTTGGATGAACTAGCCAAGCTTACAGGGATGGACCTACGCCGCTCTACTGCAGAGCACCCTCAGACAGATGGTCAGACAGAGATCATCAATCAGTTCCTCCAGACCAAGCTCTGACCCTTTATAAGCCATTTTCAGGATGACTGGTCTCAATTGCTGCCCTGTCTGGATTTTGCTAATGCCACACAATCTCATGCAAGTACTGGCTTATCTCCAGCTGAGGTTGAAATGGGGTTTCTTCCAGTCATGAAGTTTGACTGGAATAAACGCAGTCCTCTCTCAAGAAAGACGCCTATTACAGAGCAGCTGAGTCGTTCAGACGCTCAAGAGTTTACTGAACGCCGGGCACAGGCTGTGGTATCGGCCAAAACCAACCTCTTTAAGGCACAAACAGAGTACAAGAAACAGGCTGACAAATCCCGACGACCAATCGACTGGAAGCCAGAAGATATGGTATATGTCCGCAAAGGAGCATGGCGCACTGACCGCCCACATAATGGGTTGGACAACCCCTATATGGGACCATATCGGGTTATCAAACAGGTCAATGAGAATGCCTTTGAGATTGACTTACCCCCTGGGATAAACGCTCATCGGGTTATCAATGCAAGCCGCTTAGTACGGTCACCAAATAACCCTGTCCCAGGTCAGGTGATCCCTCCACCGCCTCCCGTCAACATGGATGGGGTTCCTGAGTGGGAAGTTAACAAAATTCTGTCCTCCCGCCAAACCCGGGGCAAGCTGGAGTACCAGGCTGAATGGACAGGTCATGATCCTGACCCGATGTGGTACCCAGCAGCTAACTTCAGAGGCTCAGCTGTACGCGTCAAAGAGTTCTATGAGGCAAATCCCAAGGCGCCAAGTCCACCTCAAAGGTTACAGCAATGGATAGAGGCTGCTGCTGATGATCAGGACCTAACTGATCATGAGGAAGACAACTTGCCTGTAAGGGGCTCTGCACAAGGAGTAAGAAGAACTCGTAAGAAATCATTGTCGTAAACTGACTTTGATAAGGGGGGGAGTAGTGTGACGGCTGTGGCGGCCTGCACAGACCTTCCCACATGACAAGTGGATACCTCCTAATAGGGGAAGGATCTGACCAGAGGATCCCCTTAAAGGGGCAACCTCCCACTGTACCTATCTCTCTCTCTCTCTTCCTTTCCTCTCTAGTCTTGATATTCTCGTTAATAGAGTAATAGCTGCTTGCTGCCGGCCATGTCCCAGCTCCTCAGTACGCTTGCCGTGACACCCCCGAGGCATTAGAAGCCCCTAAATCAGGGCAGGATATCGCCCTGATGCTATCAGCAGTTGCTGAGACCCCTGAGCAGCGAGCAGGAGTCCGCTTGGTTGCAAGAGCGTACGATGAGATGGTGGTTAAGCTAGCACTTG
Organism: Anthostomella pinea; assembly: GCA_963556695.1. Taxonomy (NCBI): domain Eukaryota; kingdom Fungi; phylum Ascomycota; class Sordariomycetes; order Xylariales; family Xylariaceae; genus Anthostomella; species Anthostomella pinea. The sequence continues at coordinate 4,222,953 of CAUWAG010000006.1, read as the reverse complement.
CGAAGGAACTGCTAAAAGCAAAAGACGCCAAAATCGAGCATCTACAACCAAAAAAGCGCCGTAAGGCCCCTGAGAAAGAGCCAGACCAACGGCTATGGAAGATTGGGGACGTTGTTGCTGAGCAAATCGAGCATACGGAGGCCGCACGAGCTGCTATTGAGCAGCGGGAGGAGAGACAACGAGTTTTGCGTGAATTGCAGAACTTTCATACTGACGAATCAGAGAGCTCTCTCTCTGAGGACTCTGAGGAGTCAGATTCAGAAGATTTAGAGGAATTGGAGCCCTCTGAGGATGAAGGGGTTGCTGTTGACGAAGAGGGTGATGGCACGGATGAGGAGTCCGACGAGCCCATTTTGGTGTGATCTTCACGCCGCGCGATCCGCCAGCTAGGGCGCTACCGTGTGAGCAACTGATATTGCTGAAAACACCAGGAAAGAGCGGCTCTAACGCATTTATTATATAATTTATAGCTTCAATGCAGATGGAGTTATCTGGGGGTGCAACTGTGGCCTTTTGGTGGGGAAACTGTCCCCACTTGGGGGCTGTCCCAACTTCATGCCCCCGCCGTTATACCAGGCCTCCGGACGCGTTTTTATCGGAGGATAGACTACCAGAGGGTCTTAAACGAAGATCCGGACGCGTATTGCGCGTGTTTTCGCCAAGTTGCTGCGGCAATCGCGAAACATGGTATCCAAGACGCGGATATTTACAACTTCGACGAGATAGCTTAAATTTATATATATAAATAATAAATTAATAATAATAAAAGTTAAATAACTTAATAATAAAAAGATTTATATAATAACTTTTTATATAAAAATGGAATATTATAATTATTATATTATAATTAGTTTATATATAACAATTTTCTACCTTATTTACCGAGTAAGGTTTAAAAGCGCTTTGTGTGAAGTTCTTTCACCTATGAGCTCTGTTCTGTCCGGGTCGGTCGCTTAGGTAAGACCAGTCGGGCGCCGGCGCTTTCTCTTTCCCTGCTACGTCCGGCCGCGACTACGTCCTTCCTCACGACTATTTAGACTTGCCTCTCCATCCCTTTCTTGTCTGGTTGCCCGTCCTTTCTGGTTACTCAGTTTTTTTAGTGCTTTCTTGGACTCATGGAAGGCTATGGTCTTTCCCGTCGAGGCGCTGCTAACGTCCAAGCCGTGTGGCCCCGGATCAGCAAAGCTGCCGAGGAACGGGAACGGCAAGCGGGCAACCCTTGCATCGATCTCTCGACCTCCGAGAATTGGCTGCTGCGAAACGAACTTATTGACCTGTACAAACAGGCTATTGAAGGCAGCTTGTCCAGTCATGTGAGTATGCCCTCTAAAAATAATGGCAGTCTACATCCTGATGCGTATTTAGGATCTGTCTTACCCGGATGGATTCGCGGGCGATTTGAAGCTCTTGGATTCGTTGGCGAGATTCTTCAACCGCTATTTCCAGCCGCTGGTACCTGTTTCTAGGGAACATCTAGCGGTTGCTCCAGGCGCAGCATTTGCGCTCGACTCTCTTCTGTACAACATATGCGAAGTGGGCGATGGCTTGCTAGTACCAACGCCTTGCTGGGGTGAGTTGATCATATCTGTTCTTTTCGACGGTAGTCAGCGGCTTTAGCTTACTGGCCATTCAGGTAGCTTCGAATGGTTGCTGAGCGTGAGATCCGGCGTACAGCCCGTCTTCGTTACCACGCGGAACCTCGACGATGTTTTCTCCATGGGGGTCATCGAGGCACTGGAAAGTGCCTTTTCAAAGTCCGCTCTGCCAATAAAAGGCGTTCTCTTCACGAACCCTCACAACCCGTCCGGCCAGTGCTATCCAGCGAGTATTGTCAAAGCGATTGTCAAGTTCTGCGGCCAAAGGGGTTTGCATTTCATATCCGATGAAATTTACGCCCTATCCTCATTCGAGAACCCGGATGTGTCGCACCCCGTGCCGTTCGTGTCAGCGCTACAGTTAGATGTCGAGTCTTTAGGCTGCGATCTCTCTCGAATCCACACGATCTGGAGTATCAGCAAGGACTTCGGCTCCAGCGGCCTACGAATGGTACCGTCCCAGGGTCCGTTAAGTATGAGCTTATACTGATTGGAAGTAGGGCTGCTGTGTTAGTCAAAGCAACAAGCCCCTAGTTACGGGTCTCGCACTTGTCTCCAATACGCAGACGTCATCGCTCACGGCTATTGCTGCGGCCAGTCTCTTGTCATCCCCAAAGCTGGATGACCTGCTTGCGCTCAACTCCCACCGCCTTGCACGGGCGTATTTACGCTTGACATCAGCCCTGAAGAAACGAGGTCTACCTTACATCCCTGCGACGATGGGGCCTTTCATCCTCGTGAGGATCGCACCACATGCGCGTACCTGGGAGGATGAGGCAGATGCTATCCAAGCTTACAAGAGCGCAGGATTGTCTCTTTCAGCAGGACGGAGCTACCATCTCCCCGAGTCTGAGAAGGGATGGGCAAGGATCAACTTCGCTATTGATCCCAATCAACTGACTGAAGCTCTTCAGAGAATTGGTGCTGCAGCTGACGATTGTACAAGGCTGTGATCAGGGTACAATGGGCGGGAATAATACTCGAGCTCTTCACTAGTACTACATAGTTATACGACATCTCTACTGAATGCATTCACTGCAGCAATGCCGTCACAGGCTACAAAATTCGTTTGATGCTCAGGCAATATCAAGGCACTTGACCGGTCTCACTGCCAGTCTTTTGGGATATCATTCGGCATAGGACCCATGTTCGATATTGCTATTTTCGTGTTGGGGCGACTCTACAAATCGGGGGCTTAATAAGCATCAATCCGGCTCCGTGTGGACATCTTTCGGCCGTGGATCCCAGCTCTCGGCAGCCGAGTAATCTGAGGGCCATCCGGTCTCCCTGGGCCGGAAATGAGGAAAATGACACAGCCGCGGAAGACGAATACTCGGCAAAGCGAGGAAACAGCCCCTGAATGTAAAATATGGGGCGCTCAAACAACACCTGTTCGGTACTAAATTTTGATTATTCATTCCGGTCTACGGGTGCAAGCCTGGATAGATCTTCGGTCATGTTGCAACCAACTGCCTCAAAGTCGGAATCCGCACTCTCCACACAAGGCGAAAAGGGGAAATGGTCATCACCAAACAATAAACTACCTACACTTGGTTTCCAAAGCGAGGCCCTTTCTCGTCTTCCTTACTCTCGAGAGATCAATCCTTGCATATAAGTCGGCATCAATGCGGATACGAGGTACGTCACTTAGCAGCTCACTCGGTCCCCGAAGATCGCCGTAGGGCGTCACTGTGCATATCAAGATGTGACACAGCGTAATAGTCAGCCAGGCATGCGAACATAATAGATTGGTAGCTTCGGGAGCCGGCCCAGCAGAACACTCCTCCGTATCCTTGAGCAAAGATCGACAACAGACCGAAGGACCAACGATGTAACTGCGCCCACCCCTATTCACCATTGGACGGAAACCACAACCTCGATCGGCTCCATCCAAATCATCTACCAGGCTCATGCAACGCCAGGCAGCGAACTTCCACACTCTCTCTCGGAGCAGCATCTGCAGGGGTGTCAGGGTGCTTGAAAGCCGCGTGAGCGCAGACTGGGTGTAAGAAATTGAATGTTAGTCTCTTGGTTGATGCAGCCCAGGCTTCGGTACCTTACTTACCGTCGGCAACGCCACGATGACCCCAGCTGTCCCATATTTTCAGCAGCGTCACCTCCTCTGTACTATGACCACCCAAGTACCACCAGCGCTGTCCAGGGTCGTGCTCTATGGTGACCGTCTGCCCGCGCTCCTCGTACTCTCCGCGCCACAAGTCACACGGATGGACATGCTTGGGATCGAGTGTCGTGTAGTCCATCTGCGCCAAGGGCCAATCAACCACTGGGCCGTTCAATGGACGCCAAACACTGTGACGATGCCGTCAGTCATTTTACCCGGTAGGATTCTTCTCGCCTTGGTTTTGGGACGCACTTAATCATCTGCACACGGCCTTTCAATATAGACTCGTAGTCTTCATGTGCGGCGAGGTTTTGGCGAAGTCTCCTGAGTGAGCCCTTCCCGGACCTAGTCGATTCTTAGTTAATGCCCTCTACTTGCCATTGCAGGACGCCGGGGTTGGGGACGCAACTGGTCGCAGTGCACCTGCCCCTGGAATCAGCCACGGTAAATCAGAAGTGTGAGGATATGTGCACGCATACCGTTGTAGCAGGCTGCTCCTTTCCGTCCGTGTTGTCCTTACTGTCACGGCCTGGGTCCCGCTTGCGCAAGGTGTGATCGAAAACAATCACGCGCGATGCGCCCGTTATGCTCATGATTAGGGATTCGACTTTCGGGTAATATAGACGCTCGACCGCCCCCTCTTTAGCGCCACGAAGAGCCTCTAAGAGATTCGAATCAAGAGTCCCGGGATCTTCCACGTAGGCAAAGCCATTGCGGTCCAAGGTGAACTCATCCCGAACCGTTCTGGCATTGGACACAGTTACTTGGTCATCGACCCAGTTGAAATTGACAGTCTCCATGCCGGGAGCTGCTGCAGATCGGTAGAAAGGGTTGCCCTTGGCCTTTTGATCCCACGGCTCAATGAATGTCATGGTGGTCGACACTTTCTCTATGCTTCTAATGCTGTGTCCGCCTGAAGCATCCTGACGAGATGGCGGGGCGGGTGTGGACATGGCTTAGTGCATTCTCATAAAACACCGTTGAGTAATGGGATTATAGTGTACGTGGATCAACAAATAGCACTGATGGTACGTACCCGCGAACGAGAGACAATCCTTGTGGTCCCCACGTAAATGCGGAAAGATTTATATATTTAATAATATCCCAGCGCCGGTGTGACTATAGCAGTCGGGTACCGAAGCCCTAGCGGGCGTTCCGCTGCCACGGCGGCCGCTCATCGGGAAAGAAATCGGCGTCCGCAACTCCAAGCTGTTCACCAGATCCTAGGTCAGAGCGCTTCCTCTCACACCGAACGCATTAACATTTTTGATCGTTGCCCTTTGTGTGGGTTTCAAACCAGAAGTACAGTAACCTAAGATTGCAATGGAGCGCCGCCGTCATCCAGCCGAAGAAGATGCGCTACTAGCTGCCGCCTCGCACAATACAACAGATCGTCCTTCATTGGGGCTACAGAGTGAGGAAAATAACATGGAGAGCTTCTACGATTCTCCGGCATCGACATTGCCGATATCTCTGCTGTCGGGTTTAGCCCTGGCAGCAACCGCAGCGACTCAGATCTATGCATATGCAAGTATGTTATGTGATGACGCTCGGCATTGTGACGAAAGCGAGAGGAAGCAATTCGCAGCATCCGTTGCGACCGCTACAGCTATTGCCAACGCGTGCTCTCTTCTCACCATCCGGGGTTTTGAGGCCCTCTGCAGGAGATATACCAGACCTGGCCTGGCTATCTGGATCACTGTGCGGTCCTTCAGCGTGCTCGTTCTGGCACTTGGTGGTGAGTAAGCCTTAGGCACATGCTATAATCGACGTCTTGATCACTCACTAACTCTCTTAGTGGCCATGGGAAATGTTGGAGTCGCAATGTCCAGCCAAGTCTTCGAAGGACTGGCCTCCGACAATATCCTGCACTTTAATCTCAACGCGGTGTATATCCGAGCCAAAACATCGTCAGCTGCTTCAAGGCTAATCGGATCGTCCCTCGCGCTTTACATGATTGGTATCTCACTGGGTCCCTCCATTGCGAGCCTACTGGAAGATTTTCGGCAAAGTTTCATCATGGCCTTCGGGTTCTTTTCCATTGCGTTGGTATATCTGCTCATGGCTGTACGCGTGCCTGTAGCCTCGACAAACGACATGCAACACCACGTCGAGTCTGAAGCCAACACCAGCAGTGAAACGGAGTTGCTCTCCAGGATTGTTCGTTTAATGAAACTCACTGGCTCCCCTTTTCTGTTTCTTTTACAAGACCCGTGGCGTTTGTCAACCGCACTTGCGTTATGTTTTTACAATCTGGCTCAGTCGTACACCTTCTCGGCCATTATGGTACACACTTCCATCCACCTCTCATTTACGAGTCGAGAAAACGGGTTTCTATTGACGATTGTCCATGCCGTCGCTTCTCTGTATGTGTTATTTGTTCTTTTCCTAGTTCCACGGCTCTCCCGTGCATGCCGCAAGCGGCAGATAGCAGATCAGCCGGGCGCTACGGAACCAGGCGAAAGGGCCTTGATAGACGCAGCTCTTGCGCTGTTTTCTCTTCTTGTGCAGAGTGGCTCTCTCGCCCTATTTGCATTTGCGCAGGAACCATGGCAAGCTTACACTACTTCAGCTCTCTTGTCACTCAGCTTAGCATTCCCGTCATTTGTCAAGAGTTACTTCGCTGCTGAATTTGAGTTTGCAGACAAGCCCAGGGCACTTGCGTCACTTGCAGTTATGGAGGCCTGCGGTAGTCTTCTAGCACCCATCGCTCTCGGTACCTGGCAAACGTTCTGGCCAGGACGTGGAATTTTCTTCTTTGCATCTTGCATTGCAGCTGTTGCTTCCACCCTTCTCATCTCTGGTATAGGAATAATCCACCGGAGACAGCGTGGCGCTTCACACCCAAATGCGAGATAGTCACAAGTTATTCTAGTACATATTGATGACTACTACGACCTGATGCACTAAAAAGCGTCCGAAGAAAGTGCCCCAGGCGTGCCTTGCAGTGACACGATGTATGTTCGTCTAGAAGTTACAGAGAAGTCCCAGTGAGGGATTGCATTGGGAAGAGGACCCCATCGAGTAATGTAAATAGACCTAGGTTGCTCTAGAATGAGAGACACACAACCTATTCTTTGCGTGTTCGCATCCTGTGAAAGACAATAACTACATTGACCCATCGTTCCACCCTGACTATGGCCACTATGTCGATGAAACTGGTCAGGTGACGCGTGTGACACGCTTTCGGTTAATTTTAATTTTTTGCGATAAGTTTGGGATGTACTGGCCTTCCACCTGAACAGGGTCTGGGCGATGCTCCACACGACCGTCCCACTGGATGTCGTAGTTGAGCATGAGTGTCAGGACCACCATTTTGACCAAGCGAACGGCGAAGAAGCGACCTGGGCAGACATGTGTGCCGTATCCCCAACTTCGCCCACAGATTTAGACGTTAGCTACATTTCCAAGTCGAAGTCGATTGCTCAAAGACTTACGCCAAGTTTGATGATGACATTGTTGTAGCCCCTTGGGGGGCGTCAATCCTTCCTCCATCTTTTTCGGAGCCGGTGTGAGACTTCGCAAATCGAAAGCCGTCAAATGTTGCATCGTCGTCATTTTGCATTGCCCGAGTAGGGAAGCCAAATCGGGTGCCCACGGGCAATGAGAGTCCGTCCGGGAAGACGAATGGTTTCCCCAGGACGGTACGGGAACATGTGACTATAGAAAAAGTGTCAGCAAAGGCTCAAGGCCGTTATGGATGCAACGGTCTTACTGGAGCCAGTTGGATTCAACCGATTGATCTCTCGAATGAAACTATCCAGGAGTGGCAGTTTGCTTAGGGACTTCTCAGTCCAATGCTGGTCTCCCCCGAGTGCCTCTTTGGCCTCCCTTACAATATCTTCTTTGTATTGAGGCTCCAACAGTATTTGGAAAAAAATCTCCGTTGTGAGACCACCTGGGGCAGAGGTACCAGCCCACAGATTGTGCATCAACTCTGCAGCCAAACGTTGCGGGTCAACATCGCTAATCGAAGGAGATAGCATCAGATGCCACTCAATGGCATCACTCTCCTCTGACGCATTGCTCTCGTCGAGGTGTCGGTCAATACGGGCTTCGATGACCGGAAGCAGCATGCGGGTACATTGCTTGAGCTTCTGCCTATGCCACCACGCGAGCAGATACGCTAACCATTCTCGCAGAGGCCCAAGGGGAAGCTTGACAATGATGAGGGCAGTGTAGAAAATCGACATGACGAATTCTATAGAGGTTTTGATGAACTTATCGTTGCGGCAAAGTTCCTCTCCGATGAGAATACGTGATGCAGACCGATGAACAATGGAGGTAAAGAAGTTCTGCGCGTTTCGGATTCTCGGTCCGTTATCTGGCACGGCGGTAAGTCGAGCGAATGAGACGAGCACTTGGTATCCTTACCGTGACTTCCACCCAGCTCTACGCTGATAGCATACTCGATTTCTTTTTCCAGGATGGTGGTGAGTTGTGCTTCACCATACTATCAGCTGCGATGTCTCTTCATGGATGTGCTTATTAGCATACGCATCCGAGGATTGAGGCCCCTTTTGACGACCTGCACAGTCGCGTCGCTATCGTAAAGATTGCCCACGCTCGTGTGAAGATAGAAAGCCTTGTAGGAATTAGCGGTCGGGAAACATGTTTATGCATCTTTTGGGCAGCACCTACATCACTGATCGTCCGGAAGAAGCTGAGGTGCGCCCAGTCGGCGTCGCGGAGTGAGGGCAAATACTTCGGAGGCAAGATCAAAAAGTCTCGTCCCCACCAGCGTACTGAGAACGGCTGGCTGGCTGGCTTGATAATCTAGTACCGTCAGCATAGACCATTAAAGCAGTCAGGACGGTACGAACATCGCGATAGCCTTTCCACACCAGATCTTGAATATATGAAGGCCAAACGATCGAGCGAAGTCGACTGTCAGCCACCCTCGGGAATGCATCGCAGACATTATTTTGATGAGTGGAAAGAAACCAGGCCAACCCAAGGGCTGAGAGCGCTAGGATGGCAGCAATCTTGATGCCATCCGACATGCTAAGTGCTGTGAACCGATCAGCCATGTGTGCGATGCCACAAAACTAAGGTACGTAGGTATAAGTTAGAAGCCAAACACAGTCAGTCCACTTAGGTGGATATTTGACCTCAACTATATGGCCAGGCGGCTCTGATCCCTCTAGACAGCGTTCTGTGTGCTGATCCGACCTCGAGTTAGATACTACGCCTCGCATTCCGTGGCACCTTCGGTACCATGGTCAGCATACATATTACCAAGAGAGCGATTTCGGCCTTCCAACGGCCCGTTGCATGTCATAGGTCGAAGGCGTAGCTCCGATTCAAGAGCTGGGGGCCGGTCATCCAATCCACCGTCCTGAGGACGGTGCTGACATCCCCATCGGTTCATCTCCACGTGCGGTGGATTGCCAAATTGCCCGAGTCGGTGGCCGAAGCCACGGTCGGTGCCAGCCTGCAACGCCATGACTGATGCGACCCATGACGTTTAATTAATGCAATACCCGCGACTCTTTCCAATCTGCTCTTATTTGGGTCCCTACCAGCACATAGAAGCTATTTTGCATCTCCCCGTGCTTCCGACAATGCAGAGCAATATTGACACGACTGCCCAGCATGACGCTATCAAGGCCGCGATGGGGGCTCTGGTTGTATGTCCAATAGATTTGGACAAACCTGGAACTCGGGTTCTGGACTCGGGCACCGGAGACGGTAAGCCAATCCCACCAATGGTACCGTTCTTACTGAATGTGAGGATTAGGATACTGGCTACATGATCTACTTGGACAGCACCCACAGCTCAGGAACGGCTTGTTGGTTGGAACGGATGTGACCGACGTCAGATTTCCAACACAGGATGGAGAAAGTCCGATATCCTTCAAGACTCAATCTATCACTGCGCAGTGGCCGGTAGAATGGAAAGGAAGCTTCGATCTTGTCCACCAGCGACTTGTCCTTGGCGCTTGCGGAGATTTTCCTTTCGCAGCCGCCGTGAAGAACCTTGCAGAACTGGTTAAACCCGGGGGTTGGATTCAGCTGATTGAACCAGACCAAGTCTGCGGCCTGGGTGACGGCCCGGCTATGCGAGACTTCTTGAAGCTCGTCACCTGGGTCTTTGAAGCCATGGGGGGCAATACTAGGTACGCTTATGAGGTAAAATCCTGGTTGCAGGAAGCAGGCATGGTCGATGTCGAGGAATACAGCATCCCGCTCTTTCTCGGCGCTCAGATAGCCAACGAAGAGCTCGCAAGACGCACTGCAAGATCAACCGCCGATGCGATGATCCCCCTACTCAAGTATCTGAAAGGTTTGTACCCCCAATTCCGACCATGTATTCCGTCTACCGGTGGTTGACAGATAGTGTGTCATAGTGAAGGGAGGCAGGCCCCCTCTCTCGTCGGAAGAGTTGACAACAATAGTACCGCGACTTTACGAAGAGCTCATTGGGAAAGGAGGCTTTTACCCCATTCGTGTAATCCGTGGCCGCGCATCTACTTCACAGGCAACTAGTCTCTAATTACGTACGCATGCTTGAATCAAGAGAGAAGTATGTGTTTCGTTCTTCGCAAACCTCGATATTGATACCGAACTGTCCAGCTATCTCACCCGGTCGGAATTCCCATGAGTTTCGACCCTGGCGCCGTTTCAGTACCCCTGGGCCGTGATATCCCTACGGAGAGCATCGGCAGCGAGCGACCTCGCAATCCCGGCGCCGGCGTTTGCACCCATGAAAAGTGCCATTGGAATGATCTTGAAAGGCGTCCCGCAGTCCCCGGCCACAAAGACTCCCGCGATGTCTGTTTGAAAGAAGGGCGGGGAATTCTGGATGTCGCCTCTGGCGTCCAACTTCAAGCCAATCTGCTCGACCAGGTGCAAATCAACCATTGTTGCAGGCTGGTGCACCAGGAAGGCGACCTCGTCCGAGGAACCTCCTTCCAGGTCCAATCGGAGGCTGCGCTCGGTGCTCTCGATGCAGAGTAAACGTCGGTCATCGAGTTTCACCCCAGGATGTCGAAGTTCCTTCGCCAACGCTTCTTTCAACACGCTGTCTCCATTGGTGTAGACGGTGACTTCCTCTGCGAACCTCTTGGTGTCACCGACTACCATGGCTGCGTGGAACGGACTGCTCAATGCACCCTCCGCCAGCAGACCCGCATGCCTGGAACCTCGATGCTCATATCCAAACGTAAACATGCAATGGAAACTAGGTGAGCGCGATTAGCTACAGGTTCTTGTTCTTCTTGGGATGTAGCCGAAGGCCTACGAACATCTTCTCCGGGTAGTTATCAGCATAACCAGGTATGTCTGGGAAGACATTGAGCTTGCCCGTGGCAATTAGTAGTTTACGGCCCCGCCAGCTCTCTCCGTGGTTGCCCGTAATCTCGAAGTCCTCGTTGACTCTCTGGACTGACCTAGCCTCGCTCTCAGCGAAGCTCACGAAGCCTGTAGCTTCTAGCTCGCCTCGGCCGGCGCTGCGGAACTCCTCGGCCTGGCAGGCCTCCCAACCAGAGACAATATGTGTTGGCATGGGCCAGGCGTTCCTTGGTTTTCGGGAGTCGATGATAAGGACTGTGTACATGTGTCTGTACAGCGTCAATCCTGCGGAGAGCCCGGCATGTCCTCCTCCAATGATAAGGACGTCAAAGACTGTGTCTGCCATCTCGGTTGTAATGGTGCCTAGTATGGTAGAATTGGCAAGGTAGCTAGCCGAAGTCGTGGATTGTCTCAGTGAGAAGGAAACTACTTCCTGGGCCATCTTCCTCTTATACACTCCTATCATTAATTTGGAACGGGCACCGAACCACTCTGCGCCTAAGTCGATTGTTCCGATGCATCGTCTAATCGACCTCGGCTAATGTTGGGGGTCGGCACAGAAGAGGTTCAGTAAAGAATGTAATACACTTTTAACTCAAAACACGGCGTTAACCTTTGCCTGAGACGCATAATTTGTCCATATCAATAAGCCGTTTATGGCGGTATGGGTACTAATCTACCGAGAAATGGCCCGACCAAAGTGAAGGGGAGGAAAGACTGCTCGCCCATGCGCATCCGCAAAAAAGTATCTCCTGCTAGGGGTAGACTGCCCCAAATTGTGCAAGTGACCCAGACGTACCCTATAATGCGGGCCAAGGTATGGTTGTCACCTTGTCCATGAACCTCTGCTGTCTGTCTCCAACACCACTGCACAAAGTCCTCCAAAGTTATCGCAGCCGCTTGCCACACGAAGAACTGGAAGAAACCGACTACACGTTCGCGGTCGGTGACCTCGATTGGGCATGGCATCAAACGTTGGGAGAGGGCATGAAACGTCCCCGAAAGCATGAACGCTAGGTACAGCGTTGTGTAGGATGACCAGTTGGTCCCTCTGGTGATCCCCATAGCATCAGTGAAAGCATCGGTGTAGGCCGTCAGCATCTGTACGCAAGCCAACGGTCAGTAAGATCACGTAGGGCAAGAAAACAATAATCTCACATGGCGGAGTTGCTGGTGCCAATATTTCCCCCAGAATGATCTGATCGTAGTCACATCCGAGAGGGGACCAAAGGGAGGTGGCCAATCCTAGCTTGTTCAGTTTTGGTTCGTATGTGAGCATTGGGGTTGGATGATTTCGCCTCACCTCGGGTTTGGAAAGGCCCAGCGCGACAGCGACAAAAGCCAATACAGAATATTGCATGCTGAGCATGAAGTATGGCATGGCGCCGAAAACGAATGCCTTCGCAAAGCTCCAGCGCCAGTCTGGATGTCTGAGTGTAGGCACCAGACTGCCGACGACCGTGTTATCTACGTTCGTGTAGAAGAGGCGACTGCACAGGTTGAAGAGTATATCTGAGACCAATAGGCATTTGACCACATTCCATAACTGCAGCGCAAGAAACCGATGTTTTGTCTTCGTTTCGACTGCGGGCACGTTCTTCACTTGGTGATTCCAGCGTACGCCGCGCTGGTTGAATATCAACGCCAGCGCCCAGCGGATTTTCTGCCAGCTGAAGGCCTTGTATGCCAGGGCTTCTTGCTTAGGGCGATCCGTACGCCAGAACTTGCCTTCAGGGCCCAGACGACCGCTGAAGAGCAGTTTCGCCAGTGTCGACAAGTAGTAGGACCAAGCGATTGAAAAAGGTTGGGCGAGACCAACGTCGTTAGTGAAGTGCGGATGGAGGTGGGCGTAAACGCCAAGGCCAATGATGAGGCCTGCGAATGTGTGTTTGCGACCCATGAACGGAGGGAGTGCTAGAGCAATGATTTGCACAACGTACAGTGCCGCGTGCGGGAAAAGGGAGGCTGACGGCGTTCTGAGCGTCAGCCCCGTGACAGAGGCGGCTTCAAGGCCCATGGTCGGTTCAAGATCGGAAAGTTGACTGTCTGCTTGTCCTACCCATGCACAGAATGCAAAGCGACTATCTTCAATGCTCGTAGATGTGCTTTAGTTCATGGCCTGGCACATTTGCAGGCCTCGCGGTCCGAATGCATCCTCAGACAGCGAATATTTCTCGGTGCCCGAAGTATCTTACCTGCATCTCCGGGCACCGGCGTCGGGCGCCGACATCAGTGCTGCCGTGCGGCCACTGCTCCTAGGTAGTGGATGAATCGGCTGGCTACATGCCGATTTGGATTCTCGATTTCAAGACAACAATAGGGCGATTGAAAACTACACTGTTACGGGGTTATGAAACATAGCACATTTGCAACTGATGCATCAGTCTTGCTGTTCCTGTTCCTCATGCAGCTTTCCCGACACCCCAGCCCCTGTCATGGAGCCACTTGCCACTGCGTTCGTAGCCACTTTGAACATGGTCATGCAGTCTCCTACTGCGTACACACCATTCACACTAGTCGCGTTGAATGGCGGCAACACTGCGTAGTCGCCCGTTGGTGTGAGCTCTAGCCCCAGCTGCTGCGCGAAGGGACCCTTTGCTCTTGTGATGGGACTGTGAACCAGAAAGGCCTCCCTCTTCTCCTCCGAACCATCCTTGAAGCTGATCTTAACCGATTGGTCTGAGCCAGCCGTCAAGGAAAGCTTCGATATAGCCCGATCGTCCACACAATAATGCTCAAATCCTTGAAGAGCAGCGGCGATCTGTTCCGCCAGGCCTTTGTTAGCGTTGGTGTATATGGTCACCGATCGTACCAGCGATGAAGCCATGCGAGCCATCTGTCTCGCCTTCTGTGCGGAGGCGATCAAATCCACGGCTAGGATGCCCGCAGATTCGGCCCCGCGCTGCTCATATCCGTGGCAGAAGAGGCAGTGATATCTGCAGCTTGTCAGCAGAAAAGACTTTCCCCAGCTTGTCATGTCTCGCGCGCTTACATGGCTCTAGCCCAGCATTCGTCATATCCTTGTATATCAGGATACTGATCTTCTACACCGGTGGCCAATACCACTTTCCGCCCCCTCCACACTTCGCCAGTCGCATCGGTCGCTTCAAACAGGCCCTCGTCGGTCTTTCTCAAGCCCTTGACCTCAACTTGTCGGATTTGGATGGTGTCATACATCTCGAGCTCCGAACGCGCAGTGGTGCGAAACTGCTCGGGATCCTTATGATCCCAGGTAGGCATGATGTGCATGTGATTGCTTCTGGCGTTGCGATAGCTGCCAGAATCAAATATCAGGGCTGTGTGTGACTGGCGCGCCAACGTGGCCGCGACACTGAGGCCAGAAAAGCCTCCACCAATGATGAGTACATCGAACATTGCGCCTCCTTCCATGTTGATTATGAAGTGTGGTCGTTGCGGGCTATTGTTAGTGTTGATCTAACCACCGTAGCTGGAAGTGAATAGTAGCCAGTTTCGGCGGATTAGATAGCCTCGTTATACATGCGTTGATGTCACCTGCGTAGTGAGCACTCGGCAGCCGAAAAGACGTGCCCAACGTGGCCCTCGGGCCTCTAGAGAGCGGCGTGATGGATTGCACGGACCGTTGGTGGGCATGGCAGAACGCGCCGAGTGGTCGTTTCGTTATCACATCATTAGGGGGTATTCGGCAGTAGTATAAGTGTCCGGGATGGCATGCCTAGGGCCTTCTACCTCCTATATGGTAGCGAAGATTATGTCCGCGAATATGAATATAACATAACCAGATAGAAATTCCCTCCAGCTCATCGTAGATCATGACTCTGTCTCTATTGACACCGGCTTCATTTCGATTGCCTTCACCCAAGCATCCCGTAAGTTGTAAATGTGGTTGACATCCCAACCGGACCGCATGGCAAGTTGATTCCACTGTGATTCCGTTCTCTCTTGACCATTCGTGACCATCATCATGTGAATGTCAGCGTACCTCGTTAGCCTCTGTGATTGTCCGTCGGCTAGGATCGACTCCATCACTATGAGCCGGCTCTTGGGGCGTACCAAAATGGCCCGTCGAATGGTAGTGAGAATCCGCACAGCGTCGTCGTCTTTCCAGTCATGGAGGCACCATTTCATCGTGTATATCTCACACCTAGGCACTTCTTGAAAGAAATCCCCGCCGACCAAGTGAGCAGGCGATACCCTGTTGCCAACGTCGGCGTACACGCCGTCCTTGGCATGGAAGAGGGCACGGGTGTGCTCGATGACATGCGGGAGATCAAAGAGCCCGCCACGCAGGTTTTCAAACCGGCGCAGTAGTGCGGCCAGAAGGCCTCCGCCTCCGCCACCAATATCCATAAGAACCATGTTCTCGCCGTCGGCCAGATCAGCCCACGGATAATCCTCCAGGATGCCGGGTGCCTGGGCCTGTGCGCCGCCACTAAGCGTCCGATGGAGGATCTCAACCCATCCTTGCTCTTGAAAATAGGAGAACATATTCAAATCGGTGTTGAAGCTGATCTGGGCTGCTGATTTTGTTACCTCGCTCTTTGTCGCAGCTGGAATGGCGCGTGCTGCATCATAGAATTGTGTCCCATAGAGCTCGACCCAGTTGCACCATTGCGTCCAGTGGCTGGATAGCAACAGTCGCGATGTTGCGTTATTTCGGTACAGGCCCGTGACATCGTCGTAGCTGAATATGCTATTGTTGTAAAGCACGCGCATGACTTGCCCCAGCCGGTCGAACCGAGATTTACTCTCTTCTGCCAGCTGGCTCAAGCCCATGGGTCCCTTAGCCAGCAGGTCCGGAATGCCCTGTTCCACTGCTGCACTCAAGCATTTGGAGCTCACGTATCCTGTCCCAGTCATTAGCTAAATACAAGTTTCACAGCAGAACAGCTGAGCTGTTAGATCATCATACCTAAGAAATGGTCTGCTAGAATCACACTGCGTGGCTCCAGCAGTTGTTGCGCTCTATGAAGAGTGTCGATTGCTTTTGTGGCAACGACTGAACACCTGGTCTCGGGAAGTCGTTCGTCGTGGTGCAGACTGCACTCAATTGTGTCCTTTAGTGGTCCCTCCATGTAGGACAGTGCAGACTGAACCGATGCTGTGAGGTTCTCCAAAACCAGAGCAAGTTCCGGGACACGGCCTGCCGAGTGACAAGAAGTGATATCCTTGTGTTCGGAAAAAGGTTCCCCAGATTGAGGCGTGCCATCGTCTGAATGGATCGGTCTGTTCTGAGAACCTCTCGAATTCAAAGTGTCTTCACCCATTATAGAAAGATCGATCATTCGAGGCACTTTGGTAGGATTCAAAGGTCGAGCTTATTTTGCGAAGAACTGCAAAGTCACTTCCAGTGTTCTCGTGAAAGTACAATTTGATTCCGGGTGAGCATAGGACCTCGTCATTGCAATTAAGATAATTCGTGTCCCTGGTTAGCAGACTCTGGATATAGGGCAATCCCCGAATGGTACTCTTCTCTATTTTTTCGGGAACCGAAGCTATTGTCCTTTTCTATAAGGTTGACTTACATGCAAGTTACGTTGTTATCAGAGAAGGAGTATCTATGAGCTTTTGAGCCAAGTGACTTCGACGTTCCATACATTATCATATCAGCTGCACAAGTAGTGGTGTGGGTGAACTAAGGTCCTTCCAATTCCCATGTTCTCCCTTGGCAAGGTAGTTAGGCATTCTTGTGGTCAGGTAGACCCATGGGTGGCATGCTATTCACGAAGTCATACACCCTATAGACTACGTCAAAATGATTATCGGCAGCCGAGTTCGTCGGTGCCGGGATGCCGTCGGGGCCTGTAACACATTCCGAGATATCGAAACTAAGGCATATACCCGTGGCACAATGGCTGGTGTTCATCTACTCGGTCAGCTACACTCAAGTTGTCGCATTTTTCTATATTCGCCGCGGCATAACTGGTAGTAATCCGTTCATCATAGTAGAGCAGAACTATGGCGCCATCACTCGATCTGTTGCAAAAACTGCATCTCGTCCTCCCTTGGTTCATTGTCTACAGTCTGGCTATTCTTCTCCTGTCATGCCGCTCTTCGATTATGAACCGTGCGAACGCCATTCTCTCGATTACCATACATGTAAGATACAAGTCTACCAGTTTCCGGAACCATTCAGTTGACCCAGGTCAAGCGATACCTACTCTGGAAGTATCCGTTTCGGAATGAAGATGGGACCAGAAAAATACCTACCTGCTTGTATAGGTTTCCAAATGGTCAAGGGGACGCGGGGAAATTCCTGGAAGGTGCGAGCAATAGTGCAAGGTGGAGAGAAAGTCATGGATCAGTATATCGAATTTGGTCTGGTCTACGGCCTGAAATGTGAGTCCTCCCTATCTGAACGTCTCGTAGGATTGCCTTGAATTCAATCCAAGCACAATTCACCCAGCTGACCTATTGCCTGTTTCGTCTTCAGAGTTCTTACCAGCCAAGAACATCTTCAGCTAGTTTTCCGAGACTCGGACAGGCACACCAAGGCTTTCAATAACAACTCAGGTTGGCTTATGAGCCAGCTCCTTGGGAGGTGCGTCGGTCTGGTCAACGGCGAAGAATGGAAGGTTGTGCGCGAAGGGGTGGCACATCCCTTCCTTCGCAAAAGTGCTGCCAGTCAAATCCCATTGATCCAGAAGCACGTGTCGAGGCATTTCGACAATCTGTTACATCAAGGGAACTTGGCAAACGGCTTGCTGGACCCGGCTGAAGATCTCAAAATGCTCCCGTTCTGGGTCGTTGCCGAGATACTCTATGGCGACCTGAGCCCTGATATGATTCAGGACTTGGAACGCCTAGTTCCTCTCCGCGAGGAATTGTTCAGACATGTTATCCGTGGCGGCATGACACGATTTGGGTTCTCACGGTACATCCCATCACGTCTTAATCGACTTCTGCGAGCTTTCATGGTCGAGTGGAAGTCATTTAACGACAAAGCTTGCGCTCGTGCAAGGTCTTTTGACCCACCTGCGCAGATCGTCCATTTCCATGATCAAGTCGCCAAAGGCTCGATAACCTCAGACAACCTCTTGCATACCCTCGATGAGTCACTTTTTGCGAACTTGGATGTCACCATTGGGGGCATTTCCTGGAACGTGGTGTTCCTGGCTGCTCACAAGGAATACCAAAACCGACTAAAGGATGAGCTAGCAGCACATAGCAAGGATGATACGGAGTACCAAATGTACATTCTGAAAAACTCGACACTTCTCGCCGCCTGCGTCTCTGAGTCTTCGCGCCTCAGACCCCTGGCAGCCTTTTCGGTCCCTCAGTCAGCCCCAACCCCACGCGTAATAGACGGCTACGTGATACCTGCCGGCACCGACTTTATAATTGATACTCATAAATTGAACATCCAAAGCAAGGTCTGGGGTGCCGATGGAACTGTGTACAGGCCTGAGCGCTTTCTCGGAGGGGAGGCCCTGGAGCGGAGGTACAGCTTCTGGCGTTTTGGTTTCGGTCCCCGTCAGTGCCTCGGGAAACACCTCGCCGACGCAATCATTAGGACGCTCATTGCGCATCTAGTTCAGAATTACGAGATGGGCATACCTGACGGTCTGGAATGGGAAAGCAATCCCAATTCGTGGATTTCACATCCAGAGATGCGCATCCAATGCATAAGACGAGGGGTTTGAGGGCCAGAGAAATCACCGAATATAGAAGATACCGTCACTCATGAGGACGTTACTAAGTACACAATGGTACCTTGGCATCACTTTGAGTTGCAAAAGATGCTCCGTTGACTGCAGTTCTGACATGGATCCGCACCTCCATAAAATCTCAATATGTCAATGATCAAAATCCATTTGCATTTACCGACCACCAGAGAAGATGATACGCCGTTCAGCGGAATGAGATGTATGTCATGAATTCGTGCTAGAAAGACGCCTACTCTCGGATGGGCACAGAGCTCATGAGATGTATGGCCTTAGTCACCGTTTTTATCGCCGAAAATCTTACCAACCCACAGTGGAATGATGACTGGATGTTCATCAAGTGCCTGAATGATTATCCCATGCCCATAGTGTAGGCTTTTAATCAATGCTCAAATCTACAACCCACCACGCAATGAAACGCCAAGTGGTGCAGAGTACCTCACTTTCTAGATTGCTTCGCCCCCTCGCCCGTGTCATTCATAATATTATGCGATGCGCCAAGCCAACCTTGCACATTCGGCCCCTACACCGGTCAGCGGGCCGGGACTACGGGCGCCGAAAGGACTATCGGCATCCATTTGCCCTTGCGGCAAGCAGCATTCTACGAGTCCACGACCATTAGGCTGCAGCAGTCTGTAAAACTCGGGGACTGATGTTCTCTTTCGATTACCTTGCTGTAGTTTGACCTCAGCACGCAGTCTGACCTGAAGACCTTGCCCAAACACTCATCAGCAGCCGCCAACTGTCGACCTGTACTATTGCAACAACTAGCTCTCCAGAGACCAACCGGCACTAGCTTGGAATGGCTGTCGAGCTACAAAACTCCAAGACTGACAACCTTGTCGAAAAGCACTCGGGCGTGAGTGAAGGCGCCGCCGCAGTCCCTGTTGATGCTAAGCAAGCCGGTGCTATTGCCGATGGCGATGGAGATGGCGATGCTCCTACCCCCAAGCCAATGCGGAAACCCGCAGCTTTCTGGCTCGTCTTCGTCAGTCTGTGCCTGTCGGCCTTTACGGCCAATCTGAACGCGACGATTCTCACCACAGTGATCCCGCTCATCGTCCGGGACCTCGACGCCGGCTCGAACTATATTTGGATCAACGCTTCGTTCTCCATCGCCGCTGCCGCCATCCAGCCCTTGTGCGGTCAACTTGCGAACATCTACGGGAGGCGATATCCTATGCTAGTCTCCGTAGCCACTTTCACCTTGGGAAGCGGCATCAGCGGCGGGGCCACCAGCTTGGCCATGCTGATAGGAGGTAGAACAGTCCAAGGGCTGGGCGCGGGCGGCGTGATTCTGTTAATGGAGGTCATCATTAGCGACCTTCTTCCGCAGCGGGAGCGAGCACAGTATTTAGGCGTGGTCTTGTCGACCGGCAGCCTTGCGGTCCTCATCGGACCCACCATTGGTGGTGCATTTGCGTCAGATGGGACGTGGCGGTGGTGCTTCTACATCAGTGTGCCGATTGGCGGAGTGGGATTCATCATCGCTGCCTTCTTCCTTCGACTCAAAAGTCCGAAACACGAGACATGGACAAAGGCAGTCGCTCGCATTGATTTCGTGGGCAACACCATCTTTATAGCGTCAACATGCTCGATTCTCGTGGGCCTCATCATGGGGGGTCAGCTCTACCCTTGGTCTTCCTTCCACGTCATCGTTCCCATCGTCCTTGGAGGCGTCGGGTGGCTTCTTTTTGCAGCACACCAGGCCTCGGGTCTAGTCAAAGAACCCACGATGCCGCCACGGCTCTTCTCTAACCGCACGGCTTTTATCGGCTTTGTCAACAACTTCATCTCGTCCATGCTCCTCGAGTGGACAGTGTACTATCTACCCTACTACTTCCAAACGCTCAGGGGCTCCTCTCAACTCATATCCTCTGTTCAGGTGCTTCCTTTCAACGCTTTTCTCGTGCCTAGTGCGATCGTCAATGGAGTGATCCTCGGAAAGACGGGGAAGTACAAGCCGCTTCACTGGTCAGGTTTCGGATTCCTCTCGCTTGCAATGGGCCTCTTCTCGTCCATGAACGCGTCAACTTCGGCGGTCAAGTGGGTGTTCTGGCAGTTTTTCGGCGCTTTCGGCTTGGGGTCCATCATCCTATCTATCCTGCCCGGCATCCAGGCTTCGCTCCCAGAACGTGATGTAGCGGCGGCAACCGGCGTCCACGCATTCTTGCGGTCGTTTGGCTTCGTCTGGGGGTTTACAGTGCCCTCCCTTGTCTTCAATAACGAGGTTAACCATCACCTGGACATGGTGCAAGACTCCGAGGTGCGCGCCGCTATTGCAAGCGGGGACGCATACGCGCAAGCTCATGGGCCTTTACTGGACTCACTAACTGGCGCGGTACGCGAGCAGACGATCGAGTTGTACACAGAAAGCCTCCAAAGTGTTTGGTACGCTGCGTTGGGGTTCAGTTTAGTGGGATTCTTGCTCGTATTCGGCGAGAAGAGCATCAGGTTGAAGGCCACTCTGCAGACAGAGTTTGGACTGGAAGAAGAACAGGCACCTGACGCGAATCAGTCGAAAGCGTGAGGTGAACGCAATCTATGAGTGGCACGGTGGTGTTGTGTCTTGAACTCCAGGTCCAGAAGAGGATTCACAAAGACGGAGGAGAGTTGTGATTGGCAGATGTGACATCCGGATGTAGGAAATTAATGTATCTAGTGGCGGTATAAGCAGAAGACAGTCCAGCCTGAACACATATGGTTGATCTCAAAGCCTGAATGGAGTGTGGCCCTTCAGAACCTGTGGCGTGATCATGACAGCACGCGCCTAGTATTCTGTCTCGCAATTGTGTGACAAGCCTCACGACGACATCAAGACATCAAAAAAAACTACCTTCAAGGAACGACACAGGGGGCGAGCTCCATTAGAGAGAGCGACAAGCTACAGAATTGTTTATTGTCTCTGAGCCATACATCACGGCGACACTAGACAGACCACAGGATCAACCCCCATATATACCGCATTATGTCTTTTAGCTAGCTTCATAGTTTCTTTTCTTCTCCACATACAACAGCCATCGTCACCCTGTGGTCACTGGTCACCAGTAGTCGAACTGTGACACCATGTGAGTCCGAAGGAAGAATACCAGCTGCCAACTGCGTACCCACCTGTCCTTAGCAGCACATCTTCGTTCCACACCCACAGTGACATACTAGCCATGTTCTTTCTATGCACAGCTTTTAGATATCTCCTTGACTGGTTTACCAAACACATCCGCCTTGGCTGTAGCCAGCGTATGATCTAACGCACCAGATCTTAGCGAGTCCTTTATCGTGGTGCTTGATATGTTGGACAGCAGTTTCCACAGGGTATTGCTGACGCCAGTCACGAAATGGTCGATTTCTTCACCCGTGTACTGCTGGTTATCGTACTCTACTCTCAGGATGATAACGCCCCTTTCTAGTGTCGTAAACTCGGCCATCAGGGAGAACTTCGATCCCTCAGACCAGGTATAACAAGGAGTGGTACCTGGCACATCCAGGGTAGGCATGGTTTCGGAGTGGTGAAATGTGACCATGACGTCGAACAACGGGTGCTTGGGGTAGCGAGGCGTAATTTCGAGATGTTCCAGCAGGCTGTGCCAGGGGACCACGTGGATGAGGGCTGCCTTTACGCTCTGTTGAACGGCATCCAAGTATGGCTTGGCATCGTTGTCGTCCATAGGTGGGACATAACGCACGCGTACAGGGAAGGGTTGCAGGAACAGACCCACGGTTTCCATCTCGAGGTCATTGGAACGGTTCATGAAAGGGTTGCCGATGACAATGTCTGTTTCATCTTGGTCCGCCTCCAACACGAGTCCAACAGCAGCATTGGCGAGCTGCTGAAGGGACAGGTTCTCCTGCTTCGCGGAGAACCGCAACATCCGGGCAGTTAACCTGTTGTAGAGCTGGTAAACCTTCGACGTGCCACCAAATCCCTTGCGTTCCTTTGCCATGGGTTCTGACTGTCTTTGGAACTCGGCTTTATCGAGGTAGACTGACCAGAAGTCTAGATGTGCCGGTGGAGCGTCCTCTTCCCATGCGAAGCTGTCTTCGTAGAGACGCTTTACTGGCGCCATGGTGTCACCCTTGTACGAGCTCTTGACATCTTGCAGAAGAATTTTGAAAGTAGTCAAATCTCCAACAATATGACTCATGACGACCACCAAGGCGCTAGCAGAAAGCAGAATGCGAACCGGTGGCTCGCAGGCCAGGTCAAATGGCCTGTTCACCTCTGCCCTCACGTCAATTTCTTGAACGTGCTGGGCGCGCGGATGACCCTCGGCATAGTGCCGCTGGACCATATCACTTAAGC